>SJYW01028804.1:258564-278267 GCA_006410735.1 Raphicerus campestris | reverse complement strand
CCTCTGTCATCCCTATCTCCTCTTGCCCCCAATCCCTCCCAGCATCAGGGTCTTTGCAATGAGTCAATTCTTCACATGAGGTAGTCAAAGTATTGGAGTTTCAGCCTCAGCATCAGTCCTTTCAATGAATACCCAGGACTGATCTCCTTTAGGATGGACTGGTTGGATCTCCTTGCAGTCCAAGGGACTCTCAAGAGTCTTCTCCAACACCACAGTTCAAAAGAATCAATTCTTCAGTGCTCAGCTTTCTTCACAGTCCAACTCTCACATTCATACATGACAACTGGAAAAACCATAGACTTAACTAGATGGACCTTTGTTGGCAAAGTAATATCTCTGCTTTTTAATATGCTGTGTAGGTTGGTTTTCCTTCCAAGGATTAAGCGTCTTTTAATTTCATGGCTGTAATCACCATCTGCAGTGATTCAGTCCTCAAAAAGGCCACAATAAAGAGCACAAGTCAATAAAGTATTGTTTGTGGGGCAAATTCATCTCATGACCTCTTATTGTGAATAATATGATATTAGAACACATCCATGCCCATTCAGTAACACATCATCCCATGACCATTTTTGTCCTCCAAGGATGAGCAGTTGTGACAGAGAACATTTGGCCTAGAAAGCCTAAAATATTTACTAACTGACCTCTTACAGGAAATGATATCTGATCCTGGATAGGGAGGAAAAGAATTACATAGTTAAAATTCAATAAATCTAATTTAAGTATTTGTATTTGTTGGTAGTCTGATAACCCTTGGACTGCAAGGAAATCCAATCAGTCCATCCTAAAGCAGATCAGTCCTAGGTGTTCATTGGAAGGACTCACGCTGAAGCTGAAACTCCACTACTTTGGCCACCTGATGCAGAGAGCTGACTCATTTGAAAAGACCCTGATGCTGGGAAAGTTTGAAGGCAGGAGGAGAAGGGGATGACAGAGGATGAGATGGTTGGATGGCATCACTGACTCAATGGACATGGGTTTAGGTGGACTTCAGGAAATGGTGATGGACAGGGAGGCCTGGTGTGCTGTGGTTCATGGCGTCACAAAGAGTTGGACATGACTGAGTGACTGAACTGATTCTCTCATGTTACAATGATAATTTCTTAAATTGTCTCCTAATTAACTGCCTGTATTTGACTTAACTATCTCAGAGTGGATTTGGGGAAAACCTAAACAAAGACAGTTGGTGCTGGAGGTGGATTCCTAGCAAGGATATTCTTGTGATTCCAATACTGGGTCTGGTCTGGCCATTAGTGGTAATAAATTAGGAAGTGAGCTCTCTTAGCCTGTTAAGCATTTGAAGCACCAAGACACTCAAGTTTTGTGGATTTAGATGGAATAAAGGTAGAAAGGTTATATTGGATTTGAGAAATGCTTGACAATGACAATTATAAGTAATATATTACTAATTATTATAAGTAATAAAGAGTGATGAGGTAATTAGAAAATCCTAACTGAAATCTAACTCCTAAAAGAAAATAATAATGCAATTACACATTCTGGGAAACAAACTCACTCAGAAGGACAATGCAGATAGTGGAGTGCAGTTTATTACACTGGTGGGCCCAAGACAGAGTCTTCTCTTAGCCAAGGACCCCGACCAGCTTTTTTTTTTTTTTTTAACCTTATATACTCTAAGTGTATGTGCCCAAACCCACCTCCCCAAATTCCCTGAAACTAATTTAAAAAAAGAAAGATACAATCAAAGTTAACCTGTGATTCATATGCCTTAAGCCTAGGTAGTTAACAGTGGACAATTACTGGCTTGAGGTTATACTCCAATAAGTATAATAGAATTTATGATTCTATTTGGAGAAGGCAATGGCATCCCACTCCAGTACTCTTGCCTGGAAACTCCCATGGACAGAGGAGCCTGGTAGGCTGCAGTCCATGGGGTCGCTGAGTCAGACACGACTGAGCGACTTCACTTTCACTTTTCTCTTTCATGCATTGGAGAAGGAAATGGCAACCCACTCCAGTGTTCTTGCCTGGAGAATCCCAGGGACGGAGGAGCCTGGTGGGCTGACATCAGTGGGGTCACACAGAGTCAGACACGACTGAAGCGACAGCAGCAGCAGCAGCAGCAGCAGCATAATTCTACTTGGTTACACAGATAATTAGAGTATTCTTTTAGGCAATGGAGAGTCTAGGTCTGATTCCTGGGGCTCTTCCACCTGGGGGGTCTGTTTTTCCAGTTGGTATGTTGTTTCCATAGATATTGGGCATATAGCGCAAAATCCACAGTCCCACCCAAGATGGAGTCCTGCTTTCAAGATGGAGCCTGTTCTGTCTGTTTCCTCCTTCAATAACAGGTTTAAACAGGCCACTCTCAAGTTAGAGAATGCTTATATCCTGTTTAAAGAGAGTTCCCTATGACAAAAGAGCCACTTACAAAAGTGGCTTAATTTTCAGCCCTGGGGAACATTTTATGCTAAAGTGTTCATTGTGATGGGAAAGAGGTGAGACCCTGAGACCTGAGGCTGGCACAACTGGGTAGACACTCTCAGAAACCTGAACTCACAGATAACACACAGACACAGAAGTGGTCCCTGCAACTTACTATAGAAGAGAGGCTTTCCTTTTATCTGAAAAAGATGTACAAATATCATCTGAAATGGATACATTATGCAAGAATGTTTGTCTTCCTCAATATTTGCCTTTACTTGCCCAAATCACTAGACCAGTGGCTCTCAAACTGTTCTGAACAAAACATACAGATACCTGGACAGAGAGTTAAACATCTCAGTCCCCACCTCATGCCCCAGATTTCAATTTACTATATCAAAGTGAGTTATAAATGTGCATTTTGACAAGCTCACCTGTGATGATGCTTCAGTTCAAGGGTAATGCTGTATATTATACTATCCTACACCAATAACTTGGGTCAAGTCTCAACCTGGCTCCATAATTACTGTCCTTCCTGTAGGAAGAGAGTATAAAAATGAATAAACAGAAACCTCAATTAAAATAGAGTCAGAATACAAGAAGTGGAAGTTCTCACACACTATAGTGATAGCAGAGTTAACAGCCATAAAAAGAATTGTTTTGTTGCCTGGCAAAGTGCTCAATGAGAACCTTTACAACTTAGTCAATGAAAAGCAGCTTTACTTCAAACTCTCAAATCTTTCAATGGACTGTCTATTTACAGTAGCTTACCTCCCCCACCCCTTCCTTTCCCCCTATATATGAGTCCTCTTTTCCTTATTACAACAGGACTTGCAAGTGACTCATCATGGTTGCACTCTGAATCACAATTCTTTGCTACTCCTCAATAAACTCATTTATTGCTGAAGAAATAATTGGCAGTCCATTTGTTTTAGGTCAACAAAAGAGAGTATTTACCAGAGGAATTGCAGAATATGGGTATAAACCTGTGGGCACCGGAAGAACATGTCTGCAAATGGATCATGAAGGTCCTGGACCCAAGAAGTGCAGAGATTTTAAACTGTTTAAGGGAGAGTTTGGTGATGTTACTGAATTTGACCACTTTTTTTTTTAACATTTCCCTCATATGTGTTATCATTTGTTGTGAAACATTTATATATAATTGCTATACAAAATCTGTACATAATTAATTATGCAGCACAACATATTTGGAGATTCATGTATTTATATGAAAATATCACCATAATGTCTGTCTCTTATACACATCTCCCGACCAGCTTTTTTTTTTTTTNTTCCTCTTGCCCCCAATCCCTCCCAGCATCAGAGTCTTTTCCAATGAGTCAACTTTTCACATGAGGTGGCCAAAGTACTGGAGTTTCAACTTTAGCATCATTCCTTCCAAAGAAATCCCAGGGCTGATCTCCTTCAGAATGGACTGGTTGGATCTCCTTGCAAGAGTCTTCTCCAACACTACAGTTCAAAATCATCAATTCTTCGGCACTTAGCTTTCTTCACAGTCCAACTCTCATATCCATACATGACCAATGGAAAAACCATAGCCTTTTCAATGTAGATAGTTTAATTATTTTTTTCCTTCACATTAATAATCTATTGCAATATTACTGAATTTGACAGATGAAAAATCATCTCTTTATTGTTAATGGACTCTTCAGATATAAAATAAGGCTTTTTATTAAATATAATAATGTAATACATTTTTAATTTGCTCTATACCAGAAATCTCTCATTGCCTGCATGTGCAAAAAGTAAAGATTTTTTAAAAAAAGGAAAAACAAAAAACAGAAGGAAAAACAGACAGGAAAGAAAAAAAACAAGGAGAAAGAATAAACGGGAGAGTAAATAGGAGAAATATATATATGTGTATATATATATATATAAATTTAATGAGAAATAGGCTACAAGAAGGATTTTTTAAAAAATATCAATGCTGGTAATATTTTCAGATGGATGAGAGTGACATTATCTCTTGAAATATACATTTTTTTTTCCTTTCAAAGACTAGTAGCACTTCAGCACTTTTCATTATTGTCCAAAAAAAACCGCTTAAATACAGCAGTTTCTTGCTGAATCACAGCTTTCCATGTGTGTCACTAAATCCATTTTATAGCAATTTGATGGTCTAGTAGTTTCTACTCCAGTATTCTTGCCTGGAAAATCCCAGGGACAGCGGAGCCTGGTGGGCTGCCGTCTTTGGGGTCGCACAGAGTCGGACACAACTGAAGTGACTTAGCAGCAGCAGCAGCAGTAGTTTCTACTGGTGGTTACTGACGAGTAGGTGTGCAATGGAGGTAGACCATGCATAAACTTTTACCAGTCTGTCATGAAAGGAGAAAAATGAGGACAGAAACAATCCTTTTTTTATAAAAATAGATATTTAATTTGAAGGCAATGACCTTTAACTGATTTTACAGATTAGCTATTCTATAATATTAAAATGCCCTGTGAAATGTTGATATGTTGTATTTTTGCTATCCTTACTTATTAAAGAAATATATTGCAAACCTAAATGGGTGTTTTATAATTCTTTTGAAAAACTATGGTTTGTGATATTCAATAGTATGCAGGCAAAGGTGTGCATTAGTAAAATATGCCATGGACACTATATTGCACCCCTTTTTTTGTCTCAGTTACATACCATTTGTGAATATTATTGCATTTGAATACTTTTATTCAGCTATTGCAGTTTTAAAGCTATTACCTGATTTTTGTGCTTATTTTTAATATGAATGAAAATAAAAGGGAAACTGGAAACTGTTATAATTTTATTCTNTTGCACCCCTTTTTTTGTCTCAGTTACATACCATTTGTGAATATTATTGCATTTGAATACTTTTATTCAGCTATTGCAGTTTTAAAGCTATTACCTGATTTTTGTGCTTATTTTTAATATGAATGAAAATAAAAGGGAAATTGGAAACTGTTATAATTTTATTCTATTCATTATTGCATATTCACAATATAATTAATATTCTGAGCATTATTCATAAAGTAGATGATTGATATATTATGAACTCAGAGTTGTGTTGATGAGAAGAGAGGCAATTTTATAAATAATAGTACTCAGTAATATACACAGAAGATAAAAATTTTCCTAAAATATTCAAAAATATTACTTGGATTTCTCTAAGACATTTATTTCCTACATTACTGTCAATACTCTAATTACTTGCTTTACATTTCTATAGATTTTCTAATCTATATTTAAAATATTTCTGTCTTCAGATTTCAAAAAGAACTAAAATTTGATATTCTCTTCTTTTACACACATGAACAGCCCACTCCAATATTCTGGCCTGGAGAATTCCATGGAATACATAGTCCATAGGATCGCAAGGAGTCGGGCACAACTGAGTGACTTTCGCTGTCATACACATGAACCAAAGATGGCTTTTGTGTATCACTTACTAGATTGCTTATTTCTTTACTGCAGGCTAAGACTCATTTGCTCAAAAANAATTTGATATTCTCTTCTTTTACACACATGAACAGCCCACTCCAATATTCTGGCCTGGAGAATTCCATGCAATACATAGTCCATAGGATCGCAAGGAGTTGGGCACAACTGAGTGACTTTCGCTGTCATACACATGAACCAAAGATGGCTTTTGTGTATCACTTACTAGATTGCTTCTTTTTTTACTGCAGACTACGACTCATTTGCTCAAAAGNCATAGTCCATAGGATCGCAAGGAGTCGGGCACAACTGAGTGACTTTCGCTGTCATACACATGAACCAAAGATGGCTTTTGTGTATCACTTACTAGATTGCTTATTTCTTTACTGCAGGCTAAGACTCATTTGCTCAAAAACTGACTGATGCAAAGCTAAACTTTTTCATGTGTAATTATTTCCAAAGCAATCCAAATAAAAAAGCAGATTTTAACCATTTAGAGCTTGCCTAAATATCCCATTCATATCTCATGAAACCCCATCCAGTATCTGCAAGCTATTCATAGGTTAGAGCCTAAATTGGGGTGGCCTTTTTGAGCTCTCTGGCCCAAAGACAACCTGACATTATACTGAGCACATCACCTACACTCATAAGCCCACTCAGGTCCCCTCGTTCCGAGTTCTCTTACTATCTTTCCCTTCTGCGTGGTGGCCCCCTACTATCACCGAAGCCTATCATGCATAATCTCCTGCTGTAAAGAATTTCTCACACTATGAAAATCTGTCCAACTCTTTCCAGAAAAGCTTTATGTCTGATATTGCCTCTCCTGCTCATCTTTTTCCCTTGATCATCCCTCAAATTCCCTGAACTAAAAACCTCCTACATTTTCATAACTGTGTGTGAGGAAAATGAAATTGCTTTGTAAAACATAAGGAAGTAAAACATAAAGAGTAAACACATGAGCTTTGCAACAAAGTAGACCTTTTATTAGATTTAAATATCTCTTTGCCTTGTTTGACACAGATTTATAAANTTATGTCTGATATTGCCTCTCCTGCTCATCTTTTTCCCTTGATCATCCCTCAAATTCCCTGAACTAAAAACCTCCTACATTATCATAACTGTGTGAGGAAAATGAAATCACTTTGTAAAACATAAGGAAGTAAAACATAAAGAGTAAACACATGAGCTTTGCAACAAAGTAGACCTTTTATTAGACTTAAATATCTCTTAGCCTTGTTTGACACAGATTTATAAAAAAAAAAAGGAGCATGCATTAAAATAATGAGTTAATTGGAGACTTGTGAAAGCTAAACGGATCTAAATTGTATAGTATAATTAATTATGTATAAAGATAATATGTATATTATTACATGTATACAATTTATGTATTGGGCTTCTCTGATAGCTCAGTTGGTAAAGTATCTACCTGCAATGCCTGAGACCCCAGTTTGATTCCTGGGTTGGGAAGATCACCTGGAGAAGGGATAGGCTATCCACTGGAATATTCTTGGGCTTCCCTTGTGGCTCAGCTGGTAAAGAAACTGCCTGCAATGTGGGAGACCTAGGTTCTATCATTGGGTTGGGAAGATCACTGGAGAAAGGAAAGGCTACTCACTCCAGTATTCTGGCCTGGAGAATTCCATGGACTGTATAACACATGGGGTCATAAAGAGTCAGAAACTACTGAGCAACTTTCACTTTCATTCATGTATTGGCATATGAAGACTGTGTGAGTTTATAATTATGTACAGAGACAATAAACTTATGTGTATATTTATGTATGAAGATACATGGCACAATGCTTATTCCCAAATGTGCAATTTAATTTAATTTTATCTCCACCCCAACTCTGAGTCTTACATATTCAACTTTCTATCTCACATCTCCATTACAATCTAATAGTTCCAATCTAATATTTCAAACTTGAAATATCCAAAATTGAACTCCTGGTTTCCATTCTTACTCAGACAGCTTTTTCTGTTACCTTTAAGGTTTTTAAAAATTATAATTTGCTTAAGCTAAAACATTAATGTTATTCTTGACCCCTTTCTCACAACACTTTGAAACCATTAGTCAATCTTGCTAATATTATCTTCAAAAAAATAATGAGAATTATATTCTTCTGACTAAATGTATAATATCCTTCTAGCATCAGTTTTCACATGGAAAAATTGTTTCCTACTGTTAAAGTAGTAAATTACCACAATTAGTAACTTTAAATAAACCTGTGTTACAGTTCTGGAGATCAGAAGACTGAAATGGATTCCACTTCACTGGAACCAAGATGTTAGCAGGGTCATGATTTCTTTGGAGGCTATTGGAGGGACGTCTATTTCCTTGCCTTTTCTTATTTTTATAGCCACCTGCATTCCTTAGTTCATGGCACCTTTTATCATCCTCAAAGAACATCGCTTCTACATGTTTTCACTGTCAATTATCCTTTTCTTGACTTGAATATCATAATGTCTCTTTGTTACAAGGACACTTGGGATTTTATTTGTCTCACCCAAATAATCTGATGTAGGTAACAAAGTATAAGGGGGGCTGGGAAGACTCTTGCACACAAGGATGTTTCTCTGGTCCTTCAAAAAGGAACAGACCCAGGGTCACAAGGATTCTGAGTCGATAAGGAAGTTCCCCAAAACAAAGTCTTAGCTGCAGTAAATAAGTTAAGGTAAAGGTTATCTCGCCCCATGCCTGCGCATTGTATAGTCATTGAATCATAGTGTTTGGCAACTTGCCCTGTAAATTGTTGTGGAAAAGATATAAAATAAGGCAGCTGCAAGTAGCAGGAGAGAATAAGAGAATAAGAGAAGAATAAGAAGAATAAAGAAAAAGATTCAAACCACTCGGCCGTGTTGGTGTTTCATTCTGTCGTTAGCAATCTACAATCATTTTTATCTCAACATCTTTAACTTCATGACAACTGTAAAGCCTTTTTTGTCACATAGAGTAATATTCACAGGTTTCATGCTTTTTTTTTTTTTAAGTCCCTCAGTCATGTCCAACTCTTTGCAACCCCGTGGACTATAGCCCTCCAGGCTCCTCTGTCAATGGGATTCTCCAGGCAAGAATACTGGAGTGGGTTACCATTTCCTTCTCCAGGGGATCTTCCCAACCCGGGGATCGAACCCAGGTCTCCCAAATTGTAGGCAGACACTTTAACCTCTGAGCCACCACCGGTTTCATGCATTAGGACATGAATATTTTGGGGAATATTATTCAGCTCACAAAATATTAACTTTTGTAATAGCCCTCCAATATTCTTTTTGCTTCTCCTCCTGTGCCCTGGGCTCTACATTGTAATGAATTAAAGTGAAGCTTTTTAAAAATACTTTCTATTTGGCTGTTGGGTCTTATATGAGGCATGCAGGAAATTTGTTGTGTCATGCCAGATCTTTTGTTGCAGCGTATAGACTCTCTAGTTGTGGCTTGTGGGCTCAGTTGTTGCAGCTCACTGACTTAGTTTTTCCCTGGCATGTGGACTCAGTTCCTTGGCTAAGGACTGAACCCTTCTCTCTTTCATTGCAAAGTAGATTCTTAACCACTGGACCACTAGGTAAATTTCAAAAGTGATGCTTATAACATACAAAGGATGCTATTTTACTGTTTTCAAAACTCACCAATTGCATCTCATCTAAAATATGCTAAAGTTCTTACCATGGCTGAGGCCATGAACAATGGCTCTTTATCATCTCCCAGTGGCCCCNCAAACGCACTCATCTCACATGCTAGTAAAGTAATGCTCAAAATTCTCCAAGTCAGGCTTCAACAGTATGTGAACCATGAACTTCTAGATGTCAAGCTTTATTTAGAAAAGGCAGAGGAACCAGAGATCAAATTGCCAACATCTGTTGGATCATTGAAAAAGCAACAGAGTTCCAGAAAAGCATCTACTTCAGCTTTATTGACTATGCCAAAGCCTTTGACTGTGTGGATCACAGCAACATATCTTTTGCAGGGACATAATTTAATATATAACATTGATTCTCAAAGATATGAGCCTTTATTTAATATATATTAATACTTATGTATTTTTATCTATTAGCAATTAAGCAATTTCTCTTAAGCTTTCATCCAAATTTAGAAAAAGATCCTGAATAGGGCTCCAGAGTTTAACTTATTACATATGTTAATATTATCATCAAGTTATCCATGATGAAATAAATTTCATACTCATAATTACCTTATTTACGTATGTATATTCACTTTTGCTAAAACCTGCCACATCTTTTAAATTTTTACGTTAATAGTAATTTTATGGAATAAAATACCTGTTTTAACAAATGAAGGTGAGGCACTTAGAAATCATAGAATTGCAGGTGTGTGATTTATCTTGATCATTTGGGCTATGGTCCATAGGATTGCAGGGCCAGACATGACTAAAGGGACATAGCATGCATACACACATGAAATAGTCTGATAGATAAATTTCAATCATAGAGATGTTCTTGGGGAATATATTTATTATTTCACTGCATGCTAAATGTGATAACTTGGCTGAGGAGAAATATTATTAACAAAATATTCTTTTTCTTTATGTTTACATAAGCAAGAATCAACTGGGTTCTTTACCAAAGCTCTTGGTTTTAAAATCAGTTTCTTATTGCCTAATGTTTGTGTATAGGTTTAGTTGAAAAAAGTAGGAAAGTTCAGTTATCATCCTTGTGACTAAAATGATTGCAATTCAAACCATTAGTGTAAAATATTATTATAATTAATAAAGCTAATTATTTTGTTCCACCTACAACAGATCTGTCATATGCAAAAATGAAGTTGTACACATCAGAAAAACTCAGCAAAACATAACTTTGCTACAATAGTATGCTATGTCTAGAATTATATATTCATGAATCCTTTCTACTTCTTTACCTCTGAGACAGATTGCCTCTTGCCCTTGTCATCTGTAGTAAAACCAGGCTCTTTATTCATCTAAGCAGTTCTCATGATTGACCTGTTAACCAAAAATCATAATATTATTAACTGCTTTGTGAGGGAGCAGGGGTCATGAGTCCTTAACAATATATGTGTTATAAAACTGTGATTCATATTTATTCACTAATGAATTAGAAGAAGTTTTAGGAAGCTTATTTATTAGGTTTCCAAAGTTATAAAACTGAAAGTTTATAAATATTCTGTAAAATGGAATCTGCATCTTAAAATATCTGAATAGATCAGAATGAGGAGATGGATTTTTAAAAGATAAAATAAGTTTATATTCAAGGTAGTAAATCTTGTTCTGGGAATTAAAATCCTAAAGGAGTAATTGCATCTGGATTTGTGAGAAGATAAGACATGTTAGTGAACCAATCTTATGAATTGTATTACTGTTATAGAAAATGATATATTTGCAAACAGTGTGTTCAAGTATATGCTGGAAAAGCATTTAGTGAGTGGTAAAGCCTTGGAAATTTCAAGACCTTTTGCTCTAAACACACACCTTGCAGGTGTATTAGCCATCTAATTTTAGGACTATAATAGTTTGTTTAAGGTAGTAATAATAATATTCTATTCTGTGATTATAACATTTAGTTAAGTTGAATGAATGGTAACATTCATTCATTCATACAGGAGAAAGACAGATAACTGGAAATAAATGTAGTAAATACCCACAATACACGTGAAAAAGTGTAGTGTTACTCGAAGATAGAATAGTTAAAAATGTATGTATTGGAAACTTTAGTCAACCATAAAAAATTAAGAGTTATTGCTACACAAAGAGAACAGACAAAATGGGATCATATAAAATGCTCACTAAATCTAATGAAGCTACAGAGGGAACAAAGACTTAATTCAATGAATTTTAANGAATAGTTAAAAATGTATGTATTGGAAACTTTAGTCAACCATAAAAAATTAAGAGTTATTGCTACACAAAGAGAACAGACAAAATGGGATCATATAAAATGCTCACTAAATCTAATGAAGCTACAGAGGGAACAAAGACTTAATTCAATGAATTTTAAAATAATTATAGATATGACATATATTGAAGCAATTATATTAATGATTGCTTAAACATAAATGCAGAGAAGGCAATGCACCCCACTCCAGTACTCTTACCTGGAAAATCCCATGGACGGAGGAGCCTGGTAGGCTGCAGTCCATGGGGTCACTAGGAGTCGGCACGACTGAGAGACTTCACTTTCACTTTTCACTTTCATGCATTGGAGAAGGAAATGGCAAACCACTCCAGTGATCTTGCCTGGAGAATCCCAGGGACGGCAGAGCCTGGTGGGCTGCTGTCTATGGGGTTGCACAGGGTCGGACACGACTGAAGTGACTTAGCAGCAGCAACACCAAACATAAATGACCTAAATATATTATCAATTAAAAGATAGAACTTAAAAGAGTAGAAAAGGAAACAAGGTAGGCTATCTGAAGACTCCCCTCTTTGAATATAATGACAAAGACAGTTAAAAGAGTTGGAGAAGTGTACCAGAGTCATACTATTCAAAAGAAAATTGATGGGGAGGGCGGCAGGGAGAGAAAGTTGTAGTTGCTACATTAAGATTAAATATATTCTAGAATAAGAAAATCGGAGAAGGCTATGGCATCCCACTCCAGTAATCTTGCCTGGAAAATCCCATGGAAAGAAGGAGCCTGGTAGGCTGCAGTCCAGGGGGTCACTAGGAGTCGGACTTGACTGAGCGACTTCACTTTCACTTTTCACTTTCATGAATTGGAGAAGGAACTGGCAACCCACTCCAGTATTCTTGCCTGGAGAATCCCAGGGACAGGGAGTCTGGTGGGCTGCCGTCTATGGGGTTGCACAGAGTCGGACACAACTGAAGCGACTTAGCAGTAGCAGCAGCAGCAGCAGCAGCAGAATAAAAAAATAGTATTAGGGAAATCAAAGGGTATTGCATAACAATAAAGGGATCAGTTCTCCAAGAAGCAATAACAATTGTTAATGTGTTTGCACCTAACTGAGGCTTCCCTGGTGGCTCAGATGGTAACGAATCTGCCTTCAATGTGGGAGACCTGGGTTTGATCCTTGGGTTGAGAAGATCCCCTGGAGGAGGGTGGAGGGTATGGCAACCCACTCTAGTATTCTTGCCTGGACAGAGGAGCCTGGCGGGCTGCAGTCTATGGGGACACAAAGAGTTGGACATGACTAAGTGAGTAAGCACACATACATCTAACTACAGAACATAAAATATATAAAGCAAAGATAGAACTTCAAAAAGAAACAGACAAATCCACTGTTATAGATGGGCAATTCAACATATTTCTATATATTAGAACATATATGCTTGATACATTTAAGCAGAAATGTACCATATATCGACTGGATCAAATTGACATTTATAGAATATTTCTTCAAACAACAGCTAAATAATGTTCTTCTCAAGCAAACATGAAGCGTTCACTAAGGCTACACTTTGGGGCCATAAAACATTCCTTAGCAAATTTACAAGATGAGATAATGCAAACTGTTTTCTCAGAAAGTAATTAAATGGGGGATTAGTAACATAAAGAGAGTGGGAAAATATCCAAATAGTTAGTGACTTAAAATATTGTCTTAAAACATTAAAACAAAAATTTTCTAGCTAAATTAAAGAAAAAATTGATGCTACAAAATGTGTGGGATACAGTGAAACAGGTATTCACAGGAAAATTTATAGTATTACAAAAATAGTATTAGAAAAGAAGAATGGTATTCAAGCAACAATCTCAGCTTCTGCTTTAGAAATCAGAGAAAGATCAATTTAAACCTAAAGAAATTAGAAGAATAAAGAAGTAAAAGAATAACATGAAAAGAATAATGGAACAATAAAGACTGCAACAGAAATAATAAAGTTGAAGATAGGAAAATAATAGAAAAATTAAGAAACAAAAATATTTCTCTTAAACAAAGAATTTTTCTTTTATAAAACACCTTGAAACACCAATCAAAGATGAAAAAGAGAATACACAAATTACTAACATCAGAAAGAGAAGAGAAATCACCACCACTAATCATATGAACAATAAAGAAGTAATGAAAGAATATTATGAAATACTCTATGTCCACAAATTTGATAATTTACATGAAATGCACCACTATCTGGAAAGATGTAAATTACCTAAACCTATATAAGAGAAAGAAATACTTTGAATATCTTTACATCCTTTAAAACACATGAATCAACAATTAATGATCTTTTTGAAAAATGAGTATTACTACACCCATATTATTTTACTTATAAATTCTACCAAACATTTAAAAATGTTGTTCCAGTTTTTCACAGATTCTTCCATAAAATAGATATAGAATTACTTTTTAGCTCAGTCTATGAGGCTAGCACTACTTTAATATCCAAGCCAGAGAAAGATGTAACAAGAAAGAATAATTATAGTCTATGAACATATACAAAAATCCTAAGCAAACCATAAAGAAATTATATTCAATAATGTATTAAAATAATTATACTCTACAACCAGGTGGGCTTTATTCCAGATATATGATTGGTTCAATATTGAAAGATCTAGTCAATGTAATACACCTTACCAACAGGCTGAATAAAATCATATGATCATATCAAGTAATACAGAAAAACCATTTGACAGAATCTAATAATTATTCATGATAAAACCTCNTTATTCCAGATATATGATTGGTTCAATATTGAAAGATCTAGTCAATGTAATACACCTTACCAACAGGCTGAATAAAATCATATGATCATATCAAGTAATACAGAAAAACCATTTGACAGAATCTAATAATTATTCATGATAAAACCTCTCAGAAAATGTAGAAAAGTGTAAAGCTTCTTCAGGTTTATAAAGATAATCCACAAAAACCTAAAGCTAACATTGTACTTAATATTGAAGGATTAGATACTTTTAACATAAAGAACAAAATAAGGGCATCATTTCTCCACCAAGTATTCAATGTCCTACTGTAAGTCTTTGCTAGTGCAATGATAAAAGGAAAACATAAACATATACTGAATGGAAAGAAAGAAATGATGTTATTTTTATTGGCAGATGACATAATTGTCATTGGAGAAAATTTTTAAAAATCTACAAATAAACCCCTGATGTTAAGAAGGGAATATAATAGGGTTGCAAGCGCATGGCCAATATGCAAATACCNGAGTAGACCTTAGTCGGCAAAGTAATGTTTTTGCTTCTGAATATACTATCTAGGTTGGTCACAATGTTTCTTCCAAGGAGCAAGCATCTTTTAATTTCACGGCTGCAGTCACCATCTGCAGTGATTTTGGAGCCCCAGAAAATAAAGTCTGACACTGTTTCCCCATCTATTTCCCTTGAAGTGATCTGGTAAAGTTGTGACCTCATTTTTCCTCTTTTCATTCTTTTTGCCTCCTAACTACTGAAATTTCAAAATAATCCCTTGAAATTTATGTACCCAAATTTTAACTTGGCCATTTCACTAAATATCATTTGTTTAGCTTTACTTTTCTCTCGGCTTCAGCTGTTTCGTCTCGGCATGCAGAATGCTTCTTCAGGGGAATGTCTCCGTGGCACATTCTTTCCCTCCACTGACCATCTCAGTCCACTGTAAATTGTTGCCAGTGGCACNTCAAATATCATTTGTTTAGCTTTACTTTTCTCTCGGCTTCAGCTGTTTCGTCTCGGCATGCAGAATGCTTCTTCAGGGGAATGTCTCCGTGGCACATTCTTTCCCTCCACTGACCATCTCAGTCCACTGTAAATTGTTGCCAGTGGCACGACTGAAGGAAGTGATTGCCTTCAGGTCGACAAAATTTCATCTGATGTATCTTAGGCAAGAAATGAAGAAAATGAGGAAAATTATTTTCTTCTGAACATCACTCAAATCATTTTCACAAGGTCTCATGAGACTCTATTGTATGACTTAATTGATATTTTTTAAAAATTGGAACAATTGAAAGCTCTTAAATAACATTTTATCTTTTTTTCCTATTTAATTTGTAATTTCCTTACCTGAGAACTACTTCTCCCTGAATATATGTTCTATTTATTCTCACTGATGAATCATTCCTATTCAGAGTGATTTGCCTAATTTGAAAGTTATTATTTCCTTTTATATCAGCTCAAATGGCTGTTGGATTTCAGGTATGGATTTTGGCATATGGGCCCTCTCTCTTGTAAGTTTAAATTTGCTCCATATTAGAATCAACATGGGAGATTTTTTTTTTTTTTAATTCCAATTTCTAGGCTCTACCTCATTGCAATTAAATCAGAATCTCCATGGTCTGGATGAAGAGTTGAAGGAGTATAGGAACAGGTTTTTTGTATTTCAATAAAATAATTAAAATCTCAAGTTATTTATCTTGATCAAGCAGAAAGTTCACTTTTATATATATATATATATATATATATATATATATATATTTGCTTAAAGTCAGGTGGAAGACAATTAAAAGATAGACTTGGATTGTGACATGTATGAGTATAGTGAAATCATTTCCAAGATAGTCAAATTTTCCTGATCTTGGTGGAAATATAGTTTTGCACTTATTCTCTTGAAATTTTTCTAATGAATAAATTTCATTCATTTTTATCACTGCCAAATGTTCTAGTTGAATAAGATATTTTCAACTGTCTCCTAATCCTGGTATTATCTACTAATCTCTTCCTAAATTAGAAATCAGAACCAATTCACTAGCCTTTAGATATTTTATTCTAACTCAATTACTGGCTTGTCTCATATTACACTGAATGTAAGCTCCTATAACTCATTAACTAATATACTTGAGAAATGCTGCATTTTAAAATTTTCTCCCGGAAATTCACTTTTACACAGTAACATGTGAAGGAGTTTGATGAGTGATTCTTTTCATATTCTTAAATTGTAAAAATCATAAATTTATACATTGATGCATTTTTATATATACATATCCTCATGTAACCAATTCTGACCTGTGATACAGAGAATTTCCTGAACTTTAGAAAGCCTCTTCATCCTCTTGTCAGTTAGTATTACTGTTCCCATCTTCCGTATAATTTTACCCACCATTCTGATTTTTATCATCTTAGATTAGTTTTGCTCAATTTTAATTCCATAAAATGTAACCATACTGCTTTGCTTCTTTTATGTCTGACTCTTCATTAATATTATGTACAGGAGAATAGTATAGCAATGAATTTTTCACTTGAGGCCTATGGTAGGTATTTGGGTTGGTTCAAATTATGGCTATTATGTAAAACTTGCCTATGAATATTGTTTCTATTTTGCTGGACATATGCACTAGTTTCACATAATTATATACCCTAGAATATAATTGTTGCATCACAGGCTAAAGGTAGGCTTACATTTGGTAAGTTTTGCATTGGATCTGTAGATTAACCTGAAAAGAATAAAAATCTTAACAATACTGAGATTTCCTGTGAAGAAGGCTGAGCCAGCGCTGAAGAATTGATGCTTTTGAACTGTGGTGTTGGAGAGGACTCTTAAGAGTCCCTTGGACTGCAAGGAGATCCAACCAGTCCATTCTGAAGGAGATCAGCCCTGAGATTTCTTTGGAAGGAATGATGCTAAAGCTGAAACTCCAGTACTTTGGCCACCTCATGTGAAGAGTTGACTCATTGGAAAAGACTTTGATGCTGGGAGGGATTGGGGGCAGGAAGAGAAAGGGACGACGGAGAATGAGATGGCTGGATGGCATCACTGACTCGATGGATGCGAGTGTGAGTGAACTCCGGGAGTTGGTGATGGACAGGGAGGACTGGCGTGCTGCGATTCATGGGGTCGCAAAGAGTCGGACACGACTGAGTGAATGAACCGAACTGAATTGATCTGATGCATATAAATGGTGCATCACATTATTTGTGCTCATGTGAGCTCAGTCATATCCTACTCTCTTTGACTCTATGTGCTATACCCCAGCAGGCTCCTCTGTCCATGGGATTTTTCCAGGCAAGAATGCTGGAGTGGGTTACCATTTCCTCCTCCAGGGGTCTTTACAACCCAGGGTCGAATCCCCATCTCTTGCATCTCCTACACTGGCAGGTGGATTCTTTACCACTGAGCCACCTGTGAAGTCTGGCATCACTCTATTTAGGTCTTTCTTTCCTTAAGTAAAGTCTATGGACTTTAACTCCAAGTCTAGACTTCCAGACTTTAACTGTAAGTCTATAACTTTCAGTTCCTACAGGTCTTTTGTTAAATTTATTGTAAGTATTTGGTATTTTTGATGCTATAGAGTGCAACATTGTTTAACAATTTGATTTCAATTGTTCTTTGCTAATATATATAAATATACCTGTATTTTATACTGACCTTGTATTTTGATTCTTTGTTATATGTACTTATAAGGACAAGTATCAGAACAAAACATGGCTCATGTAGCAAACTAGAGAACAAACTCAGAAGTCTGACAGAATATGTCAGATTTTAAAGACCTTAAATATATTATGGAAAAGGTAATATCTAAAGAAGCGAAATACGCCTAATCTATGATAGATATACATTTTAGAATGTCTTCCAGAAGAGACTGAGAGAAATAAACAGAGGCTGTAATGAAAGAATATACATGAAATAATTTCTAGGCAAAAATCAAATATTCTTAAAGACTATAAATGGGCTCAGCAGGAATGAAAAAAAAACAATACATTCTAGAGTAATTGTACTGTTATTTTATAATTGAAACAGTTTAAATTATCTAAGTCTTTAATAGAGTTAAAATCACTGCAGATGGTGACTCCAGCCATAAAATTAAAAGATGCTTACTCCTTGGAAGAAAAGTTATGACCAACCTAGATAGCATATTCAAAAGCAGGGACATTACTTTGCCGACTAAGGTCCATCTAGTCAAGGCTATGGTTTTTCCTGTGGTCATGTATGGATGTGAGAGTTGGACTGTGAAGAAGGCTGAGCAGCAAAGAATTGATGCTTTTAAACTGTAGTGTTGGAGATGACTCTTGAGAGTCCCTTGGACTGCTAGGAGATCCAACCAGTCCATTCTGAAGGAGATCAGCCCTAGGATTTCTTTGGAAGGAAAGATGCTGAAACTGAAACTCCAGTACTTTAGCCAGCTCAAGCGAAGAGTTGACTGATTGGAAAAGACTCTGACGCTGGAAGGGATTGGGGTCAGGAGGAGAAGGGGACAACAGTGGATGAGATGGCTGGATGGCAGCACTGACTTGATGGATATGAGTCTGAGTGAACTCCGGGAGTTGGTGACGGACAGGGAGGCCTGGCATGCTGCAATTCATGGGGTCGTAGAGAGTCAGACATGAGTGAGCGACTGAACTGACTGACTATAATTAAATTTGCTTCATATTTTATATTTAACACAGATACCAAAAATAAATGGATAAACATTTTCAAATCTCTAAGAAAAGAAACTGAATTATAGGCTTCTATGATAATTAAAATTCTACTTTTGGTATTATTAAAATATTATTTTAAAAATGTTACACAGAGAGATGCATCAGATAGTAAGAGTGGAGTTTCCTCTCTTATAATATAAGCAAGTATATAAGTGGACTTTGAGTAGAGGGAATAGGAGGTCAAGGAATGACCAAAACTATAGAGAAAGGAATTCTCTATAGCCAATATTCTGTCCACTGAAATTGGATAACGAGTGAACAGAAGATTTTGCACATAGAAATACTTATTTCTGGTCAATAAATTCTCAGGGAAAACTCATTGCTATTATTTTTTTAAAAAACATCAAACATCCACCTTCCAGCCACATGGAGGGACATGTAGGAAATGGCAACCCCCTCCAGTATTCTTGTCTGGGAAAATCCCATGGACAGAGGAGACTGGCAGGCTACAGTCCATGGGGTGACAAAGAGTTGGACATGACAGCGACCAAAACAATGTTGACAGTCCTCCTGAAGTTTGTGGCACGTTAGAGTCCATGTCTGTTGCTGCTGCTGCTAAGTCGCTTCAGTCGTGTCCGACTCTGTGCGACCCCATAGACGGCAGCCCACCAGGCTCCACTATCCCTGGGATTCC
>SJYW01028804.1:238620-258369 GCA_006410735.1 Raphicerus campestris | reverse complement strand
TATATATATATATTTGCTTAAAGTCAGGTGGAAGACAATTAAAAGATAGACTTGGATTGTGACATGTATGAGTATAGTGAAATCATTTCCAAGATAGTCAAATTTTCCTGATCTTGGTGGAAATATAGTTTTGCACTTATTCTCTTGAAATTTTTCTAATGAATAAATTTCATTCATTTTTATCACTGCCAAATGTTCTAGTTGAATAAGATATTTTCAACTGTCTCCTAATCCTGGTATTATCTACTAATCTCTTCCTAAATTAGAAATCAGAACCAATTCACTAGCCTTTAGATATTTTATTCTAACTCAATTACTGGCTTGTCTCATATTACACTGAATGTAAGCTCCTATAACTCATTAACTAATATACTTGAGAAATGCTGCATTTTAAAATTTTCTCCCGGAGATTCACTTTTACACAGTAACATGTGAAGGAGTTTGATTAGTGATTCTTTTCATATTCTTAAATTGTAAAAATCATAAATTTATACATTGATGCATTTTTATATATACATATCCTCATGTAACCAATTCTGACCTGTGATACAGAGAATTTCCTGAACTTTAGAAAGCCTCTTCATCCTCTTGTCAGTTAGTATTACTGTTCCCATCTTCCGTATAATTTTACCCACCATTCTGATTTTTATCATCTTAGATTAGTTTTGCTCAATTTTAATTCCATAAAATGTAACCATACTGCTTTGCTTCTTTTATGTCTGACTCTTCATTAATATTATGTACAGGAGAATAGTATAGCAATGAATTTTTCACTTGAGGCCTATGGTAGGTATTTGGGTTGGTTCAAATTATGGCTATTATGTAAAACTTGCCTATGAATATTGTTTCTATTTTGCTGGACATATGCACTAGTTTCACATAATTATATACCCTAGAATATAATTGTTGCATCACAGGCTAAAGGTAGGCTTACATTTGGTAAGTTTTGCATTGGATCTGTAGATTAACCTGAAAAGAATAAAAATCTTAACAATACTGAGATTTCCTGTGAAGAAGGCTGAGCCAGCGCTGAAGAATTGATGCTTTTGAACTGTGGTGTTGGAGAGGACTCTTAAGAGTCCCTTGGACTGCAAGGAGATCCAACCAGTCCATTCTGAAGGAGATCAGCCCTGAGATTTCTTTGGAAGGAATGATGCTAAAGCTGAAACTCCAGTACTTTGGCCACCTCATGTGAAGAGTTGACTCATTGGAAAAGACTTTGATGCTGGGAGGGATTGGGGGCAGGAAGAGAAAGGGACGACGGAGAATGAGATGGCTGGATGGCATCACTGACTCGATGGATGCGAGTGTGAGTGAACTCCGGGAGTTGGTGATGGACAGGGAGGACTGGCGTGCTGCGATTCATGGGGTCGCAAAGAGTCGGACACGACTGAGTGAATGAACCGAACTGAATTGATCTGATGCATATAAATGGTGCATCACATTATTTGTGCTCATGTGAGCTCAGTCATATCCTACTCTCTTTGACTCTATGTGCTATACCCCAGCAGGCTCCTCTGTCCATGGGATTTTTCCAGGCAAGAATGCTGGAGTGGGTTACCATTTCCTCCTCCAGGGGTCTTTACAACCCAGGGTCGAATCCCCATCTCTTGCATCTCCTACACTGGCAGGTGGATTCTTTACCACTGAGCCACCTGTGAAGTCTGGCATCACTCTATTTAGGTCTTTCTTTCCTTAAGTAAAGTCTATGGACTTTAACTCCAAGTCTAGACTTCCAGACTTTAACTGTAAGTCTATAACTTTCAGTTCCTACAGGTCTTTTGTTAAATTTATTGTAAGTATTTGGTATTTTTGATGCTATAGAGTGCAACATTGTTTAACAATTTGATTTCAATTGTTCTTTGCTAATATATATAAATATACCTGTATTTTATACTGACCTTGTATTTTGATTCTTTGTTATATGTACTTATAAGGACAAGTATCAGAACAAAACATGGCTCATGTAGCAAACTAGAGAACAAACTCAGAAGTCTGACAGAATATGTCAGATTTTAAAGACCTTAAATATATCATGGAAAAGGTAATATCTAAAGAAGCGAAATACGCCTAATCTATGATAGATATACATTTTAGAATGTCTTCCAGAAGAGACTGAGAGAAATAAACAGAGGCTGTAATGAAAGAATATACATGAAATAATTTCTAGGCAAAAATCAAATATTCTTAAAGACTATAAATGGGCTCAGCAGGAATGAAAAAAAAACAATACATTCTAGAGTAATTGTACTGTTATTTTATAATTGAAACAGTTTAAATTATCTAAGTCTTTAATAGAGTTAAAATCACTGCAGATGGTGACTCCAGCCATAAAATTAAAAGATGCTTACTCCTTGGAAGAAAAGTTATGACCAACCTAGATAGCATATTCAAAAGCAGGGACATTACTTTGCCGACTAAGGTCCATCTAGTCAAGGCTATGGTTTTTCCTGTGGTCATGTATGGATGTGAGAGTTGGACTGTGAAGAAGGCTGAGCAGCAAAGAATTGATGCTTTTAAACTGTAGTGTTGGAGATGACTCTTGAGAGTCCCTTGGACTGCTAGGAGATCCAACCAGTCCATTCTGAAGGAGATCAGCCCTAGGATTTCTTTGGAAGGAAAGATGCTGAAACTGAAACTCCAGTACTTTAGCCAGCTCAAGCGAAGAGTTGACTGATTGGAAAAGACTCTGACGCTGGAAGGGATTGGGGTCAGGAGGAGAAGGGGACAACAGTGGATGAGATGGCTGGATGGCAGCACTGACTTGATGGATATGAGTCTGAGTGAACTCCGGGAGTTGGTGACGGACAGGGAGGCCTGGCATGCTGCGATTCATGGGGTCATAGAGAGTCAGACATGAGTGAGCGACTGAACTGACTGACTATAATTAAATTTGCTTCATATTTTATATTTAACACAGATACCAAAAATAAATGGATAAACATTTTCAAATCTCTAAGAAAAGAAACTGAATTATAGGCTTCTATGATAATTAAAATTCTACTTTTGGTATTATTAAAATATTATTTTAAAAATGTTACACAGAGAGATGCATCAGATAGTAAGAGTGGAGTTTCCTCTCTTATAATATAAGCAAGTATATAAGTGGACTTTGAGTAGAGGGAATAGGAGGTCAAGGAATGACCAAAACTATAGAGAAAGGAATTCTCTATAGCCAATATTCTGTCCACTGAAATTGGATAACGAGTGAACAGAAGATTTTGCACATAGAAATACTTATTTCTGGTCAATAAATTCTCAGGGAAAACTCATTGCTATTATTTTTTTAAAAAACATCAAACATCCACCTTCCAGCCACATGGAGGGACATGTAGGAAATGGCAACCCCCTCCAGTATTCTTGTCTGGGAAAATCCCATGGACAGAGGAGACTGGCAGGCTACAGTCCATGGGGTGATAAAGAGTTGGACATGACAGCGACCAAAACAATGTTGACAGTCCTCCTGAAGTTTGTGGCACGTTAGAGTCCATGTCTGTTGCTGCTGCTGCTAAGTCGCTTCAGTCGTGTCCGACTCTGTGCGACCCCATAGACGGCAGCCCACCAGGCTCCACTATCCCTGGGATTCCACAGGCAAGAACATTGGAGTGGGTTTCCATTTCCTTCTCCAATGCATGAAAGTGAAAAGTGAAAGTGAAGTCACTTAGTCGTGTCCAACTCTTCGAGACCCCATGGACTGGAGCCTATCAGGCTCCTCCGTCCGTGGGATTTTCCAGGCAAGAGTACTGAAGTGGAGTTCCATTGCCTTCTCCAGAGCCCATGTCTAGTAAGGTCTATAACACAACCATGATAGGTCTTCTGAATCAGTTGAGGGCTTAACCCAGTTTAAGATTTATCAGGATTGACTTTCCTTGGATGAACTGGTCAAGATAATCACCATATCACTTCCTTTCCTGGAGACTCTTTGTAGAGTGGCTGCATGCCATGCTCTGCAGACACTCCTCTGGACCTTCTACTAGGGAAGCATGGTGAAAGAGGCAATCTCATACTTGTTCTTTGGAATAATATGATTGGGAAAAAATTCTCCGTAAGTGCCTTGTATTCCTGTACATCTTGTGAAGAGTCATTGGAAGTCTGCTCAAGAAATGTTCCAATTTTGGCTGCTCCAACTTTTCAAAATATAAAATCAAATAAATCTCTGAGGCCACATGTGTTTCAGATTCAAAACAAAAGATAACATTGCTCATACCTTTAAATTGTTAATTTAAGGATCTTAATTTGCCTGTTGAAAGTCATCTAACATTTATAGGAGAAAATAAAATGAATTCGATGGAGTGGTCATAATAATTTTAACTATAACTACCATCAACACCAGTTGTAACCCAAGGAATCAAGAGTCAACATCTCATTTCAACCAGCTAGTAACAGCCCTTCTCTTTTATCATGGTGCTCAGTTGTCCTCAAATAGTCTGTGAAGTTAACTACTGCTGCAGTCTGCTGAGATTATGAAAGTGTGAAGCATGCTGTTTCAGTTACCAATTGCTTTTGAGGGGGGAAAAGTATTGGCACTGGTTCCTGTGTTTGACATCTTGTACATTTCACTTCAGTTTCAGTTTTTATTTGGATTTGCATGAGTTTCAAACCGGGTGAAAAAATCATTTCCTTATGGCCCAGCAGGAACACAAAATAATTTCACTGAAACCCAGCTGGTTTGAAAAATGCAATGACAGAAAATCAGGTAGGTTTTACATGTTAGCAGCTTTGGAAATTGAAGCTTTACACATCCTCAATTACATTAAAATTAGGATTTATAGTACAGACACAAGTTGTACCCAATTCTGATGATCCTACTGCAATTCTGGAACTACTTCAAACTTATAGCTAGTAGGACTGGTTTGCAATGTTTCTTTGCATTAGATGCTTCCCAGGTGGCGCTAGTGGTAAAGAACCCTCATGTCAACGCAGGAGGCATAAGAGACCTAAGTGTGATCCCTGTGTCCAGAAGATTCCTTGGAGGAGGGCATGGCAACATGCTTCAGTATTCTTGCCTGGAGAATCCCATGGGCAGGCGAACCTGGTGGTCTATGATCCATAGTATCACAAAGAGTCAGAAACGACTGAGAGACTGAGCAAGCAGGCATGCATGCACTTCCCATTAGCCTCACCTGAGGGCTGTTTAGGAACAAGGGTAGAGCTCCGCAGTCATTTCTAAGTCTTGATCACAAAAGTGAGAGTATAATCTGTTATTTGCAGATTATATCACTTAGTTATACTTCAGTACATGTCACAAGGTTTGATGTCTGCATCCTAAACTTATGAAATATTAATAAACATAAAGTATTGGTTATGTTACTTCTACAAGTTTGTGATTAGTGGTCTTGAAACAATTGTCATTTTCTCTATATCTTCTTTACTCTAAGAATTTTCAAATTTTATAAAAATTAGGGTGATGAGATTACATTCTCAAGATAAATACACAATTAGTGTACACTTCTATACACCATTAAATTCTCATTATATTTAAAAGACCAAATAAACTAAAGTTGATTTAATTTGAACTACCTCTCCTTTATTTTGGGAGTTAGCTGTAAACACATATTAATTTCATGACTGTTCTAATAGGCATCATTGCTAGTTAGGTTTAGATTTCCCCAAAGTACTGCAAATTAAGATGAGGTGACAGAAACTAGAGCTATCACTTCTAATTCACTTATTCATTCATATAAGTTCATTAGGAAAACTAAGCCAAGAATTTTAAATTCATTTCATAATACATTCTACCACATAAATCATATAAAACAATTAAGAAAATGGCCTTCAATATTTAAAAAGAATCCAGATGTGTAGCCTGTTATGTAACTACAATGAAGATCAGTCAATCAATTTGCTTTTAATTCCACTTATATTCATACCCTCCTTGTGGTGTTCTTTAGTCTTTGTCTATCTGTCTCACACTTTCATAATCTACAGATTCTTGAATTTTAACTGTTGTATATATTCACAGTAATATATTTTAAACTGGTCTCAGTCATGTCAAATTCAAGTCAACTTTTTTGAGTAAATATTCTCCGTAAAATTCTCAACTGCTTTCTCATTTTTATTTTTATTCAAAATCTCTTGTATTGTTAGTTTTGTCACTTCATCCTTCAACATTAATTTAAGATATAGGTACTGAGGGCCTACTGCGTGTCATGCATAATTTCAAGCAAGTTCAAACAGATGAATAGGACACATTCCTGTTCTCAAGAACTTTACAGATGAATATAAAGAAGTTGTCTGATTACTAACATAGAATAAGATCATAGTAGAAAATATGGTCAGTTCTCTAGTGTGTAGGAGAACAGTGTGAAACTAGGCTTCCTATGGAAGGTCATCCTGGCGCTGAGCTGAAAAAGACTCAGTCATCTTCAGGGACAACTTTCTTAGCAAAAACGAACTGGAACTGCCTTTTACACTGGAATCTCTGAGTGGCCAGCCCCTTCCTAATTAACTCATTCAGGTCCTTGCTCTTTCCAAGAAAATGTCAGCACTTTAAAATTTGACATTTTAAAGGAATCAGAGCATTTTGACATCAAATTAAATATATGTTAATTAAAATTAGCCCGTGAAATGTCACAAAGGTAAGTGTGGCAAAAGAATCTATTTTTTTCTCTCCCACAGTTGCAGTAAATTGTTTAATAAGGGAAAATAAATAAATAACTATGTGTAAGAGATCGCTAGACTTTCATTTCCTTAAGAGAGGGTCAGAACTGCCCAATGCTGCTAAGATTTTTAAATTTACTGATTCAGTATAATTTTTTTAATTTCTGAATATAGTTTGCAATTTTTTTTCTTTACTTTTGCGTAGCAGGAACATAGTACATACAAAAACAAAAACATGGGCAAACAAAAACCTTTATTTTAAATTTAGCCTGAACCTTGAAAGAAAAGGATATGAAGATCATAATGTTAAAACAATGAGGGAATTTATCCTTATCACAAGCTCATATATTTTTCTTATTTCACTTCAGGCATATGAAAATATTCTCAAAACCCAGCACCAGAACACGGATCAGTACTGAGGAATACTTGTCTAGAACATCAGTCAAACCCTAACATCTGCAGTAGATGGTGGAAATAGGAAGCTGAGGATTGTGGAAGCTACTCTTCTATAGGGCTGTGGTGACTGCAGCATTGCTGTTCTGTGTAAGAAAGTTTCAGTTTATGTTCTTTTTGCCAACAACAACAACAAAAACTGGCATGTGCCATCTGTTTCTACAAGGATTATGTCACTAGCTACTGCAGCCACTGACCTTCAACACACCTGGAAAGGAGTTCAGGGTAAAGATCAGGAATGAGATATTGTGTGCTCTGGCAGAAGAAACTCTTAGACAGATACTTTCTGGAGAAGATTTTATGAGCCTGATTCTTGAAACTCCTCGTATCTAGAAACTCTGTAAAATCATTAACAGGGACACTGGCTCCTTGCAAGTAGTAGCAAGCTTTGGCCAAAATGTGTGCTTGACTGCACTATACCCCTCTCCACTAAAATAATATATAACACTGATCTCCTGCCCTATTTGTCTGAATTAGTTTCTCAGGGCTATTGGAAATGCTGCCTCCAAGGTTATAATCATTTTTTTTTCCCAAGTAAAACAACTCATACCACTCATGTTGTGAAATATTTTCAGTCAATACTTTCATATACACCTGCCACTATGTTTGGAACAGCGGGGTTTTCAATTTATGTCATACTTCTTTATATACAGGCAGTATTTTATAATATCTGGGCTATTAGCAGAGCAAAATTAACCTGTCTAGCTCCTATATTAGGGGCTTCCCAGGTGGCTCAGTGGTAAAGAATTCAGCTGCCAAGCAGGAGACACGGGATCGATCCCTGGGTCAGGAAAATCTCCTGGAGAAGAAAATGGCAAACCACATCAATATTCTTTCCTAGGAAATCCCATAGACAGAGGAGCCTAGTAGATTACAGTCCATGGGGTTGCAAAGAGTAGGACATGACTGAATGACTAAACAACAGCAAAGCATCAATAGGAGAATAAAGTGTCTGATATTTACCAGCCTATGATTACTATTTATATTTTATATCTTGAATTAACCTAATGTTTCCCGTTTTTTCTTACTAACTTGCTTTCACTAATTCACACTTCAGAATATTTCAGCACGATTTTTGAAATTGCCTCAGTGTGCGATCAAAAGTTTCTTCCTACTTCTTTGGGAAACTCCATTGGTAAGAAAAGAAACAACAACAACAAAAAACCCAAAATGCTATTTCTCTTAATATAAAATTTGGTATGATAAATGATATAAACCAGCAAAAAGAAGTTAACATCATTTCTAACACTTCATTTACAGTAAGCACAATTGAGATCATACGGAAAAGATACAGGAGGTCACATTAGTAAGAAATGACAATCTTTTATCCTACCTAAATATGTATCTCGTAATAAAATATAACGGGTTCATCTGTACTAATTTTTTAGATTCCATATATATACATATATATATACATAGAAATATATATATATATACATTTGTATATGATATTTGTTTTTTCTTTTACTGACTTTACTCTTTATGACAGACAGGCTGTAGGTTCATCAGGGAGTCAGAGGGAGGTTCAAGAAGGAGGGTACCTATGTTTACTTATGACTGGTTCACATTGTAGTATGGTAGAAACCAACACAACCCCGTAAAACAATTATCCTCAAAATAAAACAAAATTAAAAGCATAATGTCCATAATAACATGAGCCATTCAGGTTGATGACAAAATGCTATTTCAGTGATGTATCATTTGACCATTATACATCTTCCATATTAGAGATCCACAGATGCAAGACAATGAATTTGAAACAGATAGACAGGCCAAGTTCATGAAATCCTTAGACAATGTCTGGTCTTTCATAATGTAGAAAATAAGGTAGAGCTTCATAATGAATTGTGTAATGTAAAAAACGCATCTCACAATGTAGCTTTGTTAGAAGATCATATCAATTCACGTTGGTTAAAGCTGCTACCCATACATCTATTGAACAATGTAGCACACTCATTATAAAGTAAATATCTCAATTTAAAAAAAAATCCTGAGAAAGATTCAGGATCAGTGTCCTCTAGTGCAGATGATAACTCTCTGACTATGGAACTCATCACCCTAAGCTCCCTTCTGCCAGTCTCTCTCCCATTACTGATACTTTTCCTTCTTTTCTTTCATGAACAATAACCCTCCTTCTACATCACTCTCTCCTCTAGGTCTAAAACTCCACCCAGCAGACCCTGAATAACTTTGGGAGGACAGCACCCTAGAGATGGGTTGATACCATTGTTTTGTGGGCATACCTATGTGTTATATTTACTTCTATGATGGTATTGAATATAAAGTGGCAGAGACACTTGACAATGTGATCTTTAGTCCAAAATCTCATCATCAGCTATCACTTCTCAAAGGAAATTTTGCTTTGATTTATGGATCTATTCTTAGACATGAAATTTTCTTCAGAAACAAAACTATAGGGCAAAGTGTCATTATTGAATCACTGGGTTGTGTTTAGTTGCATTTGACTCTTTGCGACACCATGGGATATAGACTTTCAGGCTCCTCTGTCCATGGGGACTCTCCAGGTGATAACACTGGAGTGGGTCACATGTCCTTCTCCGGGGAATCTTCCCAACCCAGGGATCAAATCCAGGTCTCCCTCAGTGCAGGCGAATTCTTTACTGTCTGAGCCACTGGAGAAGCCCAAGAATACTGGAGTGGGTTACCTATCCCTTCTTAAGAGTATCTTCCCCCCCAGGCATTGAACCAGGGTCTTCTGCATTGCAGGTTGATTCTTGACCAACTGAGCTATCTGAGAAGCTCACTGAATTACTAGTGCTGCTCAAAATCAAATAAATGGTAATATCTTGTATTCAGTGATATATTCAATTCAGAATAGGTAGGGTCTTTCCTGGTGGCTCATTGGTAAAGCACCCAGTTATCAGTGCAAGATATCTAAGAGACATAGGTTCAACACCTGGGTTGGGAAAATCTCCTGGAGAAGGAAATGGCAATGCACTCTAGTATTCTTGCCTTGGAAATACCATGGACAGAAGAGCCNAAACAACTTCAAAATGATGTGCGCAATCTTCCAGTAACTTGATTTATAAGGAATCTGTTGTGTCTTTTCCCTCCTGCTCATTTCATCTGGATGAGGATGCAATGTAGGAGCTTCTGCAAACAGAAATCTTTGAACCATGAGGTGACAGTTATAACATTGTTGTTATTCAGTTGCTTAGTCATGTCCAAGTCTTTGCGACCATATAAACTGCAGCATACCAGGCTTTCTTGTCCCTTCCTATCTCCTAGAGTTTGCTCAAACTCCTGTCCATTGAGTCAATGATGCCATCCAACCATCTCATCCTCTGCCACCTTCTTCTTCTCTTGTCTTCAAACTTTCTCAGATGTGTGGTCTTTTCCAGTAAGTCTGCTCTTTGCATCATGGGGCCAAAGGATTTGAGCTTTTAGCTTCGGTATAATTCCGTCCAATGACTATTCAGGGTTGCTTTCCTTTTGGATTGGCTGGTTTAATCTTGCAGTCCAAGGGACTCTCAAGAGTCTTCCCTAGCACCACAGTTCCAAAGCAAAAATTCTTTGGTGCCCAGCCTTCTTAATGGTCCAACTCACATATGTACAGAATTANCTATTCAGGGTTGCTTTCCTTTTGGATTGGCTGGTTTAATCTTGCAGTCCAAGGGACTCTCAAGAGTCTTCCCTAGCACCACAGTTCCAAAGCAAAAATTCTTTGGTGCCCAGCCTTCTTAATGGTCCAACTCACATATGTACAGAATTACTGGAAAAATGATAGCTTTGGCTATAAGGACCTTTGTTGGCAAAGTGATGTCTCTGCTTTTTATATGCTGTCTAGGCTGTTCAGTTCAGTTCAGTCACTCAGCTGTGTCTGACTCTTTGTGACCCCATGGACTGCAGCACACCAGGCCTCTCTGTCCATCACCGAATCCTATAGTTTACTCAAACTCATGTCCATTGAGTCAGTGATGCCATCCAACCATCTCATACTCTGCTGCCTCCTTCTCCTGCCTTCAATCTTTCCCAGCATCAGGGTTGTTTCAAGTGCGTCAACTCTTTGCATCAGGTGGCCAAAGTATTGGAGTTTCNTGTGTCTGACTCTTTGTGACCCCATGGACTGCAGCACACCAGGCCTCTCTGTCCATCACCGAATCCTATAGTTTACTCAAATTCATGTCCATTGAGTCAGTGATGCCATCCAACCGTCTCGTACTCTGCTGCCTCCTTCTCCTCCTGCCTTCAATCTTTCCCAGCATCAGGGTTGTTTCACGTGAGTCAACTCTTTGCATCAGGTGGCCAAAGTATTGGAGTTTCATGAACACGCAGGACTGATCTCTTTTAGGATGGACTGGTTGGATCTCCTTGCAGTTCAAGGGACTCTCAGAATCTTCTCCAACACAACATTTCAAAATCATCAATTCTTCAGCATTCAGCTTTCTTTAGAGTCCTACCTTCACATTCATACATGACTACTGGTAAAACCAAAGCTTTGACTAAATGGACATTTGTTGGCAAAGTAGACTCTGCTTTTTAATATGCTGTTTAAGTTGGTCATAACTTTTCTTCCAGGGAGCAAGTATCTTTTAATTTCATGGCTGCAGGCACCATTTGCAGTGATTTTGGGGCCCCCCAAAACATAAAGTCTGTCACCATTACCACTCTGTCCCCGTTTATTTGCCATAAAGGATAAGAATATGATGAAAAGAGATGGGGTCGCTGATGTTAGAGGAATTGCTCTACAATTGCTGCATGCTTTAACATCAAACTTTGCTGATGTGGGATGGATACAAACATCTATCCAGCTTTTAACCGCTATTCAGGTTTTATTTTTTGTTGTTTTTAACCACTATTCAGTTTTTATATTTGTCAGCTAAAGTAGTATATTAAATAATTTTCACTGTCTTAAACATTAAGGAATCATGTAAAAGCATTATTTATGTGAAATTAATTCTGTCAAAACTTCACTTAATTCAGTTAGTGATTTATGCCTTGAGTTGACTTCAAAATTATCTTTTCTGTGTTAAAGTTTCAATCACATCTAAAAGAAATTGAAATTGAATAATGTCAATATTGATTCAGTAGCATCAATTAATTTTATAATGTACAAATAAACCAGTTTTTTTGAGCTCTCTTCTGATATAGTCCCCTGTTTTTGGAGAGTTAGAAATGGCCAACTACTACTTTTTTGTTATTGGAAAGAAGACAAAATTTTGAGTTATTTGAGTACACAGCCAAAGATCAAAGTCCTGATAAATATGATAATGGCTGAAAGCATTGACAGAAAATGAATTGTCAATGTAAGAAAAATGATGCTGTAAATTACTTTTTTCTGTAGAGCAAATTTTATGTATTTTGATTGCTTATATGTATAAAATAAAATGTGCTCATAATTAAAAATCTATAAAATGCAAAATGATTGTATCTAAACATGTTTTCTGAGAAACACATACACATATTTAATGGCTTCCAAGGTGGCTCAGTAGTAAAAACAGAAAAAAATGCAGAGACACAGGTTCTATCCCTGTGTTGGGAAGATCCCTTGTATTAGGAAACAGCAACCCAGCCCAGTATTCTTGTCTGGAAAATTCCATGGACAGAAGAGCTTGGCAGACTACAGTCCATGGGGTCACAGAAGAGTCTTGCATAACTTGAGTGATGGAGCATGTGTGCATACATTTAATATAATATTTAATTCATTACAAAGTTGATGTGTTCCCTTTATTCACAAAATTTAGCTATATGCCATATGAACTAAAGTTAAATTGTCAGATATATAAATGTATTTCTTATTTTAAAATTTTCAGGATAATTTTCATCTGGAAATTGGAAGTGGAAAAATTTTCAATAGCAAAACTTCTAATGGACAGCTGGGCCTATTTTCCTCTGGGTCACAGTCTTGACTGAATGAGAATTGGCCTTTTAACAATTTGTTGGATATAAAACAGAAATATATGTCATTTACGTAGTATTTTTTATTTAGATATTTTATAAGATACTCACTTTGAAATTTGATTTAACTATGTTCCATAGATATAGAGAAAACAAAAAACAAAGAAAATTTTATGATCTTGAATCAAATACCTGCGTCACGTCAATAAATGAGTGAACTTAACTGAATTTCAATAATACAGAGTGTGTGTGCTGTGTGCTTACTCGCTCAGCTGTGTCCGACTCTTTGTGATTATATGGACTGTAGCCCACCAGGCTTCTCTGTCCATGTGGATTCTCTAGGCAAGCATACTGGAGTGGATTGCCATGTCCTACTCCAGGGGATCTTCCCAACCCAGAGATCGAACCCAGGTCTACCACATTGAAGGTGGATTCTTTACTGTCTGAGCCACCAGGGAAGCCCAAGAATACTGAAATGGGTAGCATATGCCTTCTCTAGAGATCTTTCCAACTCAGGAATCGAACCAGGGTCTCCTGTATTGCAGGTGAATTCATAACCAGCTCAGCTACCAGGGAAACCCAATATATGGTAGGTTATAGCTAATATTGAGGGCTTCCCTAGTGGCTCAGTGGTAAAGAATCTGCCTGCCAATACAGGAGACACGAGTTTGATTTCTAGGTCTGGAATATTCTCTTGAGAAGGAAATGGCAACCCACTCCAGTATTCTTGCCTGGGAAATCTTATGGACAGAGGAGCCTGGCAGGCTACAGTCCATGAAGTTACAAAAAAGCCAGACACAGCTTAGCTAGTAAACAACTTACATACTATGTTCATTTAAACAAATGAATCGCAAGTCCAGGTTCAATGCATGATACTGGATGCTTGGGGCTGGTACACTGGGATGACCCAGAGGGATGGTATAGAGAGGGAGGAGGGAGGGGGGTTCAGGATGGGGAACGTGTGTGTATCTGTGGTGGAGTCATGTGATGTATGGCAAAACCAATACAACATTTTAAAGTAATTAACCTCAACTAAAATAAATAAATTTATATTTAAAAAAAGAAAAAAAAAGACAATTTTTCAGAATAAAGTGCATGGGATGTTTCCATTTTTATAAAATATTAGTTAACACTTTTAACCACTTCTCCTATGAATCTATATTAAGAGATTTATACACATTACCCCATAAATTCTTATGTGAATTATGTGATAAAGTTTTTTTTTTTAATCAGTCCCCATTGAATAAGTGAGAAAGTGGAGGCAAAGATAAGTCGAGTAATTTGCCCAAAGTTGCAATAATAATGAAAGGTGAAGCCACTTGAACATTAAAATTTTGAAAGCTTTGGAAGGGATCTGGAAGTCACTGAAATATAGCACTTATTATATTCCCTAAGCCTCATGATTGCTTTTTTAAAATAAATAATGTCATTAGTTTTATGCTTACCTGTTTTATAACATTTGGTAATGTCTCAAGAGTTTCTGATGCACAAAATAAAAAAAATAGGCAGACATTGATAAATAAAACTATATATATACACATTTGTGTATATTATTCACCCTTTTATAAGTAAAAGCTATTATTATAAATAATAGATCCAAATTTCTGAATCTTAAGAATATGCTTTACACAATATTAAATACAAGAGTAAAATTCTTGAAAGAAAAATGTTACAGTTTAGAGAGTTCCAATGTGTGAATATTGACATCAAATATTCATGTGGACTTATTTTCATCCTTTCCATTTAAGATGCAACAGTGTCTACACTGTGGAATGGGGGGCAGCTCTCCTGTTTCTGAAGAAAGAAGCATAGTGGAAAGCAGAAGCATAGTTGAAAGCTGAGCATTCAGAAATATCTGAGCACTGAAAACATCATTTTCATATTCTCAGTCTATAGAGGCAAAGTGAATTTAATCCATTCAAACAAAATACTGAGTTAACACAAATTGAGGTAAACAAGATAACAAGTTTTAAAGAAAACTAAGAGATGCAAAAGCAACCACTTTATTATATTTTCTTGAAAGTTTTGTTTATTATCAAAACACTTGTTTTGGGAGTAGGTTATGGGGATTTTGTTTGGGCTGTATTCTTGTTCCTCATTTAGAAAAGCTAAGGAAAATTTCCACCACTCTACCCAAAGTTGATTATATAAACATATGTACTTTGATCCAAGAGGCCACTAATTTATTGGCTGGGCACTGAGTAGTTCAGCAAGAAAGTTCTGCATAGGAGGAATAACAGTTTTTACTGAATGATCAGAGCCTTCATCACAAATATAGTGGAGGCAGAGACTTGGCTATATTAAGGACTGTATCTCTTTTTTTTATAACAACGCCTGACAAAGAGTAGTGATTTGTTGAATAATAATGGATTTTAGGTAATTTGGATGTAAAATATGAGAAAAGAGTGGTAGCAATTTGTAGCAGGGACAGGAGCTGAAAGGTGAATTAAGATGATATATTAAACTTGAAACATGAGAAAGGAGCTTTTGTTAAGTTGCAATGTTGCAGGTTTGATTTAAAAGACATTATGCATTAGGTATGGAGAAGGCAATGGCAACCCATTCCAGTACTCTTGCCTGGAAAATCCCATGGACAGAGGAGCCTGGCATGCTGCAGTCCATGGGGTCTCAAAGATTCGGCNGGATGTAAAATATGAGAAAAGAGTGGTAGCAATTTGTAGCAGGGACAGGAGCTGAAAAGTGAATTAAGATGATATATTAAACTTGAAACATGAGAAAGGAGCTTCTCTTGTTAAGTTGCAATGTTGCAGGTTTGATTTAAAAGACATTATGCATTAAGTATGGAGAAGGCAATGGCAACCCATTCCAGTACTCTTGCCTGGAAAATCCCATGGACAGAGGAGCCTGGTACGCTGCAGTCCATGGGGTCTCAAAGACTCGGCCATGGCTGAACAACTTCACTTTCACTTTTCACTTTCATGCATTGGAGAAGGAAATGACAACCCACTCCAGTGTTCTTGCCTGGAGAATCCCAGGGATGGTGGAGCCTGGGGGGCTGCTATCTATGGAGTCACACAGAGTCGGATACAACTGAAGTGAATTAGCAGCAGCAGCATGCATGCATTAGGTAGGGGAAGGCTATGAAGAACAGATAGAAGCTACACAGTGGTAAGTGTTATTCCACAAGCAGAGACTGAGAACAGCCGGGACAGATAATGATGAGAAACTGACTTGAGAAAGAATGCTTATGATAAGTAAATTGACCACCTTTAAAAGATAATTACTTCTATTGAGCAAGAATAGCTCCTGATGAAAAGGAAATAAGCTTAAAAATAGAGAAAATGTGGAGAAAACAAAAATTCTTATAGATACTGTCATAGAGCTACTGCTTTTTCCTTAATTGTGGTTTGATCTTCATTGGTTTTATCTATTTGCTATTCTCACAATAGTAAAATCTTAACTAATTTGTGTGACATACACATGTTTCCAAACCGTACAACCCCAGATAACTTACCATAAATATAGTGTAATTTAAAATAAATTGTTATCACAAGCCTAATTAAATTAGGAAATATCTGTAATGGAGTATGACTTGTTATTAATACTAAGCATTAAAGAGACAAAGTAAATGGATTCTGTGAAAAATGCCATTGGTAATTTTATAGGTTGCATAGAATCTATAATTGCTTTAAGTAGTATAGTCATTTTCAAACTATGGAAAAGACTGTAACTAGCCAAAGCATCTTGAGAAAGAAAAGTAGAGCTGGAGGAACCATGTTCCCTGACATCAGAGTATACTATAAGTCACAGTAATCAAGGCAATATGGTACTTGTGCAAAAACAAACAAACAAATAAACAAAAATAGGTCAATGGAATGGGCTTTAAAGCCTAGAGATGAACCCATGCACCTATGGCCATCTAATTTATGGCACAGGAGGAAAGGATATACAGTGGAGAAAAAGACAATCTCTTTAATAAGTGGTGCTGGGGAAACTGGACAGTTACATGTAAAAGTCTGAAATGAGAACACTCCCTAACATCATACACACACACACACACACACACACACACACACACACAACTCAAAATAGATTAAAGACCTAAATGTAAGGTGGGACATGATAAATCTCTTAGAGGAAAACATAGGCACAGCACTCTGAGATAAACTGCAGCAAGATCTTTTTTGATTCACCTCCTAGAGTAATGAAAATAAAAAAACAAAAACAAATAAATGAGATCGAATGAAACTTAAAAGTTTTGCACAGCAAAGGAAATCATAAACTAAATGGAAAAGCTCTCAGAATGGGAGAAAATATTCACAAATGAAGCAATTCACAAGGGATTAATCTCCAAAACATACAAACAGCTTATAGGCAAAAAAAAAAAAAAAAAAAAGAAAGAAAGAAAGAAAACAGTGAGCAAAGGCCTAAATAGACATTTTTCCAAAGAAGATATACAGATGGTTAACAAACACATGAATAGATGCTCAATATCACTATTAAAGAGGTGCAAGTCAAAGATATGATGAGGTATCACACCAATCGGAATGGCCATCATCAAATAATCTGCAAAGAAAAAATGCTGGAGGATGTAAAGAAAAGATAACTCTCCTACACTACTGAGGGGATTTTAATGTACTATTAATTCAGTCACTATGGAGAACAGCATGAAGGTAACCTCAAAAATCTAAAAAGAGAACAATAATATGACCCAGCAATTTCATTCCTGGGGCATATATCCAGATAAAACCATAAATCAACACAGCAACAACAACAACAAAAATAGCATGATTGCAGCACTATTTAAAATAGCCAAGACATGCAAGCAACCTAAATGTCCAACATAAATACAATGGAATATTACTCAATCACAAAAAGGAATGAAATAGTATCATTTGCAGAGATGTGGATAGACTTAGAGCCTGTCATACAAAGTGAAGGAAGTCAGAAAGAGAAAAAATGAACATCATATATTATATCATTTATATGTGGAGTCTAGAAGATGGTACAGATTAACTTATTTGCAAAACAGAAATAGAGACCTAGGTGTAGAGAACAAGCTTACAAATACCAAGTGGGAGAAGGGATGGGATGAATTGTGAGATCAAAATTTACATATACACTACTATATATAAAGTAGATGTCTAATGAGAACCTACTGTATAGCACAGGGAACTCTACTCAATGCTTTGTTAGGTGACTTAAATGGGAAGGAAATCTAGAAAAGAGTGTGTATATGTATACATATAACTGATACACTTTTCTGTATAGCAGAAATGAACACAGCACTGTAAAATAAATATAGTCTAATAAAATTAATATAAAATCTATGGATATAACAACCATTATTTTGCTGAAAAAGCCTTCTTAAATATTTGCCTGTAGAAAATATTTGCAATGTGATTGATTGTCTAATATCTGAAGAGTTGAAGTATTCTATTTTGAGAACTTCCCTGACTGAGGAAAGAATTCAAACAGACTATATCACTCCATCTATTGAAGAACAGAGAAGCTCAGAAATTTGTTCCTCTAATGCATTGTTCTATAAATCAAGAACTAGAGCTTAGGTATAACTTTTTAATTTTTTTCAATTTCGCTGGGAACAGGCAACAGGCTCTCAGGATCTGAAACATCCTTTTTTCCGGTACATCTCACAGCGTCATATAGAAATATGTTGCAATGACTTGCCAAGTTAGATGCTTGCTTAATGTCAGCAATTTTCTTTCTGAAACCAATTCTGCACTCAGCATCAGGAGAAAATATTGAAGAGAGACATTGTGCCCTTTGAGCTTGGAAGATTTATATTTCCTGGATTTAAAAAAGAAAAAAGTAACCACATTTATCATCATGGGATCTTGAGAAGAAAGAAGAAAAAAATGAAACAAAAAAAGCATTTTATTATTTGAATATTCTATTTTTAAATTTTATTATTTATTTATTTATTATTTTACAATATTGTATTGGTTTTGCCAAGTCTAAAACTGTTTCTTACTTTATCAAATTAAAAAAAAATCTAGTATTTGAACAGGGGAATCAGTGTGAAAAATTAAGATCTGCTACTATAAACATTTCAGGAGAATTTATAACAGAAGAAATGCTACCTTTGTATTCTTGTGTTCATGGCTGGAGGATAAGTTTCAACTGATCGGTTCTAAAAAGTATCTAATTAACTTCAAAAAATGTTGAATATATATATATATTTTTAAGCAAACCTCAAACTTTCTTTCTTACATATTCAGTAAAAATTGTTAGAAGCCAAAAACTTTCTTGAAGTATACTATTTTAAATATCTATAGTGAATTATTTAACATATTATTTTAAAAAGCTTTTGTTCACTTAATTTATCATTTAGAAATAATTTTATAACAAATAATTTTATCTTATCTTAGAAGAATTATTAATTGAACTCAGAATATCAGTGACAACAGTTACAGTAAGTCTATGGTGAATATTTTTTCTATACCATGTCCTGAGTTCAGTAGTTTACATACATTATCCAATTTCATGCTAATAATAAACTTGAATTGTTTTACTAATCATACTTTATATACTTGAGGAAGTGAGATGAAAAGAAATTAAGTAAAAGCCCCATAGTTATAAACATGCTGCTGCTACTGCTAAGTCACTTCAGTCGTCTCTGACTCTCTGCGACCCCATAGACGGCAGCCCAGCAGGCTCCCCCATCCCTGGGATTCTCCAGGCAAGAACACTGGAGTGGGTTGCCATTTCCTTCTCCAATGCGTGAAAGTGAAGTCGCTCAGTCCTGTCTGACCCTCAGTGATCCCATGGACTGCAGCCCACCAGGCTCCTCCATCCATGGGATTTTCCAGGCAAGAGTACTGGAGTGGGGTGCCATTGCCTTCTCCGAGTTATAAA
>SJYW01028804.1:220110-230605 GCA_006410735.1 Raphicerus campestris | reverse complement strand
CCCAACTCAGGAATATTTTTTACCTGTTGCTTCTCACTTAAAACTCCTTTCTATGCTTTCAGAGTCTATCCTGGAAACGTGGGGAAGGTTTTATTTCCTACAATCTATTTATACTTGGTCATACTGGTTTAATTCCTTAAACATGGCCAGTGTTTTGTCTGCTTCACTAGGAAACTTTCTCTAAAACCTGAATTACTGCTCTCTTTGAACTCTGGCTGAGACAGCATCATTTTCTCCAGGAGCTTAGGTGAATGGAGGGATTTTATTCTAGGAAGAGCTACATTATTGTCAAGTTTAAGTGGAAAATATCTCCTATGACTCTTCCTATTTAATATCATTGAACATTTTTCTGGCAACAAATTCTCAGCTACTCCTTAATCACATCACTCTCAGTGATATGCTGGCTACTCCTACAACATTCTAAAGTCCATCATTTTGCCTAAATTTCTTTAACGTCTTGTTAAGTTATACAAGGGCATTTTCATATCCCAGTGTGCATGCATGTATGCTGAGTCACCTCCGTCATGTCCAATTCTTGGAAACCCTATGGGCTGTAGCCTGCCAGGCTCCTCTGTTCATAGGATTCTCCAGAAAAGAATACTGGAGTGGGTTGCCATGCCCTCCTCCAGGGGATATTCCTGACCCAGGGATCAAACCTGTGTCTCCTAAGTCTCCTGTGGCTCCTGTGTCAGAGGCAGATTCTTTACCTCTGAGTCACTAGGGAAGCCCCCTAACTCCAGCATTCTATCCCAACCGCCAAATAATTCCTTTTAATTGAATTATCTAATTGGTTCCTATTTGTTTGTATATAACATTTTATATTTAAGCTTTATTTTCCTTTTAAAAGATAGAAATGTATTTAAAATCCCACTGGCTGGAAGGGGAGGGGTTCAGGATGGGGGGACACGTGCATCTGTGGCTGATTCATGTCGATTCATGGCAAAAAAAAATCACAATATTGTAAAGTAATTATCCTCCAATTAAAATAATTTTAAAAAATCCCACCAGCACTGCTATGCAAAAATCTATGCCATATATTATTTAATCTCATTTTCAACTTTCTATTCTAAAATTAAAATTGTATTTTTTAAACAAATTATCATAGATAAAAATATTCTATAAAAAATAAACAACAGAAATGTCAATTAAATAGAGTTAGGAGACTAGAATGAGGAGCTCTCATGCTCTGTAAAAATAGTGATTCCAACAGGAAGAAGAGATATTTCCTTGTTCCAGGCAAAGCAGTCTATTTGTTTTAAGTCAGCTATTCTCTATAGTGGTTGAATATGATCTCATTATTTAGGTTTGCTAACTAAACATAAATTACAGAATCCCTACCTAACGATCTTTGCCATAATATATAACTGAAATTTGGAAAACTCTGTTTCTAGAATGAGTAATAAAAATAAAATAGTTAAAATTCCCATAGTAAATAATCATCATAGTTAAATACCAAAAAGTAGTGTAATATAGCGAAAGCATATTAGTCTATCTTCCTCTAGATTGTTACTTAATGAAGGAAAATTAGCTCTAATTTTGAAGACATATTTTTTTCCCTCTGTTTTTCTTTCCTTTCACTTATTTAACTATATTACTTCCCTGGTGATGGATCAAAAATCTGAAATTGCTAGCAAAATGTACTCCAAAAAGAAAACGCACTCATGTTCATGTTTTCAAAGGTAAACATGTTAAAGACAAATGCACTGTCAGTAAAATTCATAAAGAAATTATTATATTTTTAATCTGCATACCTACACACATGATGGAGGAACCACTGATTAGAGACACAAAGGAATTGCCAAAAGGCATGTTAAGAGGAAAAACAACAGGAGTTCCTTCTTGTTCTCTACTCTCCATGACACAAGAATTTCAGCTACAAAGAAAAGACCAAACAAGTGAGAGTAATGCCAATTTTTCCCAAAGAAAAGAAGTTCAAAACCAACTGAATTCTTCAAAACAGAGCTAACACCCCAATCTCACATCTATAATTTTTTGAAGTTATTTTTAGTTATGCATCCCATATTATTCATTTACTAAGAGGTGACATTAGAATGGGTTATCCTGCACAATTACTAGTTCCAAACTTCATAAATCATACAATGCAAAACAAATTTCTGCAATATTCTCTTCCCTCTTTACTGATACCAATATAAATACTTAAAATTTATAATGAGAAATTGCACATAAAAGCAATAAAGAATTTTAAAATACTCTACATTTAAAGCACCTATGGAAATAATTTTCTACCGCATTCAGTAATTCAGAGCTGGGGCCAGATACTTTATGATTGTGTGCTTAATATGCAAGATAAAAACCATTATATAATATGCATATCTCAAAATACCTTAAGCTGTATAGTGTAGGGAGAACCAAACCAAAAATAAGATGATTTTCTGTAATAAAGTGGTAAAAAGAAACTAATGAAAATTAGATACATGGCTTAGGAGAAAATCCTGAAAATTCTCAAATGGTTTCTTAAAAAGAGTCATATTTTGGTCAGGAAATTCATTGGTGATGACCTATATATTTATAATAACTACTAAAGCAACTAATCCATATATCCATTAATATATTCAATAATCATATCTTAAACTTTCTAATTATATATCATTTGCAGAACTCTTCATATATGTTTGATTCATAGATGGTTTATAGAAATGTTCATTGAAACCAAGGATCAAATGTGAATAATCAACCAAGTAACAGTGACTGTAGAAAGACAAAAGCTTTGTCTCAGTAAACTGATTCCAGGTGTCCCATGTGAAAAACAATTACATATCGAAACAGATTAATCAGTAACTACACTATAAGTACTCTTCATAAAACTCACAATGTGCCCGATTCATAACAAGGATTTTTAAATTTGTTTCACTATTTAATGTCTTTAACTCTAATGGGGAAGGAGTAACTTTTCTCATATATATTTTGAGTTGAATAAATTATGCTCTGTTTTAATGGCTGAAAAATCATATGAAGTTTTGAATTTTCATTAGTAAGCTGAAATTTTTTTCCCTAAATATTCTGATAGTTGGCTTATAATTCAACATTCAGAAAAGTAAGATCATGGCATCTGGTCCTACCACTTCATGGCAAATAGTGGTGAACAATGGAAACAGCGACAGACTATTTTGTTGGGCTCCAAAATCACTGCAGATGGTGACTGCCGTCATGAAATTAAAAGACACTTACTCCTTGGAAGAAAAGTTATGACCAACTTAGACAGCATATTAAAAAGCGGACATTACTTTGTCAACAAAGGTCCGTCTAGTCAAGGCTATGGTTTTTCCAGTAGTCATGTATGGATGTGAGAGTTGGACTAGAAAGAAAGCTGAGCACTTAAGAGTTGATGCTTTTGAACTGTGGTGTTGAAGAAGACTCTTTGAGAGTCCCATGGACAGCAAGGAGACCCAACCAGTCCATCCTAAAGGAGATCAGTCCTGAATATTCATTGGAAGGACTGATGTTGAAGCTGAAACTCCAATCCTTTGGCCACCTGATGCAAAGAACTGACTCATTCGAAAAGACCCTGATGCTGGGAAGGATTGAAGGCGGGAGGAGAAGGGGATGACAGAGGATGAGATGGCTTGATGGCATCACCGACTGGATGGACATGAATTTGAGTGACCTCTGGGAGTTGGTGATGGACAGGGAGGCCTGTCATGCTGCAGTCCATGGGGTCGCGAAGAGTTGGACAAGACTGAGTGACTGAACTGAACTAAAGAAGAATAAACAGGGACTTCCCTGGTGGTCCATTGGTTAAGAATCTGCCTTGCAATGCAGGGTACATGGGTTAGATTCCTGGTTAAAGAGCTAAGATCCCATATGGCACGGAGTGACTAGAGACTCTGTGCCACAATGAAGATCTTGCATGATGCAACTAAGACCTGTCACAGACAAATAAATAAATAAAAATTTAAAAAGAAAGAAAACAAACAAAAAGAATAAATAGCATTTTATTTCCCCTGAAATGTCTTCTGTCTTTTCTCCACTTTTAAATATAAAGGAAACATTTTTTTAAATTTCTTTCTTTGTACTTGAGATTTTTTTCTCTCTCTATCCCTTTCTCATTCTCTCTCTCTCACCAATAGTTATTTTCAATCTATTATATGTCCAGAATACTGAATTAAATTCTTAAAATGATTTTAGTAGGTAGCACTATCTTGCTTTTTTTTTCTCCCCAACTGATGATGTGCCTAGAATTTAGACATTAGAGATAGTTTCCCAAAGTCATTTATTTAATAAGTGATGGAGTTGAGATTTGAATCTGAGCTGACTAACTTTAGAGAGTAACCAAACTCTTAACTGCTCAAATGACCCTGCTTCCTCTGATTCTTTAGGGAGTCTGGTAGTGGTGAGCAGTTGGGTGTATACCCAGCTCTCTGATAGTCCATTTAGAGGCTAACTGTATCTCCATTTCAGATCTGGGCAGACCAATTATAAATCTATATATGGAGAAAAAAGTGAAAGTGAAGTTGCTCAGTCATGCCTGACTCTTTGTGACCCAATGGACTGTAGCTCACCAGGCTCCTCCATCCATGGAATTTTCTAGGCAAGCGTACTGGAGTGGGTTGCCATTTCCTTCTGCAGGGGATCTTCCCAAACCAGGGATCTAACCTGGGTCTCCCACATTGTAGGCAGACGATTTACCGTCTGAGCCACCAGGGAATCCCTATATGGAGAGAATGTATTTGAAAACATTGTAGACTTTTAATAACTTAATGAAGCTTATCCAGGTATGCACTGTTGGGACAATTCCTTTGCAGAGAGATTTGAGAAATGTCATAAGAATTTAAAACAAAAAGCAAAAGAACAATTGGGGGGTGGTAGGAGTTCTGCTAGAAACTTATTCTGTTCTTTTCACCTGTCTACACAATTAGTGAATTTCTAGGAACATACAGTAGACTTCATTTTGGTCTAGGTTCCTCTGGTCCCTTGCTTATGGGCTTCTATCTTCTATCTTGGATTTCAACCCTACCAGTCCAACTAATCAACACAAGTCTGACGGCAGGTGTCTCCTAAGGAACTCTGAACTCTGATTCTGCTCTCCCCATCCCTTCTTCTTAATTCATGTTAGCTTTTTAATCCAAAGATAGGGACTTAACCTCTTTATAACTACTTTGTCTACTTATATAGTTGTGTACTTTTTTACAGTTGTTAATTTATTCTCAAGTAAGTTACTTCCAATTTCTCTTAGAAAATGTAGAACTGTTTCTATGCTTATCCGTGTGTTTTATCTTTAATTGTTTTCTTGAAGGCTCTAACTTTTAAATATTTTAACTATATATAAGTAAATATATATACATATATATATATATGTATATTTTTTGGTATATCTGCATTCTCTAGGCTGTTTACAAGAAAAAGTACAGAGACTAAACCTGATATTTCTACTTAACACAGCATATTACCTGGAAAGTCTTCAAATTTCCCAGTGTTATATTTAAAGACAAACAATTAACTAATAAAGTAGAAAGAAAAGACATTAAAAATTAAATTTTAAAAATTTCATTACTGGACTTTAATTGGAAAAATTACAAGTTTAAATGAAGACTATAAATTATTCTTGGACTCCTCACATCTTTCTCTTGCCAAATTGTGTTTGGAACATTTTTACAAAATTAATTGTACAACGTTTTTAATGAGTATTCTTGTTTGCAGCTTGTCATAATTGTTAGAGGTCATTATGATTCTGTCATGTTATTTCAATCACTTATTTGCATAAATAAATCTCTATGATATTTTTATAATTTGGTGAAAATGAGGACATTAAAATTAGTTTCTTGGGGAAAACATATTTTATTACTGTTGAATGAGTTGCATGTCTTTGTTCAACTTTCTAAATATTTTTATTATAAAATAATTATTTTCATAATAGTCATAATAAGTATTAAATAAGATTATCAGTTGTTTTTGGAATTCAAATGTATGACTTCTTTTCTTAGTAGAAGTGGTCAGATAGATATTGATTTGATAATTGTAAACTGAAATACATAGCTTTTTGATGTTAAAAACAACAAAACAAAACTTGTGAAGAGATACAGAAAGCACAAATGACTTGGTTAGGATTGTCAAGTGCAATTAATAAAACTACTCTTTATATAATACTTATGTGCTACAATTATTCATTGTTCATGAATGTACATATGAGTATGAGTGTGTGCATGTGTGTGTCTATATGATTTTTCTAAATCCTTCTCCTCTTATGTCTTCTATAATTTAGTGTTGAGAGTTGAGCCTTCATAAAAACGTATGCATATGAGTAAAACCTAGGATTATAATTATTTCATACTTTTTTTTAACACTTGAGTATCCCAAATAATCTTCAAACAAAGCAAATTATTCTCTGATTGAGTCAGAATAATTTACATGAAAGTTTTAATAAAAGATATTCTGGGAAATTCAGGTTTGATGTTCTATAACTATTTGCATGCATAGTAATTTAGCTGTCATCTCAAGATAAATAATTTTGAGAGAAATTAAATTGGCTTTGGGAAAGTACATGATAATTAAGATGTTTAAGGATGTAAATTTATGAATAAATGGTAACATAATAAGTAAAAACACTTCACAGGAAACTTTTTTTTCCTTAAATTAGACAACAATTTCATGGGGGCAATGTTTGTATGTAAAAAATAAGATAAATGAATCACATTACATTTCACAATGAATTTGACTGCATGACAAGCAGCAGGTTTCCTTAGACTGAATTTGCTCTTAAATAGAACAGGCCCTATGCTTTCTTCCATCTGCACATATATAAAGAGTTAGAGAGGGAAATGATGATAAGGTCCCTGGGAAAGTAAATCCGGAACAGTAATAATGAATTAAAATGTAGATACAAAGAATTTTAAATGGTTAAGTGTGTGGGTATGTATTATTTTGATATTTCCACAGTGATAAAGCTCCACAAAGTGGCAGCTGAGAACTACGCAGATTTATCTTACAGTTTTGTAGGTTAGGAGCCTGATATGATCTCACTGGGCTAACAGAGATGTTGGCAGAGCTGTGCTCCTCTCTGGAGGCTACAAAGAAGAGTTCATTGCTTTGACTTTTTCAGCTTCTGGAGGCCACCTGCATGCCTTAGCTCTTGACCTCCTTCTTCCATAAAAGCCAAAAAGTTGCATTTCTCTGGAAATTCTTCCAGGGTCACAACTCTCTTTCTGACCACAGCCAAGAAAAGTTCTCTGCTTTTAAGGGTGCATATGGATCATCCACGCACTGGACATGAACTTGACCAAACTTTAGGAGATGGTAAGGGACAGGGAGGCCAGGCGTGCTACAATCCATGGGTTCACAAAGATTTGGACATGACTGGATGGCTGGACAGCAACAATAACAATGATTAGACTAGATCCACCTGAATAATCCAGTATGACCTCTCCATCACAAGATACTCAATGGCATTTGCAAAGTCTCTTTAGATATATAAAGTCCATTTATGGACACATATAGGGCTTCCCAGGTTGTTCAGTGGTAAAGAATCCACCTGCCAACGCATTAGATGCAAGAGATAAGGGTTCGATCCCTGGGTCGGGAAGATCCACCAGAGGAGGGAAATGGAAACCACTTCAGTATTCTTGCCTGGAAAATTCCACTGACAGAGGAGGCTCGCAGATTACAGTCCACGGGGTTACAAAGAGTTGGCCATAACTGAGCATACACACAAACACAACACACACATAGTAACATACACACATATAGTAACATACACACATAAGTTACTACTTACATAAATCCTAGAGATGACAACACAGACATCTGTGTTTGTGTGTGTGGCGGGGGGAGGGTCTTCCTTCTGACTATCACAATGTGCAATGTCAGATTCATAATGAAATCTTTCTCAATAATGTTTTTTTTAATTTTAGCCCATGCTATATATCAAACCAAAAAGACAGAAGCAAGATGTATAACTTCCTTAATGATCTGATGATTAAATCAAAACTTACCACTTTCCTATGTTTAGCATATTTGGGGTATAATATTTTTTAATCCTCTTATAAATAATTCTGAATTTCTCTATCTCTAACTTCCATTACAGACACAGTGAAGCAGCCAGTACTCTGCTGACTTGTTAGTTTGAACTAACTTTTCTACTGGGAAATTTTATCTATCAATAGACTTCTTAAAAGGATTTGTTTTAAGCCTTCCACAGATACTCTGATATTAAAATCATGTCTGGGTAAGCAGGTGCATTCTGTGCAGTTAAGATCAAATTCTGCTATAAATATGCCCAGCCGTGTAATCCAATTTACTATTCTCTTTGGAGTTGATATGAAGGTCAAAAGGTGCTTGGCAATATGTTTGGGATTAGGATTGTTTGTAGGTTATTTATTCTCCAGAAATAGTGTTATATTAAAGATAGAATGCATTATTTCTTACAAACTCACCAAATCAAAATGGGACTGCTTTACATTCTGATTTGTGCTGCCTTTTACTGTGTACATGCGAAATCAATTCTTTGCTATTATAGAGCCAATTATAGGACCAAACCATAATTTGTTTTTATTTCTTCTTTTTCACTCAATATCCTGATGATTATAGCTAAACTATGTTTTGTAATTTTAAAGAAATGTTCTAATTGTAACTTTACAAGCAATTCCCATTATTCTCATTATATCTGTATTATACAGATTAAAAACGGTCACTAGCCACTAAAAGGGTGACCAGGGAATATACAGTCCTAAAAATGTGCCGGATGGCATGCAATTACTGAATTGTCATTTAAATTGATTAGCATGTTTTTATCCCCATGCCAGTTATTCTCAGCTCTCAATCAGAGTAAATCGGCAAGATTTTTATAAATACAGATACCTGATTGATACCTTCTTATCTGGAGATTCTTCTCTCTCATATACACACACAAACATACACACACGCACTACCCAGATGATACAAATGTGCAGCTGAGGTTGACAGCTGCTGATCTTGGTGAGAATATATCACATAGATGGAGTGAGTTATCATTGTCCACAAAATGCCAATGGTTAACGGATTTGACTGAAAGCTGCTGCTGCTGCTGCTGCTAAGTCGCTTCAGTCGTGTCTGACTCTGTGTGACCCCATAGACGGTAGCCCACCAGGCTCCCCCATCCCTGGGATTCTCCAGGCAAGAATAATGGAGTGGGTTGCCATTTTCTTCTCCAATGCATGAAAGTGAAAAGTGAAAGTGAAGTCGCTCAGTCCTGTCGGACTCTTAGCGACCCCATGGACCGCAGCCCACCAGGCTCCTCCGTCCATTGGATTTTCCAGGCAAGAGTATTGGGGTAGGGTGCCATTGCCTTTCCCGAGATTGAAAGCTAGTTCTTAGCATTTTAACAGATTTTGTCTCAAGTTTTAAGACAGAGTTAACATTTTGAGAGGAGGACAAAGAAAGAACATTTAATTAATCCAATTAACTGCATAAGGAATGAATGAGTATTGCCCACTAGATTGTACTTTTCATGGAAGGAGGAACTCCTAATTTAAAATCTTTAGAAATACTTTTAATAATGGAATAAATGAATAAAATGACTAGTTTTCATTCATCCCAGCTTCAATAGGTTGTGATTAATCAGTAAGAGCAAAAAGCTTATGCTTTATCTTTCCAAAAATATACTTAAAAGTGATAAAATTAGCAAATTCCAATTNCATTCAATATCACAGTTATCCAAGTCTATGCCCCAACCAGTAATGCTGAAGAAGCCAAAGTTGAACGGTTTTATGAAGAGCTACAAGACCTTGTAGAACTAACATCCAAAAAAGATGTCCTTTTCATTATAGGGGACCGGAATGCTAAAGTAGGAAGTCAAGAAACCCCTGGAGTAACAAGCAAATTTGGCCTTGGAAGGCGGAATGAAGCAGGGCAAAGACTAATAGAGTTTTCCAAGAAAATACACTAGTCATAGCAAACACCCTCTTCCAACACCACAAGAGAAGATTCTACACATGGACATCCAGATGGTCAACACCGAAATCAGATTGATTATATTCTATGCAGCCAAAGATGGAGAAGCTCTATACAGTCAACAAAAACAAGACCAGGAGCTGACTGTGGCTCAGATCATGAACTCCTTATTGCCAAATTCAGACTCAAATTGAAGAAAGTAGGGAAAACCACTAGACCATTCAGGTATGACCTAAATCAAATCCCTTATGATTATACAGTGGAAGTGAGAAATAGATTTAANACTGTGGCTCAGATCATGAACTCCTTATTGACAAATTCAGACTCAAATTGAAGAAAGTAGGGAAAACCGCTAGACCATTCAGGTATGACCTAAATCAAATCCTTAATGATTATACAGTGGAAGTGAGAAATAGATTTAAGGGCATAGATCTGATAGATAGAGTGTCAGATGAACTATGAAATGAGGTTCATGACATTGTATAGGAGACAGGGATCAAGACCATCCCCACGGAAAAGAAATGCAAAAAAGCAAAATAGCTGTCTGGGAAGGCCTTACAAATAGCTGTGAAAAGAAGAGAGGCAAAAAGCAAAGGAGAAAAGGAAAGATATA
>SJYW01028804.1:195084-219028 GCA_006410735.1 Raphicerus campestris | reverse complement strand
ATGGGGTCGCACAGAGTCGGACACAACTGAAGCAACTTTGCAGCAGCAGCTATTAGCCTAGAGCCCAAGGCAGGCTCTTCTCTGACTCAAGGCTATAGCATTAGTTTTTAAAATGTATATTGTCACTTGTTTGTTACCACAGACTGATTGCAATTAAATACTGCTACAATTTAAAGATAATGGTCTGCATAATGGAGGGATAATTTGTTAGCTTAGCCAGTAAGAAGAGTAGCTCTTTTTATAGAAAGTATCTGCTGCTGCTGCTGCTAAGTCGCCTCAGTCGTGTCCGACTCTGTGCGACCCCATAGCCGGCAGCCCACCAGGCTCCCCAGTCCCTGGGATTCTCCAGGCAAGAACATTGGAGTGGGTTGCCATTTCCTTCTCCAATGCATGAAAGTGAAAAGTGAAAGTGAAGTTTCTCAGTTGTGCCCGACTCTTAGAAAGTATCTAAAACCCTCCAAAACCACTTCTCTATTCACAGATTCATTTCTTCCATGCTAGAAAGCAAGTAATATGATATAGTGACCAGAAGGAAGACAAAAACAAATAGCAATAAAGAGGAAATGAGAAAGCCCAAACTTCACAAACTTGCAGAGACTATTCTAGAGGAGAAGCTAAGGAATATATATTGATGTATGTGCTTGGAACAAGTGTATATAGAAAAACTAAAATTTAATAAAAATATCCTGGGGAAAATATTTGTAGGAAATCAAGACATTGTGTAATATAAGAAAATTTGATACCAGAAAGAAAAATATTGATTAGACCAATGTTATTTCCTTAGGCACTCTGATTAATATCAGTTCTTTAACCAAAGCAAAACTAGAGATTAACATCAGAAGGCCCGGTATAACTTTTTTCTTTCATTGTATATAGTTATGTTGATCAATTATATAGGTTTTGATTTAGAATACAGGTTCATTTAAATCTTGGTAGATACATTTTATCTATTTATAATTTCTTGCTTAAAGAAACAATGCCTCTTCCATCTAGTGCAGTAATTGAATATTTGGACTAGTTGATAATTACATGTCCTTTGCCATAACAATTCTCATCACAGTAATGCAGTTTGCATAGCAGTTAATAAAGGTTTCAATGAATACTGTTTTGACTGAGTGTTTTCTGTTAACCAGCAACACACCATAGAGGTAAAAATAGGGATTTCATATGGACAATTTATAGAATTGGAAATTTGCTACTTCTGTATCAAATTCACTTCTAAACATGGTATGTTTTATTTTTATTTTAAATTTATTTATTTTAATTGGAGGCAATTACTTTACAATAGTATGATGGGTTTTGCCATACATCAGTATGTATCACGGAGAAGGCAATGGCACCCTACTCCAGTATTCTTGCCTGGAAAATCCCATGGACGGAGGAGCCTGGTGGTCTGCAGTCCATGGGGTCATGAAGAGTTGGACATGACTAAGCGACTTTCACTTTTCATTTTCATGCATTGGAGAAGGAAATGGCAACCCACTCCAGTGTTCTTGCCTGGAGAATCCCAGGGATGGTGGAGCCTGGTGGGCTACCGTCTATGGGGTTGCACAGAATTGGACACGACTGAAGCAACTTAGCAATATGTATCAGCCACAGGTATACATGTGTCCCTTCCCTCTTAACCCCCCCTCTCACCTCCCTCCACACTATATCCCTTAAACCTGATATATTTTAGAAAAACATTTACTCTTAATATGAGTAAAATATTTCTTCCAGGCAAGTCAGAAAACTTTAAATCATTATTCCCATGCACCAAATAACATTTTTTTGTTTTTTTTTAAACCAATGTATTCTTAATTTACAGTAAAATATTTTTAATCAAGCTTAGACTATTTCCATGTATAGGCTTGAAGCCCTTTAAGATCCAACGTATGTGTAGTTAGTTGTATTCATTTGACTCTTTGCAACCCGGTGGACTGTAGCCCACCAGGCTCCCTTTTCCATGGGATTTCCCAGGAAAGAATACTGCAGTGGATTGCTATTCCCTTCCTCAGGGGATCTTCCTGACCCAGGTATTAAACCTGGGTCTCCTGCATTGCAGGTAGATGCTTTAACTTCTGAGCCACCAATAATCATCTCATAATTCCATCCTTTTTTGCATAAAAAGTTTAAAATAAAAAGTAAATAAGTTGGGAGCTAGTCATGGTTCTCAAGAAAGCCATGCAAATACCATTGCTTGCATTTCTCAAAAAAGATATATTTTACTTATTGCAATATATAGAAAATACCATGTTTACAACTCTCTTAGAAAGAACTACATTTAAATTTTATCTGCTTAATGTTTTGTGTTATTATAAAGGCAAAAGCCATTTAAAATGTACAAAAATATATAAAAAATATAAAAAGATGCCATCAGTGCCCATAATTTTTGGTTCAGGAATGGTTATAAATATGCAGACAGCACATTGTATTTATGCAGTCTACTGTAGGTAGTAGAGGAAATCAGACTTCACCACCCTCCAAAGGTTGGTATCCAAAATTTCCCACAGTAAAATAAAAAATGTCTCACCTCCTGAAAAAAGACTGTCTCTGTGTTAAAATTAATATGATTGAGTACTTTGAATATAGAAAAAATATTTCAATTTTTATCTCTTGGTTTCCTAAATTCACAAATAGAGTTTGTAAATTATTTTCAAAGAACAACAAAAAGTAGAAGCTATCTGCACTTTTGGAAGGTATCAAATATAAACTGTTGATAAATATATGGGAAATAAATGGGAAAGATTTGAGGGCATGGAGGATAGGGTTATATTCTTAGATCTGACTGGAGCTGTGGTGGTTGTATGTACAGTATTTAGTGACAGATATATTTATTAATGGGCTTCCTTAGTGACTCAGATGGTAAAGTATCTGCCTACAGTGCAGGAGACTTGCATTTGATCACTGGCTCAGAAAGATCCCCTGAACAAGGGAATGGTTACTGACTCCAAAATTCTTGCCTGGAGAATTCCATTGACAGAGGAGCCTGTTGGTCTATGGTCAGTCCATGGGGTTGCAAGTAGGACATGAGTGACTGATTAACATTAATCACTATGCTAATTAATGGGTAAAGAACCCCTTTGCCAATGCAGGACATGTAAGAGATGCTGATTTGATCCCTGGGTTGGGAGGAGAGAGGGCATGGAAACCCACTCCAGTATTCTTGCCTAGATCCTATGGGCAGAGGAACTTGGTGGACTGCAGTCCACAGGGTCACAAAAAGTAGGACATGACATAGCAGTGTATGCATGCATGCCTACATACTTACTAATTCTTCAAATCAACTATTATCTCTCATTTTGTTGATGAAGATGGTGGAGTTGCATCTCCTGAGGTTTCAAAATGACTTACAGGGAGAGGAATTTTGTCATATTGCCAGCTAGTCCATCCATCTCCCTATCCTTCACCTCTTGGAGCAAAAAAGAACAGCCCATGAGACTGAAATTATTGAGTCCTCTCCTCCCCTTTGTTGCCTTGTGATGGAGCGTGTCAATCTCATGGGGCTTACAGGTAGAGCAGATCCACATTTACAATTAACAGGCCTATGACAGTTTTGTGAAATCAGTCAGAAAATCAATCACCTTCATTGAAGAACTTCTCATGTATTTCCCAAAACAGTTTACTTAGAGCGAAAATTAAATGAGTCCTTATTTTATCTTAAACACAAAGACTGCTTAAAATAACACAAAACTCCTTACTCAACTGTGTTTTGAGATGAGATGATGGATGAAAAGGGATTGAAAGAGTTCATCAGCTGTCCAGGGATTTGTCCATCTCTGTATAGAAGTCTTCAAAAATAAACATTAATTAAAGGATGGATGATCATAAGAATAACATTTCAAGGCCTATGTGGGAGTTGTTTTACCTGTTAGTAACTCTTTTTTAATGTGAGGAGTACCTCTTTCTGACTTGACATTAAAGTATCCATATTTCTGTAAAAGTACTTTGACTTTTAGCAATGTGATATGATCAAAGATATTATAAACTGACATGAGTTTAAAAAGAAGCCACATGGGCTTTTCAGAGTTTTAAAACTAGATATTTGTTTGCAAAAATTGCACCCGTATATTTTGAGCACAGATTTTGAAATGATTCTTTGAGGTACAAGCCTATCTTTTGGGGAAAATAATCAATGCACACACATATATACCACGACACACCCCTGCACACACACACGACACAAGCTCACACATCCGATTTTCTGAAACTTTTCTTTCAAAAATGAATATTTCAGGAATAAAATTGATGGGAAAAAGACATATTTAAATTATATAAAAAACTAAAAAGTTGGGGTTTTATCAATTTGAAGATGCTCATTAATTTGACTAAGACAAAATATAATGACAGTTTAAAACTTATAATTTTAATTTTTAGCAATCAAAAACATGTATTCTATGTCCTGAAAATTGGCAGTATGACATCATAATCACAGGGAACATGCCAAGAATATAATTAAGGGGTTGGACATTTAAAACAGATTTCTTCTGAAAATAAAAAAATTCAGAGAAAAAAAAAGAACCAGACTTTACTTCCATGGTTCTAATTGGCTAACTGAGATGCAAGAAATAAATAAATAAAGATCTTACCTATTTACTAAAAGTCTCATTTCAGTTGCTCAGTCGTGTCGGACTCCTTGTGACCCCATGGACTGCAGCATGCCAGGCTTCATTGCCCGTCACCAACACCCAGACCTGCTCAAACTCATGTCCATCCAGTTGGAGATGCCATCCAAACATCTCAACCTTTGTTGTTCCCTTCTCCTCCTGCCTTCAATCTTTCCCAGCATCAGGATCTTTTCCAATGAGTCAGTTTTTAAAATCAGGTGGTCAAAGTATTGGAGTTTCAGCTTCAGCATCAGTCCTTCCAATGAATATTCAGGACTGATTTTCCATAGAATGAGCTGGTTTGATCTCCTTGCAAGCCAATGGGCTCTCAAAGGTCTGCTCTAACATCACAGTTCAAAAACATCAATTCTTCAGCGTTCAGGTTTTTTTATAGTCCAACTCTCACATCCATACATGGCTACTGGAAAAACCATAGCTTTGACTAGACAAACTGTTGTTGGTAGAGTAATACATCTGATTTTTAATACGTTGTCTACTTGGTCTTTAGCTTTTCTTCCAAGGAGCAAGCATCTTTTAATTTCATGGCTACAGTCACCATCTGAAGTAATTTTGGAGCCCCCCAAGAATNGGATTTCCCAGGAAAGAATACTGCAGTGGATTGCTATTCCCTTCCTCAGGGGATCTTCCTGACCCAGGTATTAAACCTGGGTCTCCTGCATTGCAGGTAGATGCTTTAACTTCTGAGCCACCAATAATCATCTCATAATTCCATCCTTTTTTGCATAAAAAGTTTAAAATAAAAAGTAAATAAGTTGGGAGCTAGTCATGGTTCTCAAGAAAGCCATGCAAATACCATTGCTTGCATTTCTCAAAAAAGATATATTTTACTTATTGCAATATATAGAAAATACCATGTTTACAACTCTCTTAGAAAGAACTACATTTAAATTTTATCTGCTTAATGTTTTGTGTTATTATAAAGGCAAAAGCCATTTAAAATGTACAAAAATATATAAAAAATATAAAAAGATGCCATCAGTGCCCATAATTTTTGGTTCAGGAATGGTTATAAATATGCAGACAGCACATTGTATTTATGCAGTCTACTGTAGGTAGTAGAGGAAATCAGACTTCACCACCCTCCAAAGGTTGGTATCCAAAATTTCCCACAGTAAAATAAAAAATGTCTCACCTCCTGAAAAAAGACTGTCTCTGTGTTAAAATTAATATGATTGAGTACTTTGAATATAGAAAAAATATTTCAATTTTTATCTCTTGGTTTCCTAAATTCACAAATAGAGTTTGTAAATTATTTTCAAAGAACAACAAAAAGTAGAAGCTATCTGCACTTTTGGAAGGTATCAAATATAAACTGTTGATAAATATATGGGAAATAAATGGGAAAGATTTGAGGGCATGGAGGATAGGGTTATATTCTTAGATCTGACTGGAGCTGTGGTGGTTGTATGTACAGTATTTAGTGACAGATATATTTATTAATGGGCTTCCTTAGTGACTCAGATGGTAAAGTATCTGCCTACAGTGCAGGAGACTTGCATTTGATCACTGGCTCAGAAAGATCCCCTGAACAAGGGAATGGTTACTGACTCCAAAATTCTTGCCTGGAGAATTCCATTGACAGAGGAGCCTGTTGGTCTATGGTCAGTCCATGGGGTTGCAAGTAGGACATGAGTGACTGATTAACATTAATCACTATGCTAATTAATGGGTAAAGAACCCCTTTGCCAATGCAGGACATGTAAGAGATGCTGATTTGATCCCTGGGTTGGGAGGAGAGAGGGCATGGAAACCCACTCCAGTATTCTTGCCTAGATCCTATGGGCAGAGGAACTTGGTGGACTGCAGTCCACAGGGTCACAAAAAGTAGGACATGACATAGCAGTGTATGCATGCATGCCTACATACTTACTAATTCTTCAAATCAACTATTATCTCTCATTTTGTTGATGAAGATGGTGGAGTTGCATCTCCTGAGGTTTCAAAATGACTTACAGGGAGAGGAATTTTGTCATATTGCCAGCTAGTCCATCCATCTCCCTATCCTTCACCTCTTGGAGCAAAAAAGAACAGCCCATGAGACTGAAATTATTGAGTCCTCTCCTCCCCTTTGTTGCCTTGTGATGGAGCGTGTCAATCTCATGGGGCTTACAGGTAGAGCAGATCCACATTTACAATTAACAGGCCTATGACAGTTTTGTGAAATCAGTCAGAAAATCAATCACCTTCATTGAAGAACTTCTCATGTATTTCCCAAAACAGTTTACTTAGAGCGAAAATTAAATGAGTCCTTATTTTATCTTAAACACAAAGACTGCTTAAAATAACACAAAACTCCTTACTCAACTGTGTTTTGAGATGAGATGATGGATGAAAAGGGATTGAAAGAGTTCATCAGCTGTCCAGGGATTTGTCCATCTCTGTATAGAAGTCTTCAAAAATAAACATTAATTAAAGGATGGATGATCATAAGAATAACATTTCAAGGCCTATGTGGGAGTTGTTTTACCTGTTAGTAACTCTTTTTTAATGTGAGGAGTACCTCTTTCTGACTTGACATTAAAGTATCCATATTTCTGTAAAAGTACTTTGACTTTTAGCAATGTGATATGATCAAAGATATTATAAACTGACATGAGTTTAAAAAGAAGCCACATGGGCTTTTCAGAGTTTTAAAACTAGATATTTGTTTGCAAAAATTGCACCCGTATATTTTGAGCACAGATTTTGAAATGATTCTTTGAGGTACAAGCCTATCTTTTGGGGAAAATAATCAATGCACACACATATATACCACGACACACCCCTGCACACACACACGACACAAGCTCACACATCCGATTTTCTGAAACTTTTCTTTCAAAAATGAATATTTCAGGAATAAAATTGATGGGAAAAAGACATATTTAAATTATATAAAAAACTAAAAAGTTGGGGTTTTATCAATTTGAAGATGCTCATTAATTTGACTAAGACAAAATATAATGACAGTTTAAAACTTATAATTTTAATTTTTAGCAATCAAAAACATGTATTCTATGTCCTGAAAATTGGCAGTATGACATCATAATCACAGGGAACATGCCAAGAATATAATTAAGGGGTTGGACATTTAAAACAGATTTCTTCTGAAAATAAAAAAATTCAGAGAAAAAAAAAGAACCAGACTTTACTTCCATGGTTCTAATTGGCTAACTGAGATGCAAGAAATAAATAAATAAAGATCTTACCTATTTACTAAAAGTCTCATTTCAGTTGCTCAGTCGTGTCGGACTCCTTGTGACCCCATGGACTGCAGCATGCCAGGCTTCATTGCCCGTCACCAACACCCAGACCTGCTCAAACTCATGTCCATCCAGTTGGAGATGCCATCCAAACATCTCAACCTTTGTTGTTCCCTTCTCCTCCTGCCTTCAATCTTTCCCAGCATCAGGATCTTTTCCAATGAGTCAGTTTTTAAAATCAGGTGGTCAAAGTATTGGAGTTTCAGCTTCAGCATCAGTCCTTCCAATGAATATTCAGGACTGATTTTCCATAGAATGAGCTGGTTTGATCTCCTTGCAAGCCAATGGGCTCTCAAAGGTCTGCTCTAACATCACAGTTCAAAAACATCAATTCTTCAGCGTTCAGGTTTTTTTATAGTCCAACTCTCACATCCATACATGGCTACTGGAAAAACCATAGCTTTGACTAGACAAACTGTTGTTGGTAGAGTAATACATCTGATTTTTAATACGTTGTCTACTTGGTCTTTAGCTTTTCTTCCAAGGAGCAAGCATCTTTTAATTTCATGGCTACAGTCACCATCTGAAGTAATTTTGGAGCCCCCCAAGAATAAAATCTTTCACTGTTTCCATTGTTTCCTCATCTATTTGCCATGTAGTGATAGGACAAGATGTCATGATCTTTGTTTTCTGAATTGAGTTTTAAGACAACTTTTTCACTCTCTTCTTTTACTTTAATCAAGAGGCTCTTCAGTTCTTTTTCACTTTCTGCCATAAGGGCAGTGTCATCTGCATATCTGAGGTTACTGATAGTTCTCCTGGCAATCTTGATTTCAGCTTGTGCTTCTTCTGGGCCAGAGTTTTGCATTATGCATTCTGCATATAATTTAAATAAGCAAGGTGACAATATACAGCTTTGACGTACTTCTTTCCCAATTTAGAACTAGTCTGTTGTTCCATGTCCAGTTCTAACTGTTGCTTCCTGACCTGCGTACTGATTACACAGGAGGCAGGTAAGGTGGTCTAGTATTCCTATCTCTTTAAGAATTTTCCACAGCTTGCAGTGTTCCACATAGTCAAAGTCATTGGCATAGTCAGTAAAGCAGAAATAGATGTTTTTTTCTGCAACTCTCTTGCTTTTTCAATGATGCAATGGATGGTGGCAATGTGATCTCCGGTTCCTCTGCCTTTACTAAATTCAGCCTGAACATCTGGAAGTTCATGGTTCATGTAAAGTTTAAACCTGGGTTGGAGAATTTTGAGCTTTACTTTACTAGCATGTGAGATGAGTGCAATTGTGCAGTAGTTTGAGCATTCTTTGGCATTGCCTTTCTTTAAGGTTGGAATAAAAACTGAACGTTTTCAGTCTTGTGGCCACTGCTGAGTTTTCTAGATTTGCTGGCATATTGAATGCAGCACTTTCCCAGCATCATCTTATAGAATTTGAAATAGCTCAACTGGAATTATATCCCGTCCAATAACTTTGTTCATAATTATGCTTCCTCAGGTCCACTTGACTTTACATTCCGAGATGTCTGGCTCTAGGTGAGTGATCACACCATCGTTGTTATCTGGGTCATGATGATCTTTTTGGTATAGTTCTGTATATTCTTGCCACCTCTTTTAAATGTCCTTTATTGTGCCCACCTTTGCTTGAAATGTTCCCTTAGTATCTCTGATTTTCTTGACGTGATCTCTTCTTTCCCATTTTATTGTTTTCCTCTAATTCCTTGCATTGATCACTGAGGAAGGCTTTCTTATCTCTCCTTGCTATTCTTTGGAATTGCGCATTCAAATGGGTATATCTTTCCTTTTCTCCTTTGCCTTTAGCTTCTCTTCTTTTCTCAGCTATTTGTAAGGCCTCCTCAGACAACCACTTTCCTTTTTTGTGTTTCTTTTTGGGGGGAATGGTGTTGATCACTGCCTCCTTTACAATGTCACAAACCTCTGTCCATAGTTCTTCAGGCACTCTGTCTATCAGATCTAATCCCTTGAATCTGATTGTCACTTCCTTCGTATAATTGTAATGGATTTGACTTAGGTCATACCTGACTGGTTTTCCCTATTTTCTTCAATTTAAGTCTCAGTTTTGCAATAAGGAGTTCATAATCTGAGCCACAGTCAGCTCTCATTCTTGTGTTTGACTGTATAGAGCCTCTCCATCTTTGGCTGTAAAGAATATAATCAATCTGATTTCAGTATTCGCCATCTGGCTAAAAGTCTAATGTTATATATATATATATATATATATATGGCTCAGAGGGTAAAGCATCTGTCTACAATACAGGAGACCCAGGTTCAATTCCTGGGTCGAGAAGATCCCTTTGAGAAGGAAATGGCACCCCACTCCAGTACTCTTGCCTGGAAAGTCCCATAGACTGAGAAGCCTTGTAGGCTACAGTCCATGGGGTCGCAAAGAGTCAGACACGACTGAATGACTTAACTAACTATGCATAATATAAGGTCTTCCTCTGTGACTGAACAATAAATAATCCACCTCCAAAGCAGGAAACCCATATTTGATCCCTGTGTTGTGAAGATCCCCTGGAGGAGGGCATGGTGCAATCCGCTCCAGTATTTTTGCCTGGAGAATACCATGGACAGAAGACTCTGGTGGGCTACAGTGCATACGTACATATGATTGCAGATTTAATAAATGTTGACATTCTTAATTTTAAAGAAATTTAAAATATGAGTTATAGAAACAGCCACTTTAATATTTTGCTTTAATGGTGAAATACATTTTTATAAGATTAAATTACATGCACTAGCTTACTATTTCATCAGGATAATCTTATGGTTATCACAAAAACAAAATAGAGATAACGATAATGAGGTGCTTTAATCCTTACAAAAATTCAAATATTTTCATCACACGTAAAAAGGACAAACATTTTCATTACTGCCAGCTAGTAGTAAAGAACCTGTCTGCTAATACAGGAGACACAAGAGACATGGGTTTGATCCCTGGATGGGGAAGATGCCATGGAGTAGGAAATGGTGACCCTTTCCAGTATTCTTTCCTGGGAATACCATGGAGAGAGAAGCCTGGTGGGCTACAGTCTCTGGGGTCACAAAGAGTCAGATATGATTAAAGCAACTTAGCACAGCACTCAAAATATGTAGTCTAATAAGGTACATAGTATAAGGTCATTCTCCACCTTGGGAAAGGAAAATGTATGGCAATGATGACAAATGGAATTGACTTCAGTCTTTCCTTTATGTATAGTAAAAAAATTGGCCTTTTTCATAGAAAGATCTGGCCTTGCCCTCAGCTTCTGGGAGGTATCTATATCATACTTTATGGGAGTTATATATAGTGGCTGAGCATGTCTTAAATATCAGCAAGAATAACAATTAACACTGGATGAATGCATGTAACCATCTGAACTCATTTCCTACCTAGAGTTTTAATGCACCTTTTAAAAATAATACAAATTTCATCGTATTTCATAAATACAATTTTAATACCCACTGTTACCAATTAAATAGCTTGCAAGTGCTCACTGAATATACGTCAGGAATTTCTACAAATTAAAACTTTTGACATATTTGATATAATTGTATTAAAATGTCTTAATGACCTCGATAATCACAATGGTGTGGTCACTCACCTAGAGCTAGACATCCTGGAGTGTGAAATCATGTGGGCCTTAGGAAGCATTTCTACAAACAAAGCTAGTGGATGTGATAGAGCTCTAGCTGAGCTATTTCAAATCCTAAAAGATGATGCTGTCAAAGTGGTGCACTGAGTATACCATTAAATTTGGAAAACTTAGCAGTGGCCAGGAGTGAAAAGGTTCAGTTTTCATTACAATCCCAAAGAAGGGCAATTCCAAAGAATGTTTAAACTTCTTCACAAGTGCACTCATTTCACATGCTAGCAAGGTAATGCTCAAAATCCGTCAAGCTAGGCCTCAGCAGTACTTGAACTGAGAACTTCTAGATGTACAAATTGGATTTAGAAAAGGCCAAGGAACCAGAGATTGAACTGCTAACACCCATTGGATCATAGACAAAGCAAGAGAATTACAGAAAAACATCTACTTCTGCTTCACTGACTATAGTAAAGCCTTTATTGTGCAGACCACAACATACTGTGGGAAGATTCTAAAAGAGATGGGAATACCAGGCCACCTTACCTGCCTCCTGAGAAATCTGTATGCAAGTCAAGAAGCAACAGTTATAACCAAGCATTGAACTATAGACTGACTGGTTCAAAATTGGAAAAAGAGTACATCAAGGTTGTATCTTGCTCATTTAACTTCCATGCACAGTATATCATGCAAAAGCCAGGTTAGATGAATAAAAGGCTGGAATCAAGATTTCTGGGAGAAATATGAATAGCCTCAGATATACAGATGACACCTCCCTAATAGCAGAAAGTGAAGAGGAACTAAAGAGGTTTATGATGATGGTGAAAGAGGAAAGAGTGGAAAAGTTGGCTTAAAATCAACATTCAAAAAAGTAAGATCATGGCATCTGATCCCATCACTTCATGTCAAATGGATGAGGAAACAATGGAAACAGTGACAGAATTTATTTTCTTGGGCTCCAAAATCACTGAAAATAGTGATTGCAACCATTAAATTAAAAGATGCTTGCTCCTTGGAAGAAACGTTATGACAAACCTAGACAGCATATTAGAAAGCAGATACATTATTTTGTCAACAAAGGTCCATGTGGTCAAAGCTATGGTTTTTCCAGTTGTTATGTATGTATGTGAGGGTTGGATCTATAGAAGGCTGAGCACTTAAGAACTAATGCTTTTGAACTGTGGTGTTTGAGAAGACTCTTGAGAGTCCCTTAGACTGCAAGGAGATGAAACCAGTTAATCCTAAAGCAAATCAAACTTGAATATTCATTAAAGAACTGATGGTGAAGCTGAAGCTCCAAATCTTTGACCATCTGATGCAAAGAACTGACTCATTGGAAGATATACTGATTCTGGGAAAGATTGAGGGCAAGAGGTGAAAGGGGCGCCAGAGGCTGAGATGGTTCGATGTCATCATCTTCTCAATGGACATGAGTTTGAGCAAACTCCAGGAGATAGTGAAAGGGAGGGAAGCCTGGCATGTTGCAGTCCATGGGGCTGCAAAGAGTTAGACACAGCTGAGTGACTGAACAATAAAAACTAAATTATTCATCTAAAAAATAGAATCAGGAATGTATATAATATCCAGACTTTCTTCTGGCAACTAGCAAAAGATGATAGAGTAGAGAATACTGTCATCTTAGCAAAGTTTTATATTCTAGAGGGGTTATATTGCACAACAATTCATATCTTTAACTGTAGAAATCAACTGTCTGCATGTAAAAAATGCTATGCCACTTTCTAGTGGGAAAAACTTCAAAATATTATTTAATTCCCATTCCCATGGGCATATGTTTTTGCCATTATACCACATACATTTGCTGTGAAACACACAAAAGCTCACATGCAGTGCTCTTAGAAGAGTGCTTGATACATATTACACAATAAATAAATATGGCATATTTTAATAAAAATATTGTTATATAATTAATGTTCAAAGTGCATATCTCATACGAAAAAGGCAAAACAGATAAAAGAAAAAAAGGAAAAGAATAGCTTTTCTTGAAATATATTTGACCTATAAACTATAACTGGTAGCTCAGCTAGTAAACAATCCACCTGCAATGCAGGAGACCTTGGTTCTTCCCCTGGGTTGGGACAACCCTCTACCCACTTCAGTATTCTTGGGCTTCCCTGGTGGCTCAGCTGGTAAATAATCTGCCTTCAATGCGTGAGACCTGGGTTTGATCCCTGGGTTGGGAAGTTCCCTTGGAGAATGATATAGCTACTCACTCCAGTATTCTGGCCTGGAGATTTCCATGGACTGTATGGTCCATGGGGTCCAAAGAGTCCAACTGAACTGAGGGAAACTTTCACTTTCACTTCACAGCTTCCCTCCTGGTTCAGCTGTTAAAGAATTCGCCTGCAATGCGGGAGACCTGGATTTGATCCCTGGGTTGGGAAGTTCCCCTGGAGAAGGAAATGTCTACCCAATACAGTATTCCAGCCAGGAGAATTCCATGGACTATATAGTTTATTTTGAGATTGCATCCAAGTACTGCATTTCAGACTCTTCTGTTGACCATGATGGCTACTCCATTTCTTCTAAGGGATTCCTGCCCACAATAATAAATATAATGGTCATCTGAGTTGAATTCACCCATTCCAGTCAATCTTAGTTCACTGATTCCTAGAATGTTGATGTTCAATCTTGCCATCACCTGTTTGACCACTTTCAATTTGCCTTGATGCATGGACCTAACATTCTGGGTTCCTATGCAATATTGCTCTTTACAGCATCAAACACTGGTTCTATCACAAGTCCCATCCACAACTGGATATTGTTTTTGCTTTGCCTGCATCCTTCATTCTTTCTGGAGTTATTTCTCCACTGATCACCAGTAGCATATTGGGTACCTACCTACCTGGGGAGTTCATCTTTCAGTGTCCTATCTTTTTGCTTTTTCATGCTGTTCATGGGGTTCTCAAGGCAAGAATGCTGAAGTGGTTTGCCATTCCCTTCTCCAGTGGACAACATTTCTTTCAGATCTCTCCGCCATGACCGGTCTGCTTTGGGTGACCCCATATAGCATGACTTAGTTTCACTGAGTTAGACAAGTCTGTGGTCCATGTGATCAGATTGGCTAGTTGTCTGTGATTGTGTTTTCCATCTGTCTGCCCTATAATGCCCTCTCTCAGTGTTTACTATCTTACCTGGGTTTCTCTTACATTGGACGTGGGGTAGCTCCTCTCGGCCACTGCCTTGACCTTGGCCATGGTGTAGTTCCTCTTTGTCATACTCTTACGCTGTCTATCTCAGCTGCCACAATTACACAAGAACAACACCAGATGGTCGACACTGAAGCCAGATTATTATATTCCTTGCAGCCAAAGATGGAGTAGCTCTATACAGTCAGCATAAATAAGACCAGGAGCTGACTGTAGCTCAGATCATGAAGTTGTTATTGCCAAATTCAGACTTTAAATGAAGAAAGTAGTGAAAAACACTAGACCATTCAGGTATGACCTAAATCAAATTCCTTTTGACTATAAAGTGGAAGTGAGAAATAGATTTAAAGGGCTAGATCTGACAGACAGTGCCTGATGACATTCATGACATTCATGACGTTCATGACATTGTACAGGAGACAAGAGTGAAGAACATCCCCAAGAAAAAGAAATGCAAAAAACCAAAACGGCTGTCTGGGGAAGCCTTACAAATAGCTGTGAAAGAAGAGAAGCGAAAAGCAAAGGGGAAAGGGAAAGATATACCCATTTGAATGCAGAGTTCCAAAGAATAGCAAGGAGAGATAAGAAAGCCTTCCTCAGTGATCAGTGCAAAGAAATACAGGAAAACAATAGAATGGGAAAAACTAGAGATCTCTTCAAGGAAATTAGAGATACCAACAGAACATTTCATGCAAAGATGGTCTCAATATAGGACAGAAAACGTAGGGACCTAACAGAAGCAAAAGATATTAAGAAGAGGTGGCAAGAATAAACAAAAGAACTGAAGATCAAAAAAGATCTTTATAACCAAGATAATCACGATGGTGTGATCACTCACCTAGAGCCAGACATCCTGGAATGTGAAGTCAAGTGGGCCTTAGGAAGCATCATTACGAGCAAAGCTAGTGGAGGTATTCCAGTTGAGCTAGTTCAAATCCTGAAAGATGATGCTGTGAAAGGGCTTCACTCAATATGCCAGCAAATTTGGAAAACTCAGCAATGGCCAAAGGACTGAAAAAGGTCTATTTTCATTACAATCCTAAAGAAAGGCAGAGCCAAATAATGCTTCAGCTACCACACAATTGCACTCATCTAACACACTAGGAAAATAATGCTTAAAATTTTCCAAGCTAGGCTTCAGCAGTACATGAACTGTGAACTTCCAGATGTTCAAGCTGGCTTTAGAAAAGGCAGAGGAACCAGAGATCAAATTGCCAAGATCTGCTGGATCATGGAAAAAGCAAGAGAGTTCCAGAAAAACTTCTATTTCTGCTCTATTGACTATGCCAAAAACTTTGACTGTGTGGATCACAATAAACTGTGGAAAATTCTGAAAGAGATGGGAATATCAGACCACTTAACCTGCCTCTTGAGAAACCTGCATGCATGTCAGGAAGCAACAGTGAGAACTGGACATGGAACAACAGACTGGTTCCAAGTAGGAAAAGGAGTATGTGAAGGCTGCATATTGTCACTCTGCTTATTTAACTTATATCCAGAGTACATCATGAGAAATGCTGAGCTGGAGGAATCAAAAGCTGGAATCAAATTTGCTGGGAGGAATATCAATAATCTCAGATATGCAGATGACACCACCTTCATGGCAGAAAGTGAAGAAGAACTAAAAAGCCTCTTGATGAAAGTGAAAGAGGAGAGTGAAAATGTTGACTTAAAGCTCACATTCAGAAAATGAAGATCATGGCAATGGTCCCATCACTTCATGGTAAATAGATGGCAAACAGTTGCCTGAATTTGGTTTTCTGGGCTCCAAAATCAATGCAGATGGTGACTGCAGCCATGAAATTATAAGACGCTTACTCCTTGGAAGGAAAGTTATGACCAACCTAGACAGCATATTAAAAAGCAGAGACATTACTTTGTCTTCAAAGGTCTGTCTAGTCAGTTCAGTTCAGTTCAGTTCAGTCACTCAGTCGTGTCTGACTCTTTGTGACCCCATGAACTGCAGCACGCCAGGCCTCCCTGTTCATCACCATCTCTTGGAGTTCACTCAGACTCATGTCCATCGAGTCTGTGATGCCATCCAGCCATCTCATCTTCGGTCTCCCTCTCTCCTCCTGCCCCCAATCCCTCCCAGCATTAAAGTCTTTTCCAATGAGTCAACTCTTCACATGAAGTGGCCAAAGTACTGGGGTTTCAGCTTTAGCATCAATCCTTTTAAAGAAATCCCAGGGTTGATCTCTTTCAGGATGGACTGGTTGGATCTCCTTGCAGTCCAAAGGGCTCTCAAGAGTCTTCTCCAACACCACAGTTCAAAAGCATCAATTCTTTGGCACTCAGCCTTCTTCACAGTCCAACTCTCACATCCATACATGACCACAGGAAAAACCATAGCCTTGACTAGACAGACCTTAGTTGGCAAAGTAAAGTCTCTGCTTTTCAATATACTATCTAGGTTGGTCATAACGTTTCTTCCAAGGAGTAAGCATCTTTTATTTTCATGGCTGCAGTCACCATTTGCAGTGATTTTGGAGCCCCCAAAATAAAGTCTGACACTGTTTCCTGTTTCCACATCTATTTCCCATGAAGTGATGTGACCAGATGCCATGATCTTCGTTTTCTGAATGTTGAGCTTTAAGCCAACTTTATCACTTTCCTCTTTCACTTTCATCAAGAGGCTTTTTAGCTCCTCTTCACTTTCTGCCATAAGGGTGGTGTCATCTGCATATCTGTGATTATTGATATTTCTCCCAGCAATCTTGATTCCAGCTTGTGTTTCTTCCAGCCCAGTGTTTCTCATGATGTAGTCTGCATATAAGTTAAATAATCAAGGTGACAATATACAGACTTGACGTACTCCTTTTCCTATTTGGGACCATTCTATTGTTCCATGTCCAGTTCTAACTGTCTAGTCAGGACTAACGTTTTTCCAGTGGTCATGTATGGATGTTAGAGTTGGACTATAAAGAAAACTGAGTGCTGAAGAATTGATGCTTTGAACTGTGGTGTTGGAGAAGACTCTTGTGAGTCCCTTAGACTGCAAGGAATTCCAACCAGTCTGTCTTAAAGGAAATCAGTCCTGGGTTTTCATTGGTAAGACTGATGCTGAAGCTGAAACTCCAATACTTTGACCACCTGATGAGAAGAGCTGACTTATTCGAAAAGACCCTGATGCTGGGAAAGATTGAGGGCAGGTAGAGAAGGGGGTGACAGGGGGTGAGATATTTGGATGGCATCACTGATTCAATAGACATGGGTTTGGGTGGACTCTGGGAGTTGGTGATGGACAGGGAGGCCTGGTGTGTTTCAGTTCATGGGGTCGCAAAGAGTTGGACACCACTGAGTGACTGAACTGAACCGATACAATCTGTTGCTGCTCCTGCTGCTAAGTTGCATCAGTCATGTCCGACCTTGTGCAACTCCATGCACTGGATTCTCTAGGTAAGAATATTGGAGTGGGTTGCCATTTCCTTCTCCTGAGAGAGCAATAAAACACAATAAAAAGCATATAACTCACAAAGCAGAAGTATTTTAAGCAAAATATCTTACAATATTATTGTAAATTTTAGCTGTCAGTGAAGACATAAGTTCATATTTCAGCACCAATATATAATAACAGGATATTACTGGGCATGGAAATATATGTCTCAGTATCTATATCTGAATAGAAAAACATAACGTCTTTAAGGAGTTTAAATTACATAATGAATATAAAACAATTAATGAATTACTTGACATACCCAAATTGCCAAACTTTCTATTGTTATTATTATCCTAACCACAAGAATTATTTTGAAAACCAGATGAATCTTCTTAAGGAATACTAAATCTGACCAGTAGTCATCATCAATAAAAGTTTCTGTCATTGAAACTTTTTGTTTTGACTATTAGCGATACTTCAGCCACTATCTATTTATCCATTTTAGGAAAGAGAAAAAAAATGAAATTGGGTAATAGTAATTTCTTGGCTCCATTTGTTTATCCTTTTCTCTATGCATGTTCTTTGCCATGGAACTTTGCAGTTCCTTTAGTAGTTTGTAAGTTGCAAAATTGCTCTCTCTCGATTTGGTGGTCATCCATGTTAAACTTGGTCTGACCAATAAAATGCTAGCACTTGATTTAAGCAGAGCCTTGAAATGTGCTTGTGAAGTTCACTGTGACCACTTCATCTTCTCTCATTGCCCTTAGAAAAGCATGCAGAACCTGAGTGGCCCCAGTTCATGGGAAGTGGAAAAGATGCATAAAGCAGAGAATGGCAACCCACTCCAATACTCTTGCCTAGGAAACCCCATGGATGGAGGAGCCTGGTGCAGGCTACTGTCCGTGGGGTTGCAAAGAGTCGGACATGACTGAGAGATTTCACTTCACTTCACTTACCTAAACAGAGGTAGAAGAGTTACCTCAGCAGACCATTAAGTATGTGAAAAATAAATACCAATTGTGTTATGCCATTGGGATTTTTATGTTTCTTATGCAGTTTTACTAATATAAGAGTTAATAATATTATTTACCATGACATATACATACACACATATGCATATATATATATATGAAAAATATACTTTAGATGCATTATATTTTCTTTGTTCTACCTATGCAAATCTTTACAAGAACAAATATGTTTGTTTAAAAAAAAAGCAGGTAAAATTTTGAAATTAAAGCAGTAATCTTGTATTTATTCCTTTGTACAAACCATGTCAATATTAAAATATAAGATGACATGAAAATTTCAAATCCTGAGCATGCCTATCATAAGTACACACACACAAGCACAACACATACACAACCATACAATAGTTATCTCAAAAGCCTGACTAAAGCATTTATCAGAATTCACTAGAACACAGATAATCACTTAAGGAGATATGGAAGGAGTTCTTGATTTTAATTAATTCTGCCTAAGAGTGTTTCAAAGATTTGTAGAATTATTGCCTTCAGTAAATTCGGATAGATAGGGGGATTCAGTGAGTTTTCCTGATGCAAGAAGTAGAAACCACATGATCATTAATTCTTCTTTCTATATCCCATAACCTAAGGATATATGTGTGCATATATGTGTATTTGAGAAAAATATGTTATATTGATATATATGACTTATACCATCTTCACATCTGAATGTATTCAATGTTAACTTTATCACTTTTTACTTATATTTTCTTTTCTAATGTTTTAATTTTGCTTTCCACTCTGAGTTAACTTACAAAAATTTCATAAAATTAAAGACAACTGTAATTGAAGTGAAATATCATCAACTAAAATTGACATTATTTAGCATAAAATATTGATTCTAGAATATTATTCTGGAAATATTAGTGAAGTTTAAAATTATTTGAATTCTTGGATACTGTAGTTCTGAAACATACATGAGTGATGATGCAAATGTTCAAAGTTGATTTGTTGTACCACTTAGCTGCCTACACTTTGCTGTAAATGGTCTGATATTTTTTATAGGACACTCCCTTGAAGTGGTATAAAAATGGACTAATCTATTTCCTGATTTTAATTCAACTCTAATGTTTATGTTCAGGAAATTATGTAAAAAAATAAAGCACTATAGTAGATAAAGTTATGTCCTTCTCAAAGGATTCCGCCTATTAAAGCCTAAAATCTGTGAATATGTAAGTTACATGGCATGATAGGATTAAAGTTGAAGATGAAATTGAGCTTGTAAACTAACTGGCCTTAAAATAGGGAGTTATCTTGGATAATCTTGTTGAGTACAATGGGATCATTCAGTCAGTTCAGTTCAGTCGCTCAGTCGTGTCCCACTCTTTGCGACCCCATGAATCGCAGCACGCCAGGCCTCCCTGTTCATCACCATCTCTCGGAGTTCACTCAGAGTCTTCGTCCATCGAGTCCGTGATGCCATCCAGCCATCTCATCCTCGGTCTTCCCCTTCTCCTCCTGCCCCCAATCCCTCCCAGCATCAGACTCTTTTCCAATGAGTCAACTCTTTGCATGAGGTGGCCAAAGTACTGAAGTTTCAGCTTTAGCATCAATTTTTTCTTCCAAAGAAATCCCAGGACTGATCTCCTTCAGAATGGACTGGTTGGATCTCCTTGCAGTCCAAGGGACTCTCAAGAGTCTTCTCCAACACCACAGTTGAAAAGCATCAATTCTTCGGTGCTCAGCCTTCTTCACAGTCCAACTCTCACATCCATACATGACCACAGGAAAAACAATAGCCTTGACTAGATGGACCTTAGTCGGCAAAGTAATGTCTCTGCTTTTGAACATGGTATATAGGTTGGTCATAACTTTTCTTCCAAGGAGTAAGCGTCTTTTAATTTCATGGCTGCAGTCACCATCTGCAGTGATTTTGGAGCCCCCCAAAATAAAATCTGACACTGTTTCCACTGTTTCTGCATCTATTTCCCATGAAGTGATGGGACTGGATACCATGATCTTCTTTTTCTGAATGTTGAGCTTTAAGCCAACTTTTTTACTCTCCCCTTTCAGCTTCATCAAGAGGCCCTTTAGCTCCTCTTCATTTTCTGCTATAAGGGTGGTGTTATGTGCATATCTGAAGTTATTGATATTTCTCCCAGCGATCTTGATTCCAGCTTGTATTTCTTCCAGCTCAGCGTTTCTCATGATGTACACTGCATATAAGTTCAATAAGCAGGATGACAATATACAGCCTTGATGCACTCGTTATCCTATTTGGAACCAGTCTGTTGTTCCATGTCCAGGTCTAACTGTTGTTTCCTGACCTGCATACAGATTTCTCAAGAGGCAGGTCAGGTGGTCTGATATTCCCATCTCTTTCAGCATTTTCCACAGTTTATTGTGATCCACACAGTCAAAGGCTTTGGCATAGTCAATAAAGCAGAAATAGATGTCTTTTGGAATTCTCTTGCTTTTTCCATGATCCAGCGGATGTTGGCAATTTGATCTCTGGTTCCTCTGCCTTTTCTAAAACCAGCTTGAACGTCAGGAAGTTCATAGTTCACGTATTGTTGAAGCCTGGCTTGGAGAATTTTGAGCATTACTAGCATGTGAGATGAGTGCAATTGTTCGGTAGTTTGAGCATTCTTCAGCATTGCCTTTCTTTGGAATTGGAATGAATTACTTATACTGAGGTAAAGGTATATAGTATTATATACCTTTATAATACTATAAAGGTATATTAATAAAGGCAGCATGGTATTAGCATTAAGACAAATAAACAATNAATCTGACACTGTTTCCACTGTTTCTGCATCTATTTCCCATGAAGTGATGGGACTGGATACCATGATCTTCTTTTTCTGAATGTTGAGCTTTAAGCCAACTTTTTTACTCTCCCCTTTCAGCTTCATCAAGAGGCCCTTTAGCTCCTCTTCATTTTCTGCTATAAGGGTGGTGTTATGTGCATATCTGAAGTTATTGATATTTCTCCCAGCGATCTTGATTCCAGCTTGTATTTCTTCCAGCTCAGCGTTTCTCATGATGTACACTGCATATAAGTTCAATAAGCAGGATGACAATATACAGCCTTGATGCACTCGTTATCCTATTTGGAACCAGTCTGTTGTTCCATGTCCAGGTCTAACTGTTGTTTCCTGACCTGCATACAGATTTCTCAAGAGGCAGGTCAGGTGGTCTGATATTCCCATCTCTTTCAGCATTTTCCACAGTTTATTGTGATCCACACAGTCAAAGGCTTTGGCATAGTCAATAAAGCAGAAATAGATGTCTTTTGGAATTCTCTTGCTTTTTCCATGATCCAGCGGATGTTGGCAATTTGATCTCTGGTTCCTCTGCCTTTTCTAAAACCAGCTTGAACGTCAGGAAGTTCATAGTTCACGTATTGTTGAAGCCTGGCTTGGAGAATTTTGAGCATTACTAGCATGTGAGATGAGTGCAATTGTTCGGTAGTTTGAGCATTCTTCAGCATTGCCTTTCTTTGGAATTGGAATGAATTACTTATACTGAGGTAAAGGTATATAGTATTATATACCTTTATAATACTATAAAGGTATATTAATAAAGGCAGCATGGTATTAGCATTAAGACAAATAAACAATAATGAAACAAAAACGAGAGTCCACAAATATATTCTCACTAATATGACCAACTGATTTTCAAGAATGATGATAAGGAAATTCAGTGAAAAAAATAGTCTTTTAATAAACTATAAGGGAAAAATTGAATATTCATGTGCACAAAAATGAAACTTGAACACATGAGTCAGAGGAGAAATCAGGAGAAAATTTAAAATATTTTCAGTTCATTGAAAATGAAAACACAGCTAATCAAAATTAGTGTGATACAATAAAAACAGTGCTTAATGGGAACTTATAGCAGTGAATGCTTTGATTAGAAAAGAAAAACTAATAATCTAAGCTTCCACTTGAAGCAACTAGACAAAAGAACAAGAAAGTAAATCCAAAGTAAGCAAAAGACAAGATATAATAAAATTAGAGCAGAAATCAATAAAACTGAAAATAGGAAATTAATGACATGAAAAGCTGGTTCTTTGAAAAGACTAATGAGCTCAATAAGCACCTAGCTAAGCTAAGAAAGAAAAGAAGGACACAATTATTAACACTGAAAATGAAAGCAGATACATCACTGCAGATCTTATAGACACTGAATGTATAATAAGGGAATACTATGAATATCTCTTTTTCCACAAACTTGATAACCAACATAAAGTGGACCAATTATTTGAAAGACACACCCTCCAAAACTGACACAAGAAGAAAAACATAATCTGAATAAGCTTATATCTATAAAATACATTGAGTCAATAATTTAAAACTTTTAAAAGAGAATGCATTGGACCCAGATGGGTTTACCGGTGATTTCTATAAACATTTAAGGAAAAAGTTACACCAAAACTTTACAGCTTCTTTCAGCGGATAGAAGCATAGAGAATACTTCATAACTAATTCTATGAGGCCAGCATTACCCAGATACCTAAATTAGACAAAGACATTACAAGAAAATAAAATCATATCGCTAAAGAGCATTGATGCAAAAAATCCTCAACAAGGATTCAAAAAGTGAATCTAATAATGTACAAAAGATTACACTACAGCCAAGTGGGTAGATATTTTAGATATGCAAGGCTGATTCAACATTCGAAAATCAATTGGTATGATTCAGTTCAGTTCAGTTCAGTCGCTCAGTCCTGTCCGACTCTTTGCGACCCCATGAATCGCAGNTCTTCTTCTCACCTTCTTCTTCTTCTTCTCAGCTTCTTCTTCTTCTCACCTTCTTCTTGTTCTTCCTCTTCTTCTTCTTGTTCCTCTTCTTACCTTCTTCTTCTTCTCACATTCTTCTTCTTCTTCTTCATCTTCTTCTTCTCACATTCGTCTTCTTCTTTTTCTTCTTCTTCTCACTTTCTACTTCTTCTTCTTCTTCGTCCCACCTTCTTCTTCTTCTCAACTTCTTCTTCTTCTTCTCAACTTCTTCCTCTTCTTCTTCTTCTCACCTTCTTCTTCTTC
>SJYW01028804.1:155731-192560 GCA_006410735.1 Raphicerus campestris | reverse complement strand
TTCTGTGTATTCTTGCCACCTCTTCTTAATATCTTCTGCTTCTGTTAGGTCCAGACTATTTCTGTCCTTTATCGAGTCCATCTTTGCATGAAATGTTCCCTTGATATCTCTGATTTTCTTGAAGAGATCTCTCATCTTTCCCATTCTGTTCTTTTCCTCTATTTCTTTGCATTGATCGCTGAAGAAGGCTTTCTTATCTCTTCTTGCTATTCTTTGGAACTCTGCATTCAGATGCTTATATCTTTCCTTTTCTCCTTTGCTTTTTGCCTCTCTTCTTTTCATAGCTATTTGTAAGGCCTCCCCAGACAGCCATTTTGCTTTTTTGCATTTCTTTTCCGTGGGGATGGTCTTGATCCCTGTCTCCTATACAATGTCATGAACCTCATTCCATAGTTCATCTGGCACTCTATCTATCAGATCTAGGCCCTTAAATCTATTTCTCACTTCCACTGTATAATCATAAGGGATTTGATTTAGGTCATACCTGAATGGTCTAGAGGTTTTCCCTACTTTCTTCAGTTTGAGTCTGAATTTGTCAATAAGGAGCTCATGATCTGAAACACAGTCAGCTCCTGGTCTTGTTTTTGTTGATTGTATAGAGCTTCTCCATCTTTGGCTGCATAGAATATAATCAATCTGATTTCGGTGTTGACCATCTGGTGATGTCCATGTGTAGAATCTTCTCTTGTGGTGTTGGAAGAGGGTGTTTGCTATGACCAGTGCATTTTCTTGGAAAAACTCTATTAGTCTTTGCCCTGCTTCATTCTTTATTCCAAGGCCAAATTTGCCCATTATGCCAGGTGTTTCTTGACTTCCTACTTTAGCATTGCAGTCCCCTATAATGAAAGGAACATCTTTTTTGGATGTTAGTTCTACAAGGTCTTGTAGCTCTTCATAAAACCGTTCAACTTCGGCTTCTTCAGCATTACTGGTTGGGGCATAGACTTGGATAACTGTGATATTGAATGGTTTGCCTTGGAAACGAACAGAGATCATTCTGTCATTTTTGAGATTGCATCCAAGTACTGCATTTCAGACTCTTTTGTTCACCATGATATCTACTCCATTTCTTCTGAAGGATTCCTGCCCTCAGTAGTAGATATAATGGTCATCTGAGTTAAATTCACCCATTCCAGTCCATTTTAGTTTTCTGATTCCTAGAATGTCGACCTTCACCCTTGCCATCTCTTGTTTGACCACTTCCAATTTGCCTTGATTCACGGACCTGACATTCCAGGTTCCTATGCAATATTGCTCTTTAGAGCATCGGATCTTGCTTCTATCACTAGTCACATGCACAACTGGGTATTGTTTTTGCTTTGGCTCCATCCCTTCATTCTTTCTGGAGTTATTTCTCCACTGATCTCCAATAGCATATTGGGCACCTACTGACCTGGGGAGTTCCTCTTTCAGTATCCTATCATTTTGCCTTTTCATGCTGTTCATGGGGTTCTCAAGGCAAGAATACTGAAGTGGCTTGCCATTCCCTCCTCCTATCATTAGATGCTTCAAAACATGGAAGAGGTAAGTAGGAGAATCCATACCAAAGTAATGCCAAGAGAGACACTTGACCAGTCATTGCTGTCTCTCAAGATGGAAGGGGAGCATGATTCATAAACACTAGGCATTCTCTAGAATCTGGAAAATCAAGAAAATGGATTCTCTCCTAGAAACTCTAAAAATGAATGCTGGTTTAAGGACACCTCGGTTTTAGCCAAACAAGACACATTTTGGATGTCTGACTCCCGGATCTGTAAGGAAAACTTTTGTGTTGCTTTAAGTGACACATTTTGTATTACTTTCTTATAGAAGCAATAGAAAATTAAAACAGCTACTGATCAAAAGGAGATTTCCCCAAGCATAGTACACAGTAGAGAGTGGTCTTTGTAGGATTGGAGGAGCAGGCTTGGAGAAATTTCTTCAGCACAGTCTCCCTGATGTCTCATCTTCAAAGCAGTATGGGGTTTGACACAAAGGGAAAATCTTGCCAGATCACTGGGATAATTCCCTTCTGTAGAAAGATGTGACAGATTTTAATATAAATATCAGTGACATCCTGGCATTTTAAGGTAGATTAAGATTCCCCCCCGAGGAGAGTAACAACTAGGAGGCTTTACACACTGATCAAGTCACAAGAGCTTGAATTGTTGATTTTTTAAAAAGCACATTCTCAGTTTAACAATTCTGCTGACATTTACTGTAGATCAAAAGCAGACATATTATTTCAATTTTTTAAAAGGGGAGCTTAATAGTTAAAAAACTAAAATTTTTTGCATTTTATAAAAGTTGTTTTATGAGTCAGTGGATTTCACTGACTGTGTGTATGCACACATGTTTGTATACATTTGTGTAGGGTCTGAGGGTTAGCCATTGGGGCAGGGGTACAAGCAGAATGATTTTAATCAAAAGCTGTAAATGCCACCAGATGATAAGAGCAATTCCCCAGTGCCAGAGATTACACAAATCATTTCAAGAATTGAGAGACTTGAAAGCATTTACAGAGGGGAACAAAAAAGGCTGAAGATAAAATTTCAAGCCAGATTGGGCCATTTTCCACAGGAATGGTGCAAAGTTCCAGGAAGAAATTTTGGGAACGAAGAACAGCAGGGTAGTCTTTATTTTTTGTCTGATCTCTAGAAGAAGATGGCCTTCCTGAGGACTTCCTTTCAATGACATAGCCCAGCTGCACAGAAAATCAACACCAGTTACAAAATTTTGTGAGGCCCAGTTCAAAATAATAATGGAAGTCTCCTTACTCAAAAATCATTAAGGATTGCAAGATGGTGACAACAGAGCACTAATCCAAATGAGAGGCTCTTAGGAGGCTGGAACCCTGGGCAAGAACATAGGTGGTACACCCATGAAGTCATGCTGGAGTAGAATGGTGTGTAAGGAAGGTCTAGGCTGAGGCTGAGAAAGGACTTGATGAAGCTGCCTTTTACACCCTTGCTGTGTTTCTTTCTCCCTTGGTATCTGGGGGAAAATACATGTGTTCCTGTATACTAAACTGCAGTCTGGAAGGGACTGAAAATGGACAGGTGCCTGTTTCGCTTTCCATGGTGGTGATAACTGTGTGAAACGGTTGAAGCCCCAGCTATTTGTCTGGTATTGAGAGCCCAAGCCACATGCAGGAGTGGCTGAGTCCCACCAGCAGTGAACCTGTAGCACCTGAGCAGACTGTCCTTCTCAACCCCTCCCAACATCTGTACTTCAGTACATCACAGACATCAAAAGTGAAGACAGCAGAGGGTGACCAGGGCCCAGCTGACCTTCTCTGAATACCATAAAACAGTGCTTAAGGCCCTGGAATATGGATATGTTAGTAAAATAGTAAAACCTAAAAAATCTGTAATATTTACTTAATTCATAATTTCATTAGAATAATTTAATAACTCTCCACTTTCTAGTTTATAACAGTATAAACAAGTTTATTTTATGGTTTGTAAATTTCATGTTAAAAAATACAATTTTATTTTTTTTTTACCAAATTTATTTCACTCATATTTCAGAATAGCAAAAATCTAAATTTCTCCAAGTATAAGTACAAACACAATTCTGGTTTTAAATTACCTTACCTTTTAGTAAGCTCTTAGCAAAATTCAACAGGAAATGAAGAGCAAATATATATGTATTTGGGGGATGGAATTTCCTTATTTCACATTGCATATTTCACTATGCTATTATAAACATATACATTTTAAAATATAAAATGGAATTATAATTATTCTAATAAATTTATGAATTAAATAAATATTAAAGATTAGTTTTTACTACTAGTTTTTACTATTTTATTTTATTAAAATAAAATATTAAAAAGGAGCCATATTTGAAAACAGAATAACTGGTCAAGTATATTCTTCACATTTTCAAATATAATATAATCATATGTTGACTTACCACACACTATATATTTAAAAATATAACTGCTCTGTTGTGCTGATTAATGGAGAATTATATAATATGAATAAACCATTGGTTAATTAGAAAATCCTCACACAACAAAACATAAAATGATAGATGTACTACAAGAAATAACGTTTTAAAATCAATATTTGGAACTTCAAGAAAGTAACAGAAAAGAGGGAACTGAAGATGAAAGTTATACTGAGGTTTAAGGCTTCATCTGGAAGACAACAATTTTCTGGAAATTAAAGAATATGATATTTGTTGCTGTGTAAGCATGAGAAACTGGTACTAAGTTCACACCAAGTTTAGGACAAATTTATACTGAGAGTTCCACATAAAGATGGGACCTCTGAGAAGTCATTTCAAAAAGAACCTAGAACATAGGCTTAATAAAAAAAAATGTGATTCCAAGAAAGTGTGAGTATATTAATTTTGATGTTTCAAAATTTAAAATTATATATATAGGCTTGTAGAGAAAAATATTCTCCTGCGTGGACTTGGGGTCCCCAAGGTGAAGTATTCACATTAAAAGAAGGTATAGGGTTTCTGGAATGATCCCTGATGGCCTCAGATGGTAGAGAATCTGCCTGCATTGCAGGAGACCTGGGTTTGATCCCAGGGTTGAGAGATCCCCTGGAGAAGGGAATGGCTTTCCACTCCAGTATTCTTGCCTGGAGAATTCCATGGACAGAGGAGCCTGGTGGGCTCTAGTCCATGAGGTGTCAGAGAGTTGGAAACAACTGAGCAATTAACACTTTCATTTTCTGGAATGATAGAGTGAGGATCCTGGCAGGACTTCTCCCCAGCAAAAAAAACCCCAAAACCAAAAAACAACAACAAAAAAACCAGCTATTTAATTGGTTTAAAAAAATAAACTATATGTGTAATATAATGGTTTAACTTTTAGAAAATCGACATAAGGTCATATGACATATGGAGAAATATTCACTTAAGAGAACCTCCTAAATCTTGGTAAGTACAGCCAGTCAGCTGCAACCTGCTTCCTCACCAGTTCCTTACATTACCCGAGCTCTCCTCCAGATGTTCTATTGGAGAGCATCTGTATGGGGATGGCCAAGATAAAAGGGACTCTCTTCCTCTAGTTTCCAGCTTAAGTCTAGAGTTTTACCCTTAGAGTGACAGACTGCTGGCACTTCTTCACTCCATCTATGCTACCTCTCCACTCCAGCCCCTTGTTGCAGAAAATTTACCCTGGGTGGACTGGGCTAAAATATGGAGGATCCCTGCCCCACTTTGTCTGTATTCGTAGAGAAGCTTTATTCCCAAGCAGCAAAGGCTATGAATCCCAGAGATCTAGTGGATCCTACTCCAGCTCACTTATAGGGAGGAGATTTAATACTGAGAAGGGCAAGTTAAGGAGATAAGGGTCCACCCTGCCCCACCCCAATAATGCCTGCTCATTGAGCAAGGGTATATCTCAGGAGAAGTGAGCTATTCCCCACACTCCCAGCTCCTTTGTTTTGATGCAGTTTGTTTCCAAGGGGAGAGGTAAGTCAGGTGTACAAAGATAGCCCCTGCTTTGCTGAAGCAGACTTTAAAACAGAGCATGAAAAAGGTTATACCCAAAGACATTGTCTAAAAGAATGAAGAGCTTGGTAGAGAATCTTGGTAGCTTCATGATACCGGTGGCAACAAGTAAAAGAACAGAGCAGCCAGAAATTCTTCAGAGAGAACCCAGTCAGCCAAGAAAAATAATCCTGGGATCCAAAGAGCCTCTGACCCCTGGTGGTTGGGAAATGCCATTTGCCATGGGATGAGTTGACCTGCTGAGCAGCAGAGTAGGACATGAATTAGTTCAAAATAATTTCCCAGCTGACACACAGATCCATCAATGCAAGGAAGAAGCCTTGCAGGCACGAGGACCTTAAGCACAATCTCTAATGAAAACTGGCTGAAGCATGAACGTCTCTTAGGGGCAACTCTTAGGAAGTCAGACAAAACTAAAATTGCACACATCCCTGTCAGTCTGCAGGACTGAGCATGTTCAAGGATTTACCTTCTCAGGAGTGATCAGAGAACAACCCTTCCCCCCACAAGCAATCAGTCATTGTTTGAATATGAAGCAAAAAATATAAACTCCCTGCAGCAGCTTCTAAGTCACACAAATAAGAGTCAAAGAAGAAAAACAAATCTAACTGNAGCAAAAAAAAACCAAAAACCAAAAAACAACAACAAAAAAAACCAGCTATTTAATTGGTTTAAAAAAATAAACTATATGTGTAATATAATGGTTTAACTTTTAGAAAATCGACATAAGGTCATATGACATATGGAGAAATATTCACTTAAGAGAACCTCCTAAATCTTGGTAAGTACAGCCAGTCAGCTGCAACCTGCTTCCTCACCAGTTCCTTACATTACCCGAGCTCTCCTCCAGATGTTCTATTGGAGAGCATCTGTATGGGGATGGCCAAGATAAAAGGGACTCTCTTCCTCTAGTTTCCAGCTTAAGTCTAGAGTTTTACCCTTAGAGTGACAGACTGCTGGCACTTCTTCACTCCATCTATGCTACCTCTCCACTCCAGCCCCTTGTTGCAGAAAATTTACCCTGGGTGGACTGGGCTAAAATATGGAGGATCCCTGCCCCACTTTGTCTGTATTCGTAGAGAAGCTTTATTCCCAAGCAGCAAAGGCTATGAATCCCAGAGATCTAGTGGATCCTACTCCAGCTCACTTATAGGGAGGAGATTTAATACTGAGAAGGGCAAGTTAAGGAGATAAGGGTCCACCCTGCCCCACCCCAATAATGCCTGCTCATTGAGCAAGGGTATATCTCAGGAGAAGTGAGCTATTCCCCACACTCCCAGCTCCTTTGTTTTGATGCAGTTTGTTTCCAAGGGGAGAGGTAAGTCAGGTGTACAAAGATAGCCCCTGCTTTGCTGAAGCAGACTTTAAAACAGAGCATGAAAAAGGTTATACCCAAAGACATTGTCTAAAAGAATGAAGAGCTTGGTAGAGAATCTTGGTAGCTTCATGATACCGGTGGCAACAAGTAAAAGAACAGAGTAGCCAGAAATTCTTCAGAGAGAACCCAGTCAGCCAAGAAAAATAATCCTGGGATCCAAAGAGCCTCTGACCCCTGGTGGTTGGGAAATGCCATTTGCCATGGGATGAGTTGACCTGCTGAGCAGCAGAGTAGGACATGAATTAGTTCAAAATAATTTCCCAGCTGACACACAGATCCATCAATGCAAGGAAGAAGCCTTGCAGGCACGAGGACCTTAAGCACAATCTCTAATGAAAACTGGCTGAAGCATGAACGTCTCTTAGGGGCAACTCTTAGGAAGTCAGACAAAACTAAAATTGCACACATCCCTGTCAGTCTGCAGGACTGAGCATGTTCAAGGATTTACCTTCTCAGGAGTGATCAGAGAACAACCCTTCCCCCCACAAGCAATCAGTCATTGTTTGAATATGAAGCAAAAAATATAAACTCCCTGCAGCAGCTTCTAAGTCACACAAATAAGAGTCAAAGAAGAAAAACAAATCTAACTGGCTAAAGTAGCTTAAGTACAATCTATGACCAATAAGAGGTATATAACAACCCAGTGGTGACTCTCAGTAGCCAGTTTAAAAGATGGAAACAAACAAACAAAGCAATTTGAACTGGGGCATCAAAGGCAGCATAAAGGGGAATAGGTTTCATGGAGACAGTTCAATCAGTCACTAGAAAAAATAAACAACTAAATAGACAACAAAATCACCAATATCAAGCAAGGATGCTGTTACTAGAAACTGACTCTGGAAATAAATTGGTGCTATGTCACTAGGAAAGCAGTATGTTTCTTTGTGACCTAAGTTGGTCACACTATACTCAGCCCACCCCACTCACACCTCTCTTCATTTAGAAAAAAATTATATATATCTCCATTGAAACTATGAAGACAGAATTAACTGGAAAATACTGTAGACAATTTCGGTGTTTTCTGTAAATAGTTCCTACCCCCAGAAAAAGCTGTGTTGCTAAAAATATCTTAATGCCTCTAATTTCACCATTTACTCTTCCAAACATTTATAGTATATTATTTATAAAAGTGTGTTTAAGGTATTAAAAACAAACTATATTTACCAAAAATAAATATAAATTCAATAATTACCAAAAAAGAAAGAAAACTGTATTGAAAAATGATTTTTTCAACAGTGACTGGAATTCACATAAAGAATGACGATAAACAGAAATAAATTAGAAGAAGGTTAATATAATGAACTTTAAACTCTCTTTCTCTAAATGCTTAGTTGCTTAGTCATGCCCTACTCTTTGTGACTCCATGGACTGTAGTCGGCCAGGCTCCTCTGTCCATGGGGGTTCTCATAGTAAGAATACTGGAGTGGGTTGCCATGCCCTCCTCCAGGGGATCTACTCAACTCAGGGACTGAACCCAGGTTTCTCTCATTGCAGACAGAATTTTTATCATCTGAGCCACCCGGTAAGCCCAAGAATACAAGAGTGGGTAGTGGGTCTCCTGCATATCAGGCCGGTCCTTTACCAGCTGAGCCACCAGGTAAGTTTCTCTCTCTCTTTTCTGTCTCTAAAAAGCCACAAGATTATATGAAAGGGTAATTTTGACAATATGTTGGTAGCTTATCAGTTCAGTTGCTCAGTCATGTCCAACTCCTCTTTGTGACCCCATGGACTCCAGCACACCAGGAGTTCCTGTCCATCACCAACTCTGGAGTTTTCTCAAACTCATGTCCATTGAGTCAGTGAACCCATCCAACTATCTTATCCTCTGTCATACTCTTCTCCTCCTGCCTTCAATCTTTCCTAGCATCAGGATCTTTTCCAAGTGTAGGTTATATATAAATCTAATACTTACGAGAGTAATAGCAGACACAGATGGAGGAGAGAGTGGAGGTATATGGAAATAAAGTTTCTATCTTTCACTGCATTCAAGTAAGTACAAATGTGAAGCAGATTTTGGTGGTTATAGTAGCCACTTTTAATCCATAGAACAACCACAAAAATAACCAAACGGTGTAATTAAATATCATTTAAGAAGTTAAAATATTGCACAAGAATATATTTATTTTTTAAAAAGGAACACAGTTTAAAAGGAACAGAAGTACAAAAACACTAGTCATATAGAAACAAAAAGAAAAGAAAAATGGGACATATATATATATATGTATATATATATATATCCAACCATATTGGTAATAGTATTATGTGAATGGTTGTATAAAACAACTGAAAGTCAAAGACTGTGAAATTTGATAAAGAAAATCAACATCCAACTATGCTATTTACAAGGGAGACAATTTATATCCATATAAAGGAATATTGAAAGAAAAATACTAGAAAAAGATACACTATGTGAAGAGCAATAATGAGAGCTGAAGTGGCTTTTATTAGTATTAAAGAAGTAAAACTTTAAAACAAAGCATGTTACTAGAGATAAGAGGGAGAGTATATAATGTTGAGTAAATTGAACAAGAATATATTTTATAAATTAAATATATAAACACTATTCAACAAAGTTCCAAAATGCATTAGGATAAAACTGACAAAACCAAAGGAAAATAGGTTATTCAAAATTATAGTTTGAGATTTCAATATTCCTCTTTCAATAAGAATGGAAAAACCAGGCAAGTCGACAAGGAAAAGGAAAGTTACAACAGCAGTATAAACCAAATAAACTGAACAGACATCTAGAGAACCCTCCACTCAGCAAAGCACAGTATACATTTCTCAAGTACACCGGGAACATTCTCCATGATAAACCATATGTGGAGCCCTAAAAACAGCCTCAATAAAAATAAAAAAGCATTGAAATAATATAAAATATATTCTCTACCCTCTATAAAATTATAAATCATTATTAGGAAATTTACATCTGTATGAAAATTAAACAACCTATTCTTAAATGCTAGTGTATCAAATGGGAAATTACAATGGAAATTTGAAAATATTTAGAGATGAATGAAAATGAAGAGTTATAGTAAAATTACATGAAGTACTTAAAGCAATTCTCTGATTGAAATTTATAGCTCTAAATAATTGTATTAAGAAAGAAGAAATGCACAAAATTAATATAATAAAACGGCACTTTAGATTCAGCTTGAGAGAAGATCCCTGGGTTGGTATATATATATATATATACCAGGGATATATATCCCTGGGATCGACCCAGGGATCTTCTCGACCCAGGGAGCAAACCCAGGTCTTCTGCATTCCAGGCAGACGCTTTAACCTCTGAGCCACCAGGGAAGCCCATCAGCAGAAAGACATATTCAGTGATTACCACAGAAAGACAATGATGGAAGGTTATGAAAAACAGCTTGAGAGACATGTATACAGATCAATACTGTCTAACACATATCTTAGAAAAGGTCTAGGAAGCCATGGAGTGTGAAAGAAGGAATCCTTGAGGAATACTAGTTGAGATATATCTGATGGAGGATGTCATTCCCCAAATTGAGGTAACATGATTCCAAAACTGATGTATCCAACAGTCTTAGAACATTTAATGACTTAGCAAACATTTCCCTTGTTGTTCAGTGGTAAAGAACCTGCCTGCCAAAGCAGGTGACATGCATTTGATCAAATGGGTTGGGAAGATCCCCTGGAAAAGGAAATGGCAACCTACTCCGCCTATTTTTGCCTGGGGAATCCCATTGACAGAGAAGCCTGGTGGGGTACAGTCCACAGGGTCTCAAAAGAGTCAGAAACAACTTAGCAACTAAATAACAACAAAGATTTGTTGAATAAATCCAAATACATTCAGGTAAAATTATTGTTGTTGTTCAGCTGCTCAGTTGTGTCTGACTCTTTGTGACCCATGGACTGCAGCACGCTAGGCTTGTCCCTCACCATCTCCTGGAGTTTGTTCATACTCAAGTCCATTGAGTCGGTGATGCCATCCAACAATCTCATCCTCTGTTGTCCCCTTCTCCTTCCACCTTCAAACTATCCAAGCATCACGGTCTTTTCTAATGAGTCGACTCTTCACATCAGGTGGCCAAAGTATTGGAGTTTCACCTTTAGCGTCAGTCCTTCCAATGAATAGTCAGGACTGATTTTCTTTATAATTGACTTATTTGGTCTCTTTGCAGTTCAAGGGACTCTCAAGAGACTTCTCCAACACCACAGTTCAAAAGTATTAATTCTTTGAAGCTCAGTCTTCTTTATGGTCCAACTCTCACATCTGTATATGAGTACTGGAAAAACTGTAGCTTTGATAATATGGACCTTTGTCAGCAAAGATAAAATTATGAAGTATCAAGTGTAAGGAAAAGTTTTTTAAAATCTAATGTTCATTTATATTTCCTAAAAACATGGCAATTAAATGAGAACAGAATTTTCAATGAAAAAAAAATGAAATTAGATCATTTCCTTGAAGGAAAGATGGAAGAAAATAAGTCTCAGCCTAAAACTGTATACACAAATAACCATAAACAAAATTGAGGGAAAATAAAAATGTTATAAATAAACAAGAGCATAGAGCTTAATGTTAACAGACTTTCAGTGAAGTTATTGTATTTTTAAGTGATAGCATTCAGAAATAGGCATATATCTTACTGTAATATTAGAAATAGGTAAAAATGGTGGTGAATCTAAACAAGTATTAACACTAAATAAATATCTGATGCTAGATATTTGGCGGTTATAAAGATGGAATTAAAATACAGACACAATGCCATTTTAGAAGAAAGATGGCTTAGAAGGAATGAAATCCTAATTATATTTTATATAGCTCAGAAGGAGAATGCAGATCTAATTTTATGAAATTTGGTTATGTAAAGTTTTAAACTAAGAAACTGAACATTTAAAAGAGAATGTACAATTTCAAACTGATAAAGACTAAAAGAGAGAAAAAATAATAGATAATCAAAGTAAGAAAAGGTCAACATTGCAATAATATAACTATTACATGAAATATAAGTTTTGTGCACATGAAAAACATAAGTTATGGGACATTTGAAAGGTCAAAGATATTTCAATAGCTTGATTATTTTAATTATGCATCCTTGTTCAAAACCCAGGTATGGAACTAAATAAAAAAGGAGCTTAAATTTAGCAACATATTATATATCAGGCATTAGTAAATAGATTTTTTTTTTTTGCTATAGACACTGAATACCTATGGCCATTGTTCAGCTATCTCTTTTTCAGTATTTCCTGAGGGCAAATTTTTCACCTCCACTTCAGTTGAAAAATATGCACTGATTTTGACATTTTCAAAAATGAATTGCAATTAGCATTTGATGACACACTTACCCCCTGCTAAGAATTCATTAGGCAGATGATACAGTGAAATTTAGATATAATTTTGTTCACATCGTTCCAACTTGACATATCCTATTTAAAACTATGACCCATTTAAAGATGACTGAAAAACGTCTAACAGAGCCATTCAGCTTCCTTATTCACTCTCTAAAGAATTTAAAATGACACAGAAAATAATGTGTGAAATTTTTCAATGGCCCTGAAAATTTCCATTGAAGATGACAAAGCCTAATCAAAAGAAATTCCTTTAATGAATGTGACTCTAATGGAGATATTTTCTCAGAAGCTGGTGAGTGTTAACTTCTTCATGATTTGGATGCTCTGATTTTAATAAATTGTTTTAGACCTCACAAATTTTATCAAATCTACTCTCAAGCAAAATATTTAATAATTAAGAAATAAAATACTGTGGTCCACATTATCTGCATAATAAACCACTGCTGCTGGGGTTGTATTCTAATGAACTAGATATTTGAAATTGAATATTTGCTCACAATATTTTATTTTCTGCTATTAAGCAAAGCTGTAATACGGAGAAAAAAAATTCAATATTATGAAAACTTTTTATTTTTTAGTTTTCCCTAGGTAATTTTTTAGTTTTTTTTTTTTTCACATTTAGCTGGAACTCTTTTGTTACCGCTTTATTAACTTTTAAAATTCTCCTAAATAGACACTGCTGGTAAGTGCAGCACAGTAACAATAGAAGGTTAAAAATAAATGAAACAAAAGAAGAAACAATATTGTTCTGGCTAATTTCCATTTACAGAGAAGAAGAATGATTAGTCCCCAATTTCCTAATAGTTCCATATGCTGCTGCTGCTGCTAAGTCACTTCAGTCGTGTCCGACTCTGTGTGACCCCATAGACGGCAGCCCACCAGGCTCCCCCGTCCCTGGGATTCTCCAGGCAAGAACACTGGAGTGGGTTGCCATTTCCTTCTCCCATGCATGAAAGTGAAAAGTGAAAGGGAAGTCGCTCAGTCGTGTCCGACTCTTCACGACCCCATGGACTGCAGCCTACCAAGCTCCTCTGTCCGTGGGACTTTCCAGGCAAGAGTACTGGAGTGGAGTACCATCCCCTTCTCCAATAGTTCCATATAGGTCCTAGCATAATATTTTGGTTTGCTTGTTTATAAAATCTGCCTAGAGACCAAAAGACATTGCCATGCTCTTTTCTTCCATGAGTTCATGTTTCAAAAGATAATTCAAATGAACCCAGTGTTAGGATTGTTCCTTTAGTGTCTTGTTCCCAGAATCTATGTTTTTGAAGTACATGTTATGTGGCTTATATTCATAGTCATATAATATAGTCCTCACCAAAAGCAGGGACTATAATATAACAGCATATGCCGTGTGTGCTCAGTCATGTTTACTCAGTGCTCAACTCTGCGACCCCATGGACTATAGCTCACCAGGCTCCTCTGCCCATGGGGATTCTCCAGGCAAGAATACTGGAGTGGGTTGCCTTACCTTCCTTCAGGGAATCTTCCCAACTCAGGGATCAAACCCATGTCTCCCACATTGCAGGTGGATTCTTTAACATCTGAGCCAGCAGCAAAGCCCATGAGTATTGTGGTGGGTAGTCTATGCAGTCTTCAAGGGGTCTTCCCAACCAAAGAATTGAACCAGGGTCTTCTGCATTGCAGGTGGATTCTTTATCAGCTGAGTTACCAGAGTAACTCATATGATAAGCCGCATATCATAGTGTAGCATAGGCACATTTTACTAGGAAGGAATGTGATCTACTACAAATTGATTTAACATGGCTTCCCGGAAAAGGGTTTCTCTCATATAATAAGAGAAGTCCAGAAAAAGAGCATAGAACTGGTGTAGGAGCTCCATGATAAAAGCACATAATCAGGTTTTCTCTCCCTTTTCCTTCTCTGATTCTTATCATGTGATTTTTATCCTCATTCCTGCTGGCTTCTACTAACCATAAGTCTACAGTAACACTGGGTATCATGTCTAAGATTAAGAAATAAAAGGATCATAGGGGAAAGGTATCATGATTATCTACTGCTGCATAATGAATAAACAAACTAATGGCTGAAAAGTTGATTATTAATTGTTATATTTTCATCATTATAAAATAAGAATGGTTTATTTCACAGATCCTACAATCTGTGCTATGCTCACCTGAAAGAATCCACTAGTCTTGAAAGCTGGAGGATTAGCTGGAGTCTCACTGAATGATCTTTCTCTCATTTTCCTCTCTCAATCCTTTGCCCCAACCATTGTATCTCTCCGGCCTACAGGGGAAAAAAAAAAAAAAAAGCTTATGTGGTCATATTTTCCAAGAGCCCAAATCCAATAATATCTAGGCCTTCTAAGAGATTTGGCTTGATATTATTTTTGCCACCTTCCATTCCTATAAGTAACTCCATCCCAGTTTCAGGAGACAATACAAGAATCTAATACTGAGAGCATAGTTCATTTGGAATCATCATTTAAAAGATAATTGTAGTTCATCATTTGTCTCTGAAGGACTCACATTTCTCCCCCACATTAAAGTACACTCACTTTCTCTGCTCCGCACCCCAGAACAGCCTATGTCTTTTTGTAACACAGAGTCAGGATGTCAGGTTTGAGATCTGGAATATAGTGAGTTCCAGTTGTGTATAAGGATCTTCAGCTGTCAGAACACTTTATCTGAATTCCTTTAAACTAGGTAGACAAGTTAACTTACACACACACATCCAGTATGCAATGTTAAGATTAGGACAGGAAAGCAAAAACAGACAATTTTTACAAAGAGATATTGTAAAAGGCACAGAGCAGAAAATGGTACCTTGTAATTCTGAAATCTAATCAGGTACATGGCAAGTCACTCCAAATGTTGCCAAACATGACTTACCAAGATGTGGCATGACTTATATGCAGAGTACATCATGCAAAATGGTGAGTTACAAGCTGGATGAATTACAAGCTAGAATCAAAATTGCTGGTAGAACAACCTCAGATGTGCAGATGATACCACCCTAGTGGGAGAAAGTGAAGAGGAACTAAAGAGCCACTTGATGAAGGTGAAAGAAGACAGTGAAAAAGCTGGCTTAACATTAAACATTCAAAAAGTTAAGATTATGGCATCTGGTCCGATCACTTCATGGCAAATAGATGGGGAATCAATGGAAAGAGTGACAGGCTTTATTTTGGGGGGCTCCAAAATCAGTGTGGGCATTAACTGCAGCCATGAAATTAAAAGATGCTTGCTCCTTGGAAGAAAAGCTATGGCAAACCTAGACAGCATATTAAAAAGCAAAGACATCACTTTGCTGACAAAGGTCCGTCTAGTCAAAGCTATAGTTTCTCCAGTAGTGATGTATGGATGTGAATATTGGAACATAAAGAAGGCTGAGCACTGAAGATTTGATGTTTTCAAATTGTGGTATTGGAGAAGAGTCCTGAGAGTTGCTTAGACCTCAAGGAGATCAAACCAATCAATCCTAAAGGAAATCAACCCTGAATATTCACTGGAAGGATTGATGTTGACGCTGAAGCTTCAACACTTTGTCCACCTGATGCAAAGAGCTGATTCATTGGAAAAGACCTTGATGCTGGGAAAGATTGAAGGCAGGAGGAGAAGGGGACAGCAGAGGATGAGATCATTGGATGGCATTACCGACTCAATGGACATGTGTTTGAGCAAACTCCAGGTGATGGTATAGAACAGGGAAACCTGGTATGCTACAGTCCATGAGGTCATAAATAGTCAGAGATGATTTAGCAACTGAACAACAACAATCAGTTACATGATGACAATCATTTGATGAAGTTCCAGTTCTGCTCCATGTTTCCTGAGAATTCTCTGGGTCATCTTTTCTTTTCCATAAGAAGAGTTTTTCTTTTTCATCTCAGTGTATTTTTAGCCTGTTCCTTGCCTGAGAAATTTGAGTATATTGAAATTTTATATATATCTTTTAATTTGGGGTTTCTTGTTACTTTCTTTCTCTTAAGTTTATAATATTTATTCACAAAACTGTGAATCTATCAGGTCTCATAATCCACTCCATTATACAAAGGCAACATCACATGACATCTCTTTTTGAGTCACACCCTTCTACTTTGAGACTTCCCTGGTGGATCTGATGATAAAGCGTCTGTCTACCATACGGGAGACCTGGGTTCAATCCCTGGGTTGGGAAGGTCCACTGGAGAAGGAAATGGCAATCTACTCCAGCACTATTGCCTGGAAAATCCCATGGACAGAGGAGCCTGGTAGACTACAGTCCATGGGGTCGCGAGGAGTCGGACACAACTGAGCAACTTCACTTACTTCTACTTTAGACTGAGAATTAGGGTGCTGAGGTATAATGCTATCAGGATTCTTAGAATAACTATTATTCTTAGAATAAATATTATCGTAGGGACTAATAGGAATATATATATAAGATTTTCCAAAAGTCACGTTTTCCTCCTTGAGAATTAAGTATCCAGTTGACATTTTTTGAATATCACTAAAAACTCTAAGAACCGCATCCTGACTTAAGGCTACTTTTAATGGCAAAACCATACATTTAGTATTTATTTTAATAACATTTCTTACCTGGAGATTTTTGCCGAGAGAGAGACTGGGGGTGAGAAATAGTTTTGAGCTCAGTAACCACTGATTTCTTCATATTTCCTCTAAATTATGATTTAAACATGAACAATCCCTTCTATAGCTCATCTTACCCTTTCACTATTTTATTCTAGGCAGTTAATAGGAGCCAACTGGCACTTTCAATATCCTGTCTGGAAATTTCATAGCTATATCCACTAGCTCAATGTGAGGACTTTCTATCTTCTGCTTAAATGCATTCAAGAGTTTTGCTGATTATTTTGCACTTAAGTTAGTTCTACTTAATTAAATTTTGTGATAGAAATTTTCTCACTGTCCTTTCAGAATTTATTAGCAGTTTCCCTTCAGCTCTTTGCCTGCTACCCAGTTTCAAAATCAATGCCACTTAATTTTAGGTTTCTGCTACAGAAGCATCTCCCTCTGTGTCAATTTCTATTGTGATAATCTCTTGTACCAAAATGCACTATTCGAAATTTGGTGACTTACAGACCATTTTATATTTTTTCACAATTGTCCAATACTGCTTGGGCCCATCTGGGCATATACTCTTCTTGNTCCCTCTGTGTCAGTTTCTATTGTGATAATCTCTTGTACCAAAATGCACTATTCGAAATTTGGTGACTTACAGACCATTTTGTATTTTTTCACAATTGTCCAATACTGCTTGGGCCCATCTGGGCATATACTCTTCTTGTCTTGCCAGTGGTCACTTGTTTGTCTGCATATCTCTTACCAGTTGCCAGAAATTGGGCTTCCTTTCCTCATGTCATCTCCGATGGTCTCCCTTTCCACATGAGTGCTCTAGCTGATTGCTCCCTGGGGATCTTCTTTCAGGGATGGAGGATCCCTTACATGATAGTTCTGATTTCCAAAATGCAAACATAGAACCTGCCAGGCCTTCTTAAAGCTTAGGCCAGGGACTGACACAATGCCATCTCCACCAGGTTCTCTTAGTTAACACAGAGCCAGCCCACATTCATGCAGAAGGAATGAAACAAAGAGCAGTTACTAGGATACATGATTAATTTAGGTAAAATCACAGGCAACAGACCATTGTAGGCTAATATTCACCAGTTCTGGAAGGTTTACATAGAACACACTATAGCCACATTGTGTTAGGAATGATCTACTAAAAATCAAATAATTGCACTTAAATTTAAAAGAAATTTACCATACGTAATAAGGAGAGTCCAGAGAGAGAGAAAGAATGCTTAATGTACATTCTCAGGGATCATACCATGGGCCCTGTTCTTTCTGTCTTTTCATTCTCTAAGATTCTCAGTAGGCTGACTTTCCTCTTCATCTGCCCTGGCTAGTGATTAACATGAGGCTGATTTAGATCCACTTGTCAAGATGTTATTGCAGGTGGAAAAGCTATAAATGGGACAAAATAGATTGTGAGTCAGGTTGTTATCAGAAAAGCAAAACTAAGAGACTTTTACATCCTCTTCATTGGACAGGTTTGTATCATCTGGCTACTCCCAGCAGTATGGAGAAACTGCAGGCTAAAAAGATGCTGATCATTTCCTGTCACTGCAAAAACATTTGATAACTAGGCTATTTGGCAAAAACCTATAGCTTTAGGAAAGATAAATTTAATATACAAGAATATTGGTGTGTTTTGGATACTCTTTAGTTCCTTCAGCAAAAGGGTATACATGGTTTATAATATTGTTTGGAAATAATTTGTACATAGAGATGAAAAAAAAATGTAACTCTGATAGCAAAAGCTGTCTGTCAGTAGTCTGTAATCCAAATTATGCTAAGTTGCTTCAGTCATGTCTGACTCTGTACGACCCTATGGACTGAAGCCCACCAGGCTCCTCTGTCCATGGCATTCTCTAGGTAAGAATACCAGAGTGGGTTGCTATGCCATCCAGGGGTCTTCCTGACCCAGGGATCAAACCCATGTCTCTTACATCTCCTGCATCAGCAGGTGGGCTCTTGCTTGGTAAATCCCATGTACAAAAGAGACTCACAGGCTACACTTCATGGGGTTTCAAGAGTTGAAAATGAATTGTGACTAAACAAAAACAATGGTGGGAAAATCAACTATTACTATATTTCAAATAATAGGAGAAACAATAATTATTTAGTGCTCTTTTCAAGAACTTTCTATTACATGTTCTCAGACAGTTAATATGATACTATTCAACGGCAAAGATTAAATATAATATTTTCATTCACATCAGTAGGAGCCTACTGGCTCTCATTCAAATCAGTTATTGCTTTGGTTCATGGCCATCAAGCTGGAGACTGAACTTCTCAGCTTCCCTTGTGGCTAGGTGTGCCTACTGCCTAAATTCTTACTAAAGGGACACAGCATTAAATACATCTTAAATATGACTGCCAATAACTCACTCTTTCTTTACCTTGCTCCCAAATGAAAATGGTAATGACCAGAACAACATTTATAAGTTTGTGATGCAGATTGTAGTTCAGTCACTAAATCATGTCCAACTTTTTGTGACCCTCATGGACTGAAGCATACCAGGCCTCTCTGTCTCTCACCATCTCCCAGAGTTTGCCCAAATTCATGTCCAGTGAATTTGTGATGCCATCCAACCATCTCATCTTCTGTCACCCTCTTCTCCTTCTGCCTTCACTCTTTCCCAGTATCAGGGGCTTTTTGAATGAGTTGACTCTTTGCATCAGGTGGCCAAATACTGAAGCTTCATCTTCAGTATCAGTCCTTCTGACTTCCTGATGAATATTCAGGGTTGATTTTCTTTAGGACCAACTGTGGTGTAGATAGCAAAGCCAATTTGTTGGCTGCCTGTACTGTTTCATGGAACATTGAGTTCCCGGACCTACAATACAAGTGTTTAGACACAAAAATGATGAGATTTATTTCTTTAACAAATTATTCTTTACTCTAGCCAATAAAGACTTGTGTATTGGAAGGCTTGCTGCCTGCCACAAAAGCCTAACAACAACAACAAAAAGTATGGGTGTTGCATTGCAGTCAGAGTGAGGATAGAGCATTCATTTAAAATGTCACCTCTGGTAACTGGAAGAGCACACTGCTTGCCTAAGGAGCCTGCAGGTCTAAGAGAAGCTACTGGAAAGAGTCAGAATGTTGCCATGTGTTAGCTGTTTATTGCTGCAGTTAGCCAGCTTATTTCAGGAATTAATGAGCTCAAGCAAGAACCAGACAATTTTCAAGCACAGATTTAAGGGAATAGAAGGAATTTTGAAATGAAGGCTTTGATTGTTTTTATCATCCTAGGAGTAGGAAATAACCCTGCTGCATAGACCCTTTCTACCAGGGCCCGTTAAGAATTCTCAGCACAATAAATGAATCTGTAGACAATTTGTGCCAATGAGCAGATTAAGGGTGTTGCTTTCCAAATAAGCCTATTGTTTTATATGGTTTTATGTTTTCAATAGAGCCATCATTAAAATGATAGCACATGCTACTCACTGACTGAAGAAGAGAGCCATTCCATAAGAGCAAGTTTAATAATTATTTCCAAAAAGAATCTTGGAGGTGGTTTCATGCACATGGAAATAACTGAAACGATTGCACCAGAAGCTCACTGAGTGGTTTTTTTTTTTTTTTTTTTAAGGAATTGTTTCACTAAGAAAGTCATATATTCAGCCTTCAAAAATTCTCTAGCTTCCAAATCAATGGGAACAGAAACAGGCTATAAACATTGGCTGTGCTCCTGAGAAAAGCAATCTCTTTAATTTCCATGCAGATGTGACTAGGGATGATATACAATGAAAATACATTTTTTTTTTTTCAAAGAGAAAGCCAGGGGACACAAAGGAGATAAATTTTTTCCAATAAGCAGAAATGACTTCTAAGCAAGAAACTTACTTTAGTTTTGGGCAAAGAGTCTTTGCAGTTCTTTTCCAGCAAAAGAGCATTGCTTTGACAAGGGACTGCATGCCTGATCATTCTTTACTTTTCTAAATGGAAAAAAAAAATTATAATTGCAATATTCTTACTCCAAGTAAGTTATATATTTGGTATGAATAATAAGCAGATAATTTATTTTGTGGTGAGGACTTCTCCTAAATATCTTAGTATTTGAGAGTCTCTGACTCTTGAGAGTCCCTTGGACTGCAAGGAGATCCAACCAGTCCATTCTAAAGGAGATCAGTCTTGGGTGTTCATTGGAAGAACTGATGGTAAAGCTGAAACTGCAATACTTTGGCCACATCATGTGAAGAGTTGACTCATTGGAAAAGACCTTGATGCTGGGAAGGATTGGGGGCAGGAGGAGAAGGGGAGCGACAGAGGATGAGATGGCTGGATAGCATCACCGACTTGATGGACATGAATTTGGGTGAACTCCAGGAGTTGGTGATGGACAGGGAGGCCTGGCATGCTGCGATTCATGAGGTCGCAAAGAGTCAGACACGACTGAGAGACTGAACTGAACTGATAATGAATAACATCATCAGTTGATTTCCTTGTAAAGGTTGCTATTCAGTTACTAAGTCATGTCCGACTCTTTGTGACCCCATAGACTGCAGCACTCCTCTGTCCTCCACCATCTCCTGGAGTTTGCTTAGGTTCATGTCCATTGAGTCTGTGATGCTATCTAACCACCTTATCCTCTGTCACCTCCTTCTCCTTTTGCCTTCAATCTTTCCCAGCATCAGGGTCTTTTCCAATGAGTTGGTTCTTCACATTAGGTGGCCAAAGTATTGGAGCTTCAGCATTAGTCCTTCCAATGAATATTCATCTTTGTAGAAGGGGTGACGCATTTAGGAAAAAAAGTTATGCATCAATACTCTGGCGGAAGATTGTGACACAGACTGTTCTCTTTTCCTCCTCTTAGTATTAGGTTGGTCCACGTGTAACTGTGGTTTCAGACCATGAATTTTAAATCCTTATACCTAGACTCAAACACATCTTTATTCATCAAAATAAGAACCATTAAAATCAACATATTTTGGCTAATGAGAAGTAAATTTGTTTTTCCCGTAGCATAAAAGTCTGTGCTTTGGGATTTGACAAGGTCTTGAAAGCATGTTCTGTTCCCTTTTGGTTGTGGAAACATTTTCCCTGCAAAAATTTGCTTGAAGAAGTGGTAGTCAGTTGGTGAGAGGTCAAGTGAATATAGCAGATGAGGCAAAACTTCTTAGCCCAATTCGTTCAACTTTTGAAGTGTCCATTGTTCTCCTGGAGAAGAATTGGGCCCTTTCTGTTGACCAATGCTGGCTCCAGGCATTGCAGTTTTTGGTGCATCTCATTGAACTGCTGAACATACTTCTCAGATATAACAGTTTCATAGAGATTTAGAAAGCTATAGTGGATCAGATGGGCAGCAGACCACCAAACAGTGACCGTGACATTTTTTTGGTGAAGGTTTGGCTTTGGGAAGTGCTTTGGGGCTTTTTCTCAGTGCAACTACTAAGCTAGTCATTGCCCATTGTCATGTACAATCCACTGTTTGTTACATGCCACAATGTGCTCGAAAAATGGTTCTTTATTGTTGCACAGAATAAGAGAATATGGCATATCAAAATTATGATTATTTCTTTTTTATTAATTTTATTTTTACTTTATTCTACGTTATAATACTGTATTGGTTTTGCCATACATTGATATGAATCAGCCACAGGTGTACATGCACTTCTTTTTATTTGCAGTCAGGTCATGAGGCATCCCTGGCAGGCTTCCCTGGTGGCTCAGAGGGTAAAATGTCTGCCTGCAATGCAAGAGACCTGGGTTTGATCCCTGGGTTGGGAAGATCCCCTGGAGAGGAAAATGGCAACCCACTCTAGTATTCTTGCCTGGAAAATCTCATGGATGGAGAAACCTGGTAGGCTACAGTCCATGGAGTTGCAAAGAGTCGAATATGACTGAGCAGCTTCAATTTGACTTTCATTTTCATGAGGCATCCACTTACTGAGCTTTTTCACCTTTCCAAATTGAAGCATCAAATGCTGGATGACCATAGAATGATCATTGTTGAGTTCTTCAGCAACTTCTGTAGTTGTAAGAGGATCAGCTCTGAGGCTTGTTCTCCATTGGTCACTGTCAAAATCCAGTGGCTTACCACTGCACTTCTCATCTTCAAGACTCTAATCTCCACTGCAAAACTTATCACTGCACTGAACATTCTTTAGCAGTTTCTGAGCCAAATGCATCGTTGATGTTGCAAGTTGTCTTTGTTGCTTGAGGACCCATTTTGAACTCAATAAGAAAATCATTCAAACTTGATTTTCGTAGCACATGATTTCTATAGTCTAAAGTAAATATAAAATAAGCAACAAGTAATGTCATTAACAACAACAATAAAAACAAAAAGTGAGTAATATGCATGAAAATGATGTATAGCATAACCACAATTATTTAAGAATGCATTCCAATATCAAATAGCAAATTTCAACAATGCAAAAACCGCAATTACTGTGCACCAACCCTGTAATAACTGCCCCTCCATTAAACTGGCATATGTCATCTAAAAACAGGTACTTTACTAAACTGTAGACAAAGGGATATGCAGAGAAGTGATATATGCAACCTCTACATCACATATTTTGGGAAAATGCTGCTTGCTCTTTAATATCTTTTCTTCCTCTCACGGTGAATCTGTTGGATTGTATCTTTTATACATGGCACATAGATACATGTCCCATCCCTCGTGTTGTTACAATCAGGCATCCTTAAATTTTACTGGATTCTATGTTGTCACCTTGTCAATTTTGTTTGAGACTTGTGATTATCCTGACAAATGGAGTATGATAAAAGTGATGGACTACAAATTCTGAGTCCAGTTCATTAAAAAAGAAAGAAATTGTTTCCATTTGGCTTCTGCTTCTGGATGTTCAACTTTGGAATGTAGACACTATACTGTAAGGGGGTGCAGGACATATGGAGAGACCATAAATTGATGCTGTCTTCAATATCCATAGCCAAGTTCTCAGAGAATAGTCTGTATCAGTTGTCAGCTATGTAAGTGAGCAAAAGGTCATAAAATTCAAGCCTCACAAGGCAATGAAAGAATATGAAAAAAATGAATCTGAACATTGAATGACCTTGTGGCACAGAGATGTCTATTTGGATTACTTTCCCTCCTCCTAATGTTTTGAAGGAGAAACAAGTATTTATCTTATTGGAAACTTTGAAGTTTGAGGATCAAATATAGTGGTAGTATAAGACTGAAGCTTTCATAGCCTCCTCTTACTGTAGGATGTTTGGGTAACATAGAGCTTTGCCCATATGGTAGTCTATGTCTGTATGTGTGTGCTGCTGCTGCTGCTGTTGCTGCTAAGTTGCTTCAGTTGTGTCCGACTCTGTNCTTCCTCCTACTGTAGGATGTTTGGGTAACATAGAGCTTTGCCCATATGGTAGTCTATGTCCGTATGTGTGTGCTGCTGCTGCTGCTGCTGCTGCTAAGTTGCGTCAGTTGTGTCCGACTCTGTGCGACCCCATAGACGGCAACCCAACAGACTCCCCCTTCCCTGGATCCTCCAGGCAAGAACACTGGAGTGGGTTGCCATTTCCTCCTCCAGTGCATGAAAGTGAAAAGTGAAAGTGAAGTCGCTTNCCTCCTCTTACTGTAGGATGTTTGGGTAACATAGAGCTTTGCCCATATGGTAGTCTATGTCTGTATGTGTGTGCTGCTGCTGCTGCTGTTGCTGCTAAGTTGCTTCAGTTGTGTCCGACTCTGTCCGACTCCAACAGACTCCCCCTTCCCTGGATCCTCCAGGCAAGAACACTGGAGTGGGTTGCCATTTCCTTCTCCAGTGCATGAAAGTGAAAAGTGAAAGTGAAGTCGCTCAGTTGTGTCTGACTCTTAGCGACACCATGGACCGCAGCCGACCAGGCTCCTCCATCCTTGACATTTTCCAGGCAAGAGTACTGGAGTGGGTACCAATCCTTTCTCTGATGTGTGTGCTAGTTGCTTCAGTTGCGTCCAGCTCTTTCAACTCCATGGACTACAATCCACCAGGCTCCTCTGTCCATGGATTTCTCCAGGCAAGAATACCGGAGTGGGTAACCAATCCTTTCTCCAGGGTTTCTTCCCTGACTTAGGGATTGAACCCTGACATCCTACATTGCAGGTGGATTCTTTACTATCTGAGCCACCAGGGAAGTCCAAAACAAATATATTCTAATTCTGGAGGTCAGAATCCAAAAATCAGGACTTTGGGAGGACCTGGATCTTTTTGAAGGCTTAGTGTTCAGTCCATTCCTTTGCCTCTTCCAGCTTTCACAGGCTGCCTGCATCATTTGGCTTATTTTGCTCCACTCCAACCTCTTGTCTTATTGCCACCTCATTGTATTTCTTTTTCTTAAAAATTTATTCCCCACTTCTTATCTTTAGTCTGCCTCTTGTAAGACCTCTGTGATTCATTAGGCCACCAGGATAATCCAGAATAACCCCCGTCTCAAAATGTTTAACTTCTGCAATGTCTTCTTTATTATGCAAATTAATATATTCACAGGTTCCAGGATTTTGGACATGGGACATCTTTGAGACTCCATCATCAATCTACTGCAGTCCCCATGAAACATACAACCTTTTTAGAAATGTTGAAAATATCTTTAATGAGAATTAATTCTTTAGAAACATTACTTAATAGTGTTAGAAAAGTTTATTAATGTTATTTCAGTCCATATTCTCCAGTGAAAATGTTCACTCTGTGACTTTTGCCTGCACTATTTGGGATACAGCCTTGAGGAAGCCAAAGTCATTTTCCTTCCTCCTTTCCTTCCTTTATGTTATTAATAATAAATAATAAATTGTTATTTATTATAGCTCACCTTAATACCTTATCTGCCTTCAGGTAAAGAGACAGAGAGAGTTCTCAAAGTAAATAAGTCACGCAGAGGAATCACTGCATATCTCTTAAGTATATTTCTGTTACTCTATTTACATTAAGGGGGCTTTGCCGGTGGGTAAAGTGGTAAAGAAACTGCCTGCGATGCAGGAGCGGCAGGAGCCACAGGATTCCATATCTGAGTTTGGAAGATCCCTTGGAAAAGGGCGTGGCAATCCACTCCAGTATTCTTGCCTGGAGAATCCCATGGACAGAGGAACCTGGAGGGTTACCGTCCACGGGGTCACAAAGAATCAGACACAAGGAGAGCAACTTGGCAGGCACACACATGTTCATTTAAAAAGACCTTGTGATGGTGTTACCAACAAAACATGTTAACAGTTCCCAGGAAGTATATATATTAATATAATCTAGGAGAAGGCAATGGCACCCCACTCCAGTACTCTTGCCTGGAAAATCCCATGGATGGAGGAACCTGGTGGGCTGTGGTCCATGGGGTTGCTTAGAGTCGGATATGACTGAGCGACTTCACTTTCACTTTCATGCATTGGAGAAGGAAATGGCAACCCCCTCCCAGTGTTCTTGCCTGGAGAATCCCGGGAGCCTGGTGGGCTTCCGGCTATGGGGTCGCACAGAGTCGGACACAACTGAAACGACTTAGCAGCAGCAGCAGCAGCAGGTAATGAAATAAAGCCTAACTCCGCCCCCCCCCCCCCCCCCCCCCGGGGTNCCGGGAGCCTGGTGGGCTTCCGGCTATGGGGTCGCACAGAGTCGGACACAACTGAAGCGACTTAGCAGCAGCAGCAGCAGCAGGTAATGAAATAAAGCCTAACTCCGCCCCCCCACCCCCACCCCGGCGTGTTTAATCTGGTCTGGCTCATAGAGGGCAGTGTGCAGAAGCCTCACATTTGGCACCTCAGAGCAGAGTTTCTTCTGTGAAAAAGACCTCTGAAACCTCAGCTCAGGGTACCATGTGCAGAAGCTGCTGTTACTGCACAAGATCTTAATCCAAGACAATGATGGTAAGCCACGTGTCCAGGCACTCGGACTTCTGAGCAGCGCAACTGCACAAGCCTCGCGAGAACTCCTTGCCTGACTGAGGAAAACCTCCAAAGCAGCCGCCATTGTTGGGAAGACAATGGATGCTAGAGTGAGAGCGCACACCTTTTCAGAACTGAACTCGATATTGTTTTATTAGTACGAGTTACACCAGGAGGACACTTTTCGGAGCCTAACTGCCAAGGATTGCTAACACATTTTGGCCCGCTCTGGCTCCATTAGGAAGATGGCAGAGACTGGGAGGTTTGTTTGAGGATGCCTGGATCTGGTTTCAGTTTTCTGTGATGGGGTACAATGGCGTCAGCCTGCAGTTGAATTCAGAGCAACTCTGCCCAACAACCTGAGAGTGGTGCACACACCGAATTGCCTAGAGGGTCACCTGTACTGTTCATCTGTATCATTGGGGGTTGAAGACTGAAACTCGCTCGAATCTGCCTGCTGCCCTTGGCTGTCCTTCCTTCGGTGCAGGATACCCTGGATGACGGGGACCTGTGGATGAGAGGGAAGCCTCAACAGTCTGCTCATTGTCTCCCCTGATTCCTGAACTAAGCAGTAGCAGATGCACCAGCGCTTTTTGTGCTCGCAGCCTCCAAGATTAACAGTAGATTTTGCCTTGTCACTTCCGGTTTGGTAAAGAACGCTGAGCAGCCCTGTGAAGCCGCTGTTGCGGCACAAGATGTGCAGCAGGAGCTGAGACTCAGAAAGGCCCAGGTAGTGAGAATTAGCTGAGAAAACTGGTTGAAGATGCTGGACCTGAATTTCAGAAGTGAGCTTGAGACACTTTGAGCCACTTAACCAGATTCTGAGCTGCTGGTGAGAAGAGGAGAAACACTGACATCCCCCCTCTAGAGGCAAACCTTGGGTGTTTCTTCATCGTTGGAGGTTCTTCAGGCTCTTCTCCCAGCAAATAGCACAGCCTACCAGCTGCCCCAGCGACCTGGTGAGTACCTCATGGGAATCCCTTGTGCATTTAGCTCTCCTCAGTGGGCTGGGAGTCTGAAAGTTCCTCCTGTTTGGGTGCAAGGGAAAAAAAGAAGACCTCCATTATTAGAGGTGAAAGAGCTCAATAGGCTGTATAACACAGCTGTATCTTAAGAGGTGAAAATCAGATTGTTTCAATTTATAACATATCACAAGTGAGACAGGAGGGCTATTCCAAAAGCAGAGCAGTTTATTTCTATTGGAATATACCTGTCTAAGTGAAAGCGTTATGAAGTATGAATAGATACATCTAATAATCTCTCATGACAGGATTTTATTTTCTTTTTGCATGTATACTGAGCGTATCTCTTCTGAGTGCCATTGAAGCCTAAAATTTCCATATACACATTAATTATATTTAGCATTGACCCCTGTTAAAGTGAAAGTATTAAAATACTAATTTAACATCTGATCATTTTTTTAAAGGAGTTTGGGCTTTCAAAATATGTAAAAACAATGAAACTATTTATAATAAATTAGATTTTGCGCAAAACCTAACAGTAAAGGCAAGAATTAATGTAATGCTTTCTTTGCATTATCTAGCAGGAATAGTTTTGCAGCAATAATTAACCTGAAACTGTCAGGTTCTGTGGACTTGGTATGAATTAGAAGGTGGTAACTAGGCTATTCCTAATTTTAACTTATCTTCAATATGATACCATAGGATATATTTCACAAAGTTTTAGTTATATTTATGTGTGCTTGTTAAGGAGAGCCGTAGCAATAATTTTAAAGATTTTAAGAAGCAAATTTAACAGTTAAATATTTTTAAAGTAAGCACAGAGTCTTATGCATGTTTACATTTTGATTGAGAAGTGGCTAATAGTTTTTCTTCTGACCTTTAAAGCTCATTTACTTCTCCAATTTAAGTACAATATTCACTGTTCAAATTATCACGATTTATAGAGCAGATTTTTCCCTTATTCTAGCAGGATATTTTATTATTTAATAACAAGACTTTTCCTAATTACCCTAAAAGTCAGTTATATTTGTAATAAACTCTATATTCTTTAAATAACTTAAATGAAATACTAACAATAATACAGAAAGGACAACTAAGTAAAATAAAACATCTTTATCAATTTAGGATTACACAATTTCTCTGAAGTTTTCAGGAAGAAGTCTTAGCCATGCTTTATTTGCTAGCCAAGTTTTGCTGAGTAAAGTTTATTTCCATCCCAATTATATTTGATTTTTAAAAGGATGGCATTATATAGGCAAAATGTAAATATAAATATTTATATTTATAAATATAAACATTTTTGTCCCATGAATATAATGTAGGTACTGTCATCTGATGTAAAGAACAAAGATTTAATGGAAACAACTTCTATTAAGATACAAAATTTAAAATGATGAGCTTGGACAATCACCTGCAGTGCTTGAAAAACCTGCTGAAAGTTTTCCTTTAATTTCTTATGTGTGTATTAGTCTCTCAGTCGTATGCGACTCTTTGCTACCCCATGAACCATAGCTCACCGACAGGCTGCTCTGTCCATGGAATTCTCCAGGCAAGAGTACTGGAGTGGGTTGCCATTTCCTTCTCCTTAACTGCTTATGAAGCTGCAACAAAGAGATAAAATGTAACTGTCTCTTTAATTTCATAGAGGAATGATAACATATACCAAGATCTAGAAATCGGTGGTTGCAAATGGAAGAGACTGATACAACCAACATCAGTAAGAAAGATTTTTAAGTATGTTCTTGGACTACATTTTTTCCATTACTTACCCTACACTAAGGAGAAGGCAATGGCAACCCACTCCAGTGCTCTTGCCTGGAAAATCCCATGGCTGCAGGAGCCTGGTGGGCTGCAGTCCATTGGGTCCCTAAGCGTCCGACACAACTGAACGACTTCACTTTAACTTTTCACTTTCATGCATTGGAGAAGGAAATGGCAACCCATTCCAGTATTCTTGCCTGGAGGATCCCAGGAACAGGGGAGCCTAGTGGGCTGCCGTCTATAGGGTGGCACAGAGTCGGACACGACTGAAGTGACTTAGCAGTAGCAGCACCCTACAGTAAAGCAATTTCAGTGGTACCTAAACAAGGAACTTAAATGCATTTTCCAAAACCTTAAGATTTTGATTCACATGCATTCTTTAGCCCTAATTCTAGATTTATTTATTGCATTGACTACAAAAATAGAAAAAAAAAATCACTTTGAGAGAAAATTTCTCTGAACCCCCAAAAGCTCAATACTGATGTGCCTCACCTATAAACTAATCTATTTCTAAAACAGACTATAACATTGAATTCATAATTCCTGTGGCATGAGACTTTCTCACTACATTTACTTGATTATGGAAATTAGCCTGTCTCATATACACAGGAAGTAACACAGGATTAATTCTAGGACATGGAGAAGTTCGACATGATCAAAGATATGGCACAGATGTGCAAGTAAATGTATTAGTCGGGGAAACTTCCAGTGAGAAAAGAGAGTTCAGGTTCAGAAGAGCAGGTGACTACCATGAAAAGTTGAATATTAGCACCTCAAAATTCACCTAGGGAAAAGTATGCATTCCTCTGTCCTCATATAAGATGCAAGAGAGGAAAATTGCAACTTGAGCCTTGATTTTATAGTCACAATACAAAGATGAATAAACAAAACACACAAAATCAAAGTTGAATGAATAAAGTATGACAGATTAAGGACAAGAATCAAGTTCAATATATATATGATTGTATTTCTAAAAATACTTTTAATCAGGGATAAAATGTAAAGTAAGAAAGTACTTTACAAATAAGAAAATACTCAGAGAGATAAAATGGGACATGAAATCATGAGGTAAGAGAGGGCAATAGAAAATAGGAAGGTATATTTTTTATAAGTAAAAAGGCTTGCTGAAATTAATAATATAAATTGTATATACATTTTTAAGAAGCCAATAGAAATATATGCCATTGAAAATATTAACCATTCTCATGCAGGAAAAAGCCATGCATTTGTCTTACATTAAAATAAAACAGTATAAATTTTAGGTATATCATTATATAGATACATGATCATAATTTATGAATAAATATATATTTGGAAAAAATTTATATTTTCTGAAAACATGCAAAGAAAATACAAAGAGTTTCCATACACCCTTCATGTAATGTTCCTAATATTGTATAATCATGGTAGGTTTTTCAAAAACAAGAAATTAACACTGGTACAGTATTTGTAAGTAAGTAAGAGACATTTGAATTTCTGCAGTTTTTCACTAAGTTTTTTTTCTTTTTAGGATTCTATTCAGGATACCACCGGTTTATTCAATCATCATGCTTCCTTGGTATCCTATGATCTGTGACAGTCTTCTTTTCCTTTTCATGATCTCACCTGGTTTAAAATATCTCTTAATTTGAATCTTTCTGATTTCCTCATGGTTGCACTGAGTTTATAGTCTTTTGTGAAGAATGCCACAGTAGCCAAGTTTCCCTCTTATCAAAATATATTGGCAATTATTTGTATCAGTGTGATTTTCACTATGAAAATCAACCTTGATCAGTGATATCAACCTTGATCAGTTCAGTAAACTTGGAATATAAAAATATACAGCAAATATTTAACTGACAGTTAAATATTTATGAACTTTCTATATAAACTAATTCAGATATGAATTTGTTTAAATATATATTTGTATTAATTATATAATTATAAGTGCATATACATACATGTAAATATATAATTGCATATTTTATTCATCTATGCATATACATATTTAAAACTAGATTTAGCTACCTCAGTTTTTAAAATTATGTTTCAAGTGACTGTGACTCTGAAAGTTGCTCAGTCGTATNTTTATAAATTATATAATTATAAGTGCATATACATACATGTAAATATATAATTGCATATTTTATTCATCTATGCATATACATATTTAAAACTAGATTTAGCTACCTCAGTTTTTAAAATTATGTTTCAAGTGACTGTGACTCTGAAAGTTGCTCAGTCGTATACAACTCTTTGTGACCCCATGGACTATACAGTCTGGAATTCTCCAGGCCAGAATACTAGATTGGGTAGCCTTTCCCTACTGCAGGGGATGTTCCTAACCCAGGGATCAAACCTGGGTCTGCCACATGGCAGTCAGATTCTTTACCAGCTGAGCCACAATTTTTCAAATAAAAAAACAATTAAATAGAAAATTATAGTCTGTAAATATATGTAACAAAATAGTATTAATAGAAAAATTATTATTGTTCTTAGCATCTAAAGAATGTAAGCAAACAAATTAAAAGTCTTCAACACTGAGTGGGTGAACAAAAGTAGAACAACAGACAGCATATTGTAGCAACAGAAAATAAACTGAAGAGATTAGATTATTATTAATTTTTTTAAAAGTTCTGCCTCACATATTAAATGAAAAAATACCCAGCCAATATAAAATATATAGTTTTAATACAAAACTAGAGCCTATAAAAATCAGTTATTTGCCACTGTTATAAATAAAAAGTATGCTTGGATTATGGTGGGAGATTAAATAGTTGCAGTTATTTTCTTTCCTAAAAGCAATTTGTATTTCTTTATAAATATGCATGTCTATTAAATTTTTCAATTGTATTTAATTTTTTTTTCCTTAGAGTACATTGGACCATAAACAAAATTACTTTAAGAATGATCATCATGGTGACATCTAAACAGTAAGTTGAAAACTCCCTAAATGCTTAACAGGGACAATAAAAATCTACTATAAGAATTAATTCAATGCTATATTTTCATTAACTAGTCCAATTAAAGAACACTGGCATAGAAAAATAATAAAATTTCTAAATAAAAATGAAATTCATGTTATTTAATAATGTTTGTAATGCCATAGCAATATTATTATAAAGGAAAAAAACAAGAACTATATGTATGAATAAAGTCTAGAAATTTATACACCCAGATGCAGGTATTATTTAATAGTAAAATCAGACTAGTAAATATGTTATTGTTTTTCTCATTAATTTAAATATAAGTGCATATATTTTTTAATTTCTGTGATGAGAAGAAATTAGCTAACGTGAGCTACAATGGGAGAAGGAAATGGCAACCCACTCCAGCGTTCTTGCCTGGAGAATCCCAGGCAGGGGGGAGCCTGGTGGGAGGCCGTCTAGCGGTCGCACAGAGTCAGACACGACTGAAGTGACTTAGCAGCAGCAGAGGTACAATGAGACATGATGTTTCTCATGATAATAACATACGTAAAAAGTAATTTTTCTTGTCTTTGAAGATTGAGATTTCATTGTATACTGCTGATGTGTGGATATACAGTACCACACAGGTTTTTTTGAACCTCAGGTTTACTCAGTATATAGCAAGAGCTTTACATTTATTTCACTCTAAAGAATCTGTTTTTAAATAGACTTTTATTGGTTGCATTTATATCTGATGTATAATATTAATGAAAATTGGACATTCACTAATACACTAACAATAGCAAACAGGTAAAATTCACTTTGTATCATGTTTGGATTACATTTTTGTTTCTTTCGGGTTCAAAAATATAACTAAGCTTGAAACACCATTCAGTCTGAAGATCTACTAGGAAACCAGGGAGACAAACATATGGATTGAAAGGTGATCTGTAACAGGGAAGGAGGCTCCCAGATCTGTAACACTGAGGTTGTTGAAATTTATAGGGACCATTTTGTGATACTCTGTGAATTCTAAAAAAAAAAAAGGTGCAGTGGAGCATCAGGCATTGTAAAACTTCTCAGTAAAAGGCCACTTAGTAGGTAAGGCACTCCCTTGGTCTGATCAGGAAAGAATTGCATGACTTGACAAATGTAAATTATACCAAGTGTTCAGGTCCGTTCAGTTCAGTTCAGTTCAGTCACTCAGTCGTGTCTGACTTTTTCCAACTCCATGGACTGCAGCACCCCAGGCCTCCCTGTCCATCACCAATTTCCGGAGTTTACTCAAACTAATGGGCATTCAATTGGTGAAGCTATCCAACCATCTGATCCTGTCTTCCCCTTTTCCTCCCACCTTCAATCTTTCTCAGCATCAGGGTCTTTTCAGATGAGTTAACTCGTCACATCAGGTGGTGAAAGTATTGAAGTTTCAGCTTTAGCATCAGTCCTTCCAGTGAATATTCAGGACTGATTTTCTTTAGAATGGACTGGTTGGATCTCCTGTAGCCCAAGGGACTCTCAAGAATCTTCTCCATCACCAAAGTTCAAAAGCGTCAATTCTTCAGTGCTCAGCTTTCTTTATAATCCAACTCTCACATCCATACATGACTACTGGAAAAACAATAGCTTTGACTATACAGAGGTTTGATGGCAAAATAATAACTCTGCTTTTTAATATGTTGTCTAGGTTGGTCATAACTTTTCTTCCAAGAAGCAAGCGTCTTTTAATTTCATGGCTGCAGTGATTTTGGAGTGATCTGCCAAACTGATTTTGCAGATGTGATCTGCAGTAATTTTGGAGCCCCTCAAAATAAAGTCTGTAACTGTTTCCATTGTTTCCCCGTCTATTTTCTGTGAAGTGATGAGACCAGATGCCATGAGCTTAGTTTTCTGAACGTTGAGTTTTAAGCCAACTTTTTGACTCTCCTCTTTTACTTTCATCAAGAGTCTCTTTAGTTCTTCTTCACTTTCTGCCATAAGGGTGGTATCATCTGCAGATCTGAGGTTATAGTATTTCTTCAGGCAGTCTTGATTTCAGTTTGTGCTTCATCCAGCCCGGTGTTTCTTGTAATGTACTCTGCATATAAGTTACAGAAACAGAGTAACAATATACAGCCTTGATGTACTCCTTTCCCTATTTGGAACCAGTCTGTTGTTCCTTGTCCAGTTCTAACTGTTGCTTCCTGACCTGCATACATACTTCTCAAGAAGCAGGTCAGGTGATCTGGTATTCCCATCTCTTTGAGAATTTTCCATAATTTGTTGTGATCCACACTGTCAAAGGCTTTGGCATAGTCAATAAAGCAGAAGTACATGTTTTTCTGGAACTCTCTTGCTTTTTTGATGATCCACTGGATGTTGGCAATTTGATCTCTGGTTCTTCTGCCTTTTCTAAAACCAGCTTGAACATCTTGAAGTTCACAGTTCACATACTGTTGAAGCCTGACTCGAAGAATTTTGAGCATTACTTTGCTAGCATGTGAGATGAGGGCAATTGTGTGGTAGTCCGAGCATTCTTTGACATTGTCTTTCTTTGGGATTGGATTGAAAACTGACCTTTTCCAGTCCTGTGGTCACTGCTGTGTTTTCCAAATTTGCTGGCATAATGAGTGCAACATTTTCACAGCATCGTCTTTTAGGATTTGAAATAGCTCAACTGGAATTCCATATCCTCCCCTAGCTTTGTTGGTTGTGATGATTGACTTTGCATTCCATCACTTGACTTTGCATTCCAAGTTGTCTGGCTCTATGTAAGTGATCACACTGTTGTGATTATCTGGGTCCTTAAGATCTATTTTGTATAGTTCTGTGTATTCTTGCCACCTCTTCTTAATATCTTCTGCTTCTATTAAGTCCATACCATTTCTGTCCTTTATTGAGCCCATTTTTGCATGAAGTGTTCCCTTGGTATTTTTAATTTTCTTGAAGAGATCTCTGGTCTTTCCCAATCTCTTGTTTTGCTCTATTTCCTTGCATTGATTACTAAGGAAGTCTTTCTTATATCTCCTTGCTATTCTTTGGGACTCTGCATTCAAATGGGTATATCTTTCCTTTTCTCCTTTGCCTTTTGCTTCTCTTCTTTTCACAGCTATTTGTAAGGCCTCCTCAGACAACCATTTTGACTTTTTGTATTACTTTTTCTTATGGATGGTCTTGGTCCCTGCCTCTTGTACAATGTCATGAACCTCAGTCTACAGTTCTTCAGGCACTCTGTCTATCAGATATAATCCCTTGAATCCATTTTTCACTTCCACTGTATAATCGTAAGGGGATTTAGGTCATACCTGAATGGTCTAGTGGTTTTCCCTACTTTCTTTAATTGAAGTTTGAATTTGGCAGTAAGGAGTTCATGATTTGAGCCACAGTCAGCTCCCAGTCTTTTTTTATTGACTGTATAGAGCTTCTCCATCTTTGGATGCAAAAATATAATCAGTCTGATTATGTATTGACCATCTGGTGATGTCCATGTGTAGAGTTTCTCTTGTGTTGTTGGAAGAGCGTGTTTGCTATGACCAGTGAATTCTCTTTGCAAAATTCTATTAGCCTTCACCCTTCTTCATTCTGTACTCCAAGGCCAAATCTACTTGACCAATTGTTACTTGTTACATGAAATCTGCCTCCATGTAATATAAAGAGGGGAAGGAAAATCTGGTTCTGTTTAGGTTGTAAAGGGCAGTAATAAAAACAATAGAAAACATTTATGGAACACTTAACCCTGTGCCAGGAAATGTGCCAACCATTTTCACAAACATCATTTCACAGTTACTCACACATCACTTTGATGAGTCTCTGAAATGTTTCTATGCATTTGAAATGAGGCTTATTAGTAATTTGTTCAAAGTCACATATTAGTAAAAGAGAGACCCAGTTTTGAAACCCAGGCAATCTTCCTTCAGAAACTGAGCCCTTCACCTTTACATGCTAGATATTATCAAGTTAGTTTTATTATTAAATATGAAGATAGACAAGCTATAGCTTTCTCCCCACTGTCATATCAGGTTATTTTTATGACATAAATTATTGATATCTGGGAAAGATGGAAAAGTGTTTTTTAATTTCTCTGTAGCAGATATTCTATATAAAAAATTCTAATTAGCAAATTAATGTAACATAGAACAAATGTAATGTAATAAATGGATACAAATATAGATAATGTACATTGACATTTTTAACCCTGGATTATGAATTTGTATATGGGATAATTTAATCTTCATTATTATGATTTTATTTTAAGCTTTCTAAAATGATTTAAAAATGTTTTTTATAGAAAAATTACATTGATTTCAAGAAAAGAGACAAATTGGAAAAACATCTGGGAAAATACAATATGCTTAAAAATAAAAGACTGGCAAATTTCACAAAAGTTGGTAATGAAGCCAAATTTTATAGCTTTGGAGACTAAACATTTACCATCTTTAATAACATTTTATTTTTTAAACTTTATTTTTTTATTTATTTATTTTTTTTAATACTTTATTCTATTTTACAGTACTATGTTGGTTTTGCCATACATTGACATGAATCATCCACAGGTGTACACGATCTCCCCATGCCAAAGCCCCCTCAACGCTCCCTCCCCACCCCACCTCCCCGGATCATCCCCTACACCAGCCCCAAGCATCCTGTATCCTGCATTGAACATAGACTGGTGCTTCATTTCTTATATGATAGTATACATGTTTCAGTGTCATTCTCCCCAATCATCCCACCCTCTCTCTCT
>SJYW01028804.1:123721-155597 GCA_006410735.1 Raphicerus campestris | reverse complement strand
TAAATATAGCTATATTTACATTTTAAAATTTATTTTATCATTCTTAAAATAGTTAAAACAATTTTAGTGATGTTGTATATTTCATGATGTTTATATCAATTGAAATAAGAGAACAGTTTTCATAATTTAACAGAATATTTGTTAAAACTATGATATCTCTTTTATTTTTATATGTTAATAAAATTTTAATTTACCTTAATTTTAAAAAGTAATCTCATGAAAGTACTTAAGTAAGTTAAGACATAAAAATGAACTTAACTGTACTAGGTTGAATTCTTGATTGCAGAACATACATGCATATACTACCTTAGAGGAACAATTAGCATTTTTCAGAATGAGGCAATGAAGTGATGATAACAAGATAACAAAAGATAACAAGCAGGTTTTTTTTGTACAAAATGATATATAAATTTCCTGAGAACATTACATAAATAAGAATATAGAAAAGATTATACTCCTCAGACTCCCATAGCTCCTTATTGGAACTATTGTGACTTAATCCAGCATGAAGGAGGATTTCTTTGGAGGGAAATTTCTTGTTTCCCTTGATCTCAAGAGTTTTCTATCCTTACTCACCCCCACTTCACTGTTCTGGAGACTCTCACTTTGTGCTTGGCTCCCCTTATAAGGTAAAAGTAACAGTAGTTTAACAAATGAACAAGACTCTCAGTGCATTTGCTGAGACTCAATTCTCTGGACATAAACATCCAGTTTCCAGGAGCATCCTTTGACAGGCTGAGTCTTTAATTCTGTCTATGGTTCAGTTTTGTTCATCACCCATTAATGTCATGGTGAATATCCAATGGAGCCTAGCAAAGCTGACAGTAGGGAAGAGTTTGAATGACTGACTAGCTCTGTTCAAATCATATCAGTATGTCCTTGCCTTACATAACAAGTAAAGGTTTGAATAGTCTTCAAGTACTGTGAACCATCCTAATTCAATTTTAAATTCAGTGAAATATGAGGAAATTATCTATGAAATGAAAATTCTCTGCCCTGTCTACTTTAATAAAATTTGTTAGAAATAAGTTATTCACAGTTCCTATATGTGGATTCTTTTCACACCATTGAATATATGTTGTTCCTCCACATCGCACGACCTAAGTTTATAAAATATATAGTAAAACTCATGAAATTAACATACTATGTTGATTTTAACCCTTTCTCAGTAACAATTACGTTTCCATGTCCTTTGTTAACTACTAAAATTGCTTATTGACAACATTCCCAAGATACATACAAATAGATCTCTAATAAGAGAGTTCAGGAACTGTGGGGTCTGTGACATATATTGACAGGAAAAAAGGTGAAGAATTTACCTGCCACACAGCAGACCCAGATTTGGTCCCTGGGTTGGAAAGATCCCCTGGAGAAGGAAATGGCAACTCACTCAAGTATTCTTGCCTGGAAATCGCCAGGGATAGAGGAACCTGGCAGGCTACAGTCCATGGGGTCACAGTGAGTTGCACATGACTGAGAGACTAACACACACACATATGATGTATATTAGTTTCCTTGTCTTGACAGGTACTTTTTTAGTAAATTAATGACAGAGTATAGCATCTGGAGATGTTAATCTCTGATGTAGTTGAAGTGTGGACCTAACAAGAAATTACACCTCTCAACCCAAAATGTGCTTGTTGTAACATGTGCATAATTATAAAAATTTGGATTCATTGGGTGGTCTGGAGTTGGGAGTGAGCAGTAGACTAGAAAGGAGCAAGTTGGCCTTCTGTGGTGAAATAACTGAGAAATTATATATAGTCTCCGTGATATAATCTAAAGAAAGAGCAGAGCAGAGTAACTAAAGTACATACTCTGCCTGCAACCAGACAAATGATTCAGAGCAAGCTCTAGTGTTTATTCAAATTCTGCTCCGTAATTTCCTCCTGTCTCAGCCTCTGGAACTGTGGTCTCCTCCCTCTCAACTCAGTGAAGTGAGGGCTCTGCTCACATTCTTCTGCTTCTGAAAATTGTTCCAGGCAGAAAGTTTGAGTGCTTGTAGAGCTAATGATATTTATTTCCTTGCTTCCAGGGAGTATCATCTCATGTTCTCAGTGTTTTGAAGTCAATAGCCTTTCCCAGTTTGCCAAATGTTTGAAGTCAAAAGTTGACTGTGTTCTTTTTTATTACAGTGTGGCTTGAAGAGAAATTCTCTTATTTACTTGAATTTCTCTCTCCCCATTTAGAATCTAGCCCACCTAAACTTTTAAGAAAACAAATTTATTTCTCTCATTCATTTATGTTAACCTCTTTTGTAATCTTGTTAATGTTGCCTTTGCCAGTCCCCAGGATTGATTAATTTGAAAATTTAAAACCATATTTTCTATCATAGTGCTCTGATTTCACTTGTCATAATATCTCACCTCTAGATCTCTTACTGATCACTGATCATGAACGGTAGTCTCCTGAAGCTGGCATGCCTTCCTTCTTTCATTTCCTCCTTCATCTTACTGTGACTATCATGCAAGCAAGTCAAACTCAACAGTCCAAAATAAAATTCTTCAAATTTCTTCATTAAATCAATTTTGTAGTGGTTTTTACTTTATTAAATGGCACCAACATCTATCCTAAACATCTTTATCTTTTGAACATCTATTTACATACCATTTCCAGTCACCTTTACCTCCTAGATAATTTTGGATTCTATATTAATAGTCTACGCAAACTGTCACAGTTCTAGGTTAGTTATCCATCCTCACTTGAACAATTACAATGACATCTTAATCTGTGTTCTGTCTACTTCCAGTCTACAATTCCACCAAGATTTAAAATTTATTTTTAAATATAAATCTTACAAATGTAAATCATACTTTATTACCTGTTCAGTGAAAACTCGTAACAGTTTCCCTTCCTGTCCTTAGGGAAGGGAAGCTATTTAACATTTGTCATTTGAACCCTGTCAACATCTATGACATTGGTTACTCAACCTTCTAAATGTTGACAGAAATAACCAACTAAAAATATGATAGTAGTTAAAAAATGTTTTATTCCAGCCAGACTGAGGTCTATAACCTGGAAAACAGTCTCTCAGATAACTGTGAGGAACTTCTTTGTAGAAGCAGGTTTTTGGCATAGTTTTATATCTTGTCATAACAAAAGAAGCATGGCAGGGGTATATTCCTTCAAGGCTTAAGGGGGAAAAAACATAATCATATGTATACAGTGGGTCAGTATGGCTTTGGCTCTGAGAATTGAGTCTTACCATAGATTGAATATTAGCAATTTATCCCAGAAATAGATGCATTTATCACTGTCTTCAAGATAGACAATCCTTACTTCTGGACAGTACATGCTTTAATGGTTAAAGCAGATTTAAAGTGTATACCTGATAGGCTACAGTATAGACTCTTCTAGTTAGCATAAACCCAATCATGTTTGATATATGGCAAAACCAACACAATATTGTAAAGTAATTAACCTCTAATTAAAATAAATAAATTTATATTAAAATAATCATGTATTAGCTAAATGACTTCTTACTTTAATGGAGAAGGAATGGCAACCCACTCTAGTATTCTTGCCTGGGAAATCCCATGGACAGAAGAGTCTGGCAAGCTATAGTCCATGGGGTGAAAAGTGTAAGATGCTATTTAGCAATTAAACAACAATAATATACCTTAATAGGTGGAATTTTCTTTCCTTATTTCCAAGTTTTGATTGCAAACTTTCTGATATAAAGATTTGATGATTAGTATATTTGCCCCTTGGTGCCACGGTGGTACTCCCTGCCTGTAGTGGGTCCACTGTGTCCCTCATTGACAAGCTTTTTCATATATATGTATATATATTTTTTCTTAGTTATCCACATTGGGAGTGGAACTAATCAGATATAGTGAACAAACACAAGAAAACATTTTATATGTTGACATTTTATATGCTGACAAGAAAACATTTCATAGGCTACACATATTATCAATTATATCACATTGTTGAACAAACATTGCAAATGTGTTTTTAGCAATAGTTCTAAAGAAAGCAGTGATACATGTCATGAGTAGATTGATAACTAGGAAAAGAATAAGTAATACATACTATGAAAATAATAAGCATCTATAAAACAAGGTGGAAAAAAATGCTTATTTCAGAGAGTCAACTAAATAGATCACTTAAAGAGTTATTTTTCCTTATATCTTATAACGAATTTATCTTTGGGGAGTTTTTTTCTAGGTATGTCTCCACTTCTCCAGAGGCATTGATATAAGAGCAATAAGTGTTGTGAGCAGGAGCACAAACATTTCTTGTTTAACCCATAGAAAATCTAAGGCAACCCTGTTATCTGATACTTCTTGGGCTAGGGTATTTAGGTATGCTTGTTCTGACATGATTTGTATAGAGGCTTTGACTCTTTGACTGATGATAGCTGATAGATTTCTGATCACATACTCATGCACTAAGAACCAAAATTCACAAAACACTTTGCAACCAAGTGTCTTGATATCTTACTAACATGGATTTATTGACTTTGTAATAAAGAGAGAAAGGGAATTCATCTATTTCCTTATATATAGACAGTGAGGTAACATAATATCCCAATAAGCATAAAACTTCTATATGCCAGATATTAAGACAATTTATGTGCCCATCCTTCAGAAACTAGGTCAATTACAATATTAAAACAAAACCTGGTGGACACAAGTGATTCTTCTCAGAGTGCTCTCATTGAAAGTCTCATTAATTAGGAGTTTTGTAAACACAGTGTTAAACCATAAGTCATTTTCTTGCAGGCTTTCTAAAAGTCATCTGTATTGTATTTAACATATAGGAGTTACCAGAATAGTTTACTCCTATTTTTATCTTTAAGGCATTTATTAAACAAGCAAGTGATGCAACAAGGGGGCCTTGGGGTGTGTTTAGTCTCTAAGTATTGAGGACAGTATCAAACAAAGGATGGATCCATTAATATGTTGAAGAAATTGGACATGAAAGATTAGGCCAGACCGAGGTCTCTCTAGTTGAGTGGTAATTTTAGGAACACCTGAAAAGTTGGTGACAGGAATTATGAAGGGATTTATGTCGGTTTTTATTGACTGGGGAATTTGATGACAGATCCAAACAATCAGTTAGATAGCCATACTTTGTGACATATTTAGATAATTTTATGTCCATAATGATCATTAATAGCTTAGAGTAAAGCAATAATTTTCAATTTAAAAAACAATAACTCAATTTTAATAGGGAGGCAAATATTTAGTAACTAGTTCATCTGAACTACCAGGATGGATCTTACAGTCCTGGTTTGGTTCTTGGGTCAGCTGTCTACCACTGTTGTCTTCTTCTCCCCCTGGTATGGGTGTTGTTTCTTCTCTGTTTGAGCACTGATTTAAGTTTAAAGTCAGCAGTTTTCTCTGCAGACCAGTCTAATGCAAAGGCACTTTTAACAATAAGAGATGTGAACCCATAGGTCTGTGCCTTTTAATTTAGCAGTGCATGGATTATTTAACAATACCTAATAAGATCCTTTCCAATGTGGCTGCAAAATAATCTTTTATTTGACATATTTTCTAATAAACAAAATCTCCATATTGTAAATCATGATCCTTAAGGCCTTTGTTTCTGGGAAGTTCACCAAGAAATGAATTAACTACCAACTTTTTTCATTTCTTTTAAGTGCCTCAATAAGACCCTGACAATAATGTAATATATCTCCCTTGAGTAAGATTGGTTCATATATTCTCTCATCTAATTACATAGGGTGTCCTGTTAATATTTCAGAAGGAGACAGCTGATGTTACCAAAAGGCATAGGCCTAAATTTAAGAAGCACTAGCAGAAGAGCTTTTGCCCATGAGAGATTAAATACTTCTGAAGGTTTTGCCAATTGAGTTTTGACAGTGCCATTAATTCTTCCCACCAGTCCTGAAGATGGGGGGTGATAAGTTCACTGAAAATACTGCATTATTGGCCATATGTCACAGATAGATTTAATTATTTGTCCTGCAAAATAATTTCCCTGGTAACTGTGTAATTTGGAAGGAATTCCCCAAACAAGAATTATCCTTTCAAATAGCAATTTAACCTTATAGCCATTCCTCTGCTGTAAGGAAGAGCTTTACCTCAGTGTGAAAGTATACAGATTGTTACCAAAACATATTTATACTCTTGAGACAGTGGCGTTTGGACAAAGTCCAACTGCTGTATCTCAAAGGGTACCTTACTAAGGAGAAAGTGGCCTTGTGACCCATGCAGTGATTTTCCAGGATTATATTTAGGGCAGATAGTAAGACAAGCATACACTTTATGAGCCATCGTGGGAGAAAGTTTCCAAACATATACTTTTCCCCTTATAGCCATTTTCTCAAGTGCCCATTGAGTTAAAGATTGTACATACTGGGGTAATGGTTGAACTCCAACAGGCACTATAATTTTTTATTTGTTTTGTTTGTTTTATCATTTCCAAAATATATATATGTGTGATGGGATCAAAATTCCCTCTTCTTGTTGCCCTATTTGTTTCTCTTCTTTAGTGGCAGTTTCCTGAGCCTGCAGACAGAAATCTTCCACTGAGTTGGCAAGGTTAACAGAAAGCAGTGGCCATTCTCAAGGCTAGACAGAATGGGTACTTAAAGCTCCCTATTTGGCTACAACATCAATAAGCTGATTTCCTTTAGTTCCATACTGCCGGATTTGGAATGCCCTAGTATTTTAATAATTGCCAGCAGTTTTGGTATATAATACTTAATAACCTGGCAACCTGTTTTCCATTTTTTAATAAGCTGTCCTGAATCTTGTCTCCATAGTATTCCAAAGTCGTCTGCAATTTAACGGCATAATGACTGTCACATTTGATACATGATCTTTAGCTGGTTGATGAGTTCAAGTTGGAACTAGTAATTCAACTTGTGCTGACTCTGTTTTTGGTTAAAAAAAAACAACTTTCACTTATGTCATTGTGGTTGTTACTGCATATATATCCATATATATCTTAGTAATATCCCCAATCATTTTTTAAGTAGGACCAATCTGTAAACCAAAGCAGACTAACATTATCAATAGATTTTTATTGTAAATTATTCCTTGGAGTAAGAAGATAATTGTTAATAAAATGCATTTGTAGTCCTTTCCTTTCCATGGTTCTTGAAGCAAAGTTTCAGGGTTGAGGCTGTTTTTGCAATATACAGTAATGATAAAACTAACTAAAATTATGATTAATAACATTAAACTAGAATATATTTACATTTTAGCAATGTCAGATGATCTGTACTACATATATTAATATCATTTACCCATACAATATGAGCTTCCATGGTGGCCCAGATGGTAAAAAAGACCCGTGTTCAATCCTGGGTTGGGAAAGTCCCCTGGAGAAGGGAATGGCCACCCAGTCCAGTATTCAAGCCTGGAGAATGTCATGAACAGAGGAGCCTGGTGGGCTACAGTCTCTGGGGTCACAAAGAGTTGAACATGACTGAGCAACTACACACACACACACACACACACACACACACACACATCACTCCATCCCACCAACCCCTGATACACTATAACCTGAGAAGATTTCAGTTCAGTTCAGTTCAGCTCAGTCACTCAGACTCTTTGCGACCCCATGAATCGCAGCATGCCAGGCCTCTCTGTTCATTACCATCTCTCAGAGTTCACTCTGACTCACGTCCATCGAGTCCATGATGCCATCCAGACATCTCATCCTCAGTCGTCCCCTTCTCCTCCTGTCCCCAATCCCTCCCAGCATCAGATTTTTTTCCAGTGAGTCAACCCTTCGCATGAGGTGGCCAAAGTACTGGAGTTTCAGCTTCAGCATCATTCCTTCCAAAGAAATCCCAGGGCTGATCTCCTTCAGAATGGACTGGTTGGATCTCCTTGCAGTCCAAGGGACTCTCAAGAGTCTTCTCCAACACCACAGTTCAAAAGCATCAAATCTTCGGCGCTCAGCCTTCTTCACAGTCCAACTCTCACATCCATACATGACCACAGGAAAAACCATAGCCTTGACTAGACGGACCTTAGTTGGCAAAGTGTTGTCTCTGCCTTTGAATATACTATCTAGGTTGGTCATAACTTTTCTTCCAAGGAGTAAACGTCTTCGAATTTCATGGCTGAAGCAGTCACCATCTGCATTTAGCACCACTCATTTGACATTGCTTCCCATGTAATTTAACATAGCAAATAAGCCTAATTAAATTTAATTTCTATCTTGGATATGCTTCAGGTGCTGCTCTTGAGGTAGTTTTTCAAAGACATCAAAAGGTTTCAAAAACACTTTGCTAAGTAGGAAAATAAATCAGTATAAAACAATATTTATTCACTCAACCAAAGTGACAATAAATGATTTGAAGGGCAAAAAGTAAAGTTACAACAGACTATTAAAAAAGTAAAACAACTTTTCAGTCTGGTATCAATAACAGATAGATATTTCAAGAAAACGTTGTCACCTAACAGAATATCTAATCCAAGTTTTGCATAAGCTTACTACTAATACCAAATTCACTTAATTAAACCATCCCGATACTAGTCAGTCCCATGCGTGTGTGCTAAGTCACTTCAGTTATTTCCTACTTTGTGTGACCCTATGGACTATAGCCCTCCAGGATCCTCTGTCCATGGGGATTCTCCAGTTAAGAATATTGGAGTGGGTTGCCATGCCCTGCTCCAGAAGATCTTCCCAAACCAGGGGTCGAATCCATGTCTCCTGCATCAGCAGGCAGATTCTTTACCACTGAGCCAACAGGAATGTCCACCTGTTAAGATATACCTATTTAATTAAACCAATAAAATATTAACTTGTTTTCACTCATTAAAGATTAATCTAGAATCACCTGATCCTTTACAAAATTCAGGTTCGTTTTGATTACATTTATAAATACATAATTTTTAAACACTTATTTTAAGTAAATTAAACATTACTTTTACAAATTAATTTTTCTAAGACCATCTGAAGGCAAAGAGGTATCATATTTCTAATATACACATATGCATGTAAACAGACACAACCAAAGAACTCATAGCCTTATTTTAAAACTTAGTCATAAATCAGGCATTACAATGTAAACTCACTGGTTTGTAAATAAAAACTGGAATAAGTTAAATTTATTTTCTTGAGTTTAAAGACACCTCTTATCCTACCTCTCTTTTTTTCAGTTTTGGATTTTACTGATTGAGCAAAGGCTGTAGTCTCAGGCAATATGGTCTATGTTTACATTTCAAGGACATAATAAAATTACGACATTAAGTTTTCTCCTAGGAGTATATTTGTTCCCTTAGGGTAAGAATTTTGAAAGGATCAAGAAAGCTTTTATTTATCCCTAGTTTGTATGTGCAGAAATCAGTTTGAGAATGTCTCAGTTTCTCTTGCCAGGTTTTAGAAACCATACTGGTGGCTCAGAGCAATGGGTAACCAGTCCTTATGTGTGTATGTCCCAGGATCCAGGATGAGCCATATATTACTTACAGTGTCATGATGAGATTCCAATTCTTAGACATCTTTTCTTGGTTCCTGGTCACCTGAGAGAGAACACCTTGTGACTGGTAATGTCCCTTCTTTTCATAACTGAATAGATTAAGTCTCTCCTTTGCACCTAAACATTTTGTTCAGCCCATAATTATATAAATTTTTCCAATCTTAAGCTAGATTTTTAAAAATCAACTAATCCAGTTTTCTCCAGAATTTCTTTTCGGTCTTTTCTGCTTTGAAATTCTTCCAAGTCCCTGGCTAGGAATGTCATCCTATGTCCCTTTTACCTAGGGAAGGTCAGAGTATCCCCTTAAGACTCCAAGTCTTAAGATAACAGCTCAAATAAAACTCACAGGCCATCTACTTAAGATAATGAGGTCCTGATTTCAGAAGAAATTTACCAAAGCACCTGGAGTGCTGTTAAGCTCAGAGGGCAGAGTGGATGCTCAAGGGACTCTTGCTTAGAGCAGAGCACCAGTCCAAAGCAGACTCCAGGTGAACTTGGTAGGTTTCTTTGACATACTACAAAGTACAGCAAACCATGCTGATGCCCTGTCTTCCCCACCCCCACCTTTCTAGCAGCAGGCTGGTGGACTCTTTTTAAAAAACTAATAGTTAAATGATTAAACATTCGTCAATGTTTTGACTAATTTTGGTCCACCTTCTTTGAGTCCCTGAGGTGATAGAAATAATAATAAAAAAATCTTTAATAAGAATGAAGGAGAATTTTATTTGAGCGAAACTGAAGACTATAGTCTGGGATATAACCACTCAGATAGCTCTGAGGAACTACTCTGGAGAAGTATGATTTGTAACACAGTTTTATATCTTGTTAGAACAANCCCAGGGCTGATCTCCTTCAGAATGGACTGGTTGGATCTCCTTGCAGTCCAAGGGACTCTCAAGAGTCTTCTCCAACACCACAGTTCAAAAGCATCAAATCTTCGGCGCTCAGCCTTCTTCACAGTCCAACTCTCACATCCATACATGACCACAGGAAAAACCATAGCCTTGACTAGACGGACCTTAGTTGGCAAAGTGTTGTCTCTGCCTTTGAATATACTATCTAGGTTGGTCATAACTTTTCTTCCAAGGAGTAAACGTCTTCGAATTTCATGGCTGAAGCAGTCACCATCTGCATTTAGCACCACTCATTTGACATTGCTTCCCATGTAATTTAACATAGCAAATAAGCCTAATTAAATTTAATTTCTATCTTGGATATGCTTCAGGTGCTGCTCTTGAGGTAGTTTTTCAAAGACATCAAAAGGTTTCAAAAACACTTTGCTAAGTAGGAAAATAAATCAGTATAAAACAATATTTATTCACTCAACCAAAGTGACAATAAATGATTTGAAGGGCAAAAAGTAAAGTTACAACAGACTATTAAAAAAGTAAAACAACTTTTCAGTCTGGTATCAATAACAGATAGATATTTCAAGAAAACGTTGTCACCTAACAGAATATCTAATCCAAGTTTTGCATAAGCTTACTACTAATACCAAATTCACTTAATTAAACCATCCCGATACTAGTCAGTCCCATGCGTGTGTGCTAAGTCACTTCAGTTATTTCCTACTTTGTGTGACCCTATGGACTATAGCCCTCCAGGATCCTCTGTCCATGGGGATTCTCCAGTTAAGAATATTGGAGTGGGTTGCCATGCCCTGCTCCAGAAGATCTTCCCAAACCAGGGGTCGAATCCATGTCTCCTGCATCAGCAGGCAGATTCTTTACCACTGAGCCAACAGGAATGTCCACCTGTTAAGATATACCTATTTAATTAAACCAATAAAATATTAACTTGTTTTCACTCATTAAAGATTAATCTAGAATCACCTGATCCTTTACAAAATTCAGGTTCGTTTTGATTACATTTATAAATACATAATTTTTAAACACTTATTTTAAGTAAATTAAACATTACTTTTACAAATTAATTTTTCTAAGACCATCTGAAGGCAAAGAGGTATCATATTTCTAATATACACATATGCATGTAAACAGACACAACCAAAGAACTCATAGCCTTATTTTAAAACTTAGTCATAAATCAGGCATTACAATGTAAACTCACTGGTTTGTAAATAAAAACTGGAATAAGTTAAATTTATTTTCTTGAGTTTAAAGACACCTCTTATCCTACCTCTCTTTTTTTCAGTTTTGGATTTTACTGATTGAGCAAAGGCTGTAGTCTCAGGCAATATGGTCTATGTTTACATTTCAAGGACATAATAAAATTACGACATTAAGTTTTCTCCTAGGAGTATATTTGTTCCCTTAGGGTAAGAATTTTGAAAGGATCAAGAAAGCTTTTATTTATCCCTAGTTTGTATGTGCAGAAATCAGTTTGAGAATGTCTCAGTTTCTCTTGCCAGGTTTTAGAAACCATACTGGTGGCTCAGAGCAATGGGTAACCAGTCCTTATGTGTGTATGTCCCAGGATCCAGGATGAGCCATATATTACTTACAGTGTCATGATGAGATTCCAATTCTTAGACATCTTTTCTTGGTTCCTGGTCACCTGAGAGAGAACACCTTGTGACTGGTAATGTCCCTTCTTTTCATAACTGAATAGATTAAGTCTCTCCTTTGCACCTAAACATTTTGTTCGGCCCATAATTATATAAATTTTTCCAATCTTAAGCTAGATTTTTAAAAATCAACTAATCCAGTTTTCTCCAGAATTTCTTTTCGGTCTTTTCTGCTTTGAAATTCTTCCAAGTCCCTGGCTAGGAATGTCATCCTATGTCCCTTTTACCTAGGGAAGGTCAGAGTATCCCCTTAAGACTCCAAGTCTTAAGATAACAGCTCAAATAAAACTCACAGGCCATCTACTTAAGATAATGAGGTCCTGATTTCAGAAGAAATTTACCAAAGCACCTGGAGTGCTGTTAAGCTCAGAGGGCAGAGTGGATGCTCAAGGGACTCTTGCTTAGAGCAGAGCACCAGTCCAAAGCAGACTCCAGGTGAACTTGGTAGGTTTCTTTGACATACTACAAAGTACAGCAAACCATGCTGATGCCCTGTCCTCCCCACCCCCACCTTTCTAGCAGCAGGCTGGTGGACTCTTTTTAAAAAACTAATAGTTAAATGATTAGTCAATGTTTTGACTAATTTTGGTCCACCTTCTTTGAGTCCCTGAGGTGATAGAAATAATAATAAAAAAATCTTTAATAAGAATGAAGGAGAATTTTATTTGAGCGAAACTGAAGACTATAGTCTGGGATATAACCACTCAGATAGCTCTGAGGAACTACTCTGGAGAAGTATGATTTGTAACACAGTTTTATATCTTGTTAGAACAAAGAACATCACGTATAACAGGAGTGCATTTTTCAAGTTTTCAACAAGAAAAGAAAGACAGGTTAGCATGTACACAGTGATCAGTATGGCCTTGGTACCTGAGAAGGAAGCCTTATCATGAAGGTGTACTAACCCTGGGATCCCCAGGATGGAGGTTTACCTATATCTTCAAAATACACACTCTTTACTTCTGTACAACATATCCTTTTCTTTAATGGTTAAAATAAGTATGCAATGAGTGATTGATAGGCCATAAGACAAGGCTTTAAGATGGTAAGGACTGAGAGAGGGCATCAGAGGGCAGACAGATGGAAACCACAGTCACAGACAACTAGCCAATCTGGTCACAGGGACCACAGCCTTGTCTAAGTCAATGAAACTAAGCCACGCCATGTGGGGCCACCCAAGAGAGACGGGTCATAGTGGAGAGGTCTGACAGAATGTGGTCCACTGGAGAAGGGAATGGCAAACCACTTCAATATTCTTGCCTTGAGAATCCCATGAATAGCATGAAAAGGCAAAAAGACAGGACACTGAAAGATGAACTGCACAGATCGGTAGGTACCCAATATGCTACTAGTGATCAGTGGAGAAATAACTCCAGAAAGAATCAAGGGGTGAAGCCAAAGCAAAAACAATACCCAGTTGTGGATGTGACTGATGATAGAAGCAATGTTTGATGCTGTAAAGAGCAATATTTCATAGGAACCTGGAATGTTAGGTCCATGAATCAAGGCAAATTGGAAGTGGTCAAATGGGATGGCAAGAGTGAACATCAACATTCTAGGAATCAGCGAACTAAGATGGACTGGAATGGGTGAATTTAACTCAAATGACTATTATACCTACTACTGTGGGCAGGAATCCCTTAGAAGAAATGGAGTAGCCATCATGGTCAACAAAAGAGTCTGAAATTCAATACTTGGATGCAGTCTCAAAAGTGACAGAATCATCTTTGTTCATGTTCAAGGCAAACCATTCAGTATCATGGTAATCCAAGTCTGTGCCCCAACCAGTAACACTGAAGAAGCTGAACAGTTCTGTGAAGACATAGAAGACCTTCCAGAACTAACACTCCAAAAAAGATGTCCTTTTCATTATAAGGGACTGGAATTCAAAGGTAGGAAGTCAAGAAACACCTGGAATAACAGGCAAATTTGGCCTTGGAGTAAGCAAGAATGAAGTAGGGTAAAGACTAATAGCGTTCTGCCAAGAGAACACACTGGTCATAACAAACACCCTCTTCCAACAACACAAGAAAAGACTCTACACATGGACATCACCAGATGGTCAACAGCAAAATCAAACTGATTATATTCTTTGCAGCCAAAGATGGAGAAGCTCTATACAGTCAGCAAAAACAAGACCGGGAGCTGACTGCGGCTCAGATCATGAACACCTTATTGCCAGATTCAGACTGGAATTGAAGAAAGTGGAGGAAACCCCTACACCATTCAGGTATGACATAAATCAAATCCCTTATGACTATGCAGTGGAAATGAGAAATAGATATAAGGGACTAGATCTGACAGACTGCCTGATGAACTATGGATGGAGGTTCATGACATTGTACAGGAGACAGGAATCAAAACCGTTCCCAAGAAAAAGAAATACAAAAAAGCAAAATGGCTGTCTAAGGGGGCCTTACAAATAGCTGTGAAACAAAGGAAGGTGAAAAGCAAAGGAGAAAAGGAAAGACATACCCATTTGAATGCAGAGTCCCAAAGAATAGCAAGAATAGATAAGAAAGCCTTCCTCAGTGATCAGTGCAAAGAAGTAGAGGAAAACAATGGAATGGCAAAGAAATGGCAACCCACTGCAGTGTTCTTGCCTGGAGAATACCAGAGACGGTGGAGCCTGGTGGGCTGCCATCTATGGGGTTGCACAGAGTCAGACACGACTGCAGAGACTTAGCAGCAGTAGCAGCAGCAGAGATCGCTTCAAGAAAATTAGATATACCAAGGGAACATTTCATGCAAAGGTGGGCTCCATAAAGTACAGAAATGGTAGGGACCTAACAGAAGCAGAAGATATTAAGAAGAGGTGGCAATGTGTACCCCAGTGTTCATCGCAGCACTGTTTATAATAGCTAGGACATGGAAGCATCCTAGATGTCAATCAGCAGATGAATGAATAAGAAAGCTNAACAGAAGCAGAAGATATTAAGAAGAGGTGGCAATGTGTACCCCAGTGTTCATCGCAGCACTGTTTATAATAGCTAGGACATGGAAGCATCCTAGATGTCAATCAGCAGATGAATGAATAAGAAAGCTGTGGTACGTATACACAAAGGAGTATTAATCAGCCATTAAAAAAAATCATTTGAATCAGTTCTAATGAAGTGGATGAAACTGGAGGCTATTATACAGAGTGAAGTAAGCCAGAAAGAAAAATACCAATACAGTATACTAATGCATATANTTCCAGATGTCTGGCTCTAGATGAGTGATTACACCGTCATGATTATCCGGGTCATGAAGATCTTTTTGTATGGTTCTTCTGTGTATTCTTGCCACCTTTTCTTAATATCTTCTGCTTCTGTTAGGTCCATACCATTTCTGTCCTTTATCAAGCCCATCTTTGCATGAAATGTTCCCTTAATATCTCTAATTTCTTGAAGAGATCTCTAGTTTTTCCGATTCTGTTGTTTTCCTCTATTTCTTTGTGTTGATTGCTGAAGAAAGCTCTCTGATCTTTTCTTGCTATTCTTCAGAAATGACAAAAGCACTTGCACATTGATCTAACACATTTCTAGGCCATCAATTTCTGTCTGAGAATGGGCTATCCAAGGTCGCAAACCTGCAAAAACATTTCAAAATGAACAAAAACTTGTACAAATATATACAGAAAATATAAGCAAAGTATTACATTTGTTTTATGTAATAATTTAAACAAATTATTTAAGGGAGGAGGAGAAGGTGCAGACAGGATGAGATGATTGGATAGCATCACTGACTCAGTCGGTTCAGTAGCTCAGTCCTATCTGACTCTTTGCATCCACAGGGACTGCAGCACACCAGACTTCCCTGACCATGTACAACTCCTGAAGCTTGCTCAAACTCATGTCTGTCGAGTTGGCGATGCCATCCGACCATCTTATCCTCTGTCATCCCCTTCACCTCCTGCCTTCAATCTTTCCCAGCATCAGGGTCTTTTCCAATCAGTCAGTGCTTCGCATCAGGTGGCCAGAGTATTAGAGTTTCAACTTCAACGTCAGCCCTTCTAATGAATAGTCAGGACTGATTTGCTTTGGATTGACTGGGTACATCTGCTGGCAGTCCATGGGACTTTCAAGAGTCTTCTCCAACGCCACAGTTCAAAATTATCAATTTGTCTTTGCTCAGTTTCTTTATGATACAATTCTCACATCCATACATGACCACTGGAAAAACCATAGCCTTGACTAGACAGACCTTTGTTAGCAAAGTAATGTCTCTGCTTTTTAATATGCTGTCTAGGTTGGTCATAGCTTTTCTTCCAAGGAGCAAGCATCTTTTAATTTCATGGCTGCAGTCACCATTTTCAGTGATTTTGGAGACCACCCCCCATCCCCCCCAAAAAAGTAAAGTCTGTCATTGTTTCCAGTGTTTCCCCATCTATTTGCAATGAAGTGACGGGGATAGATGCAGTGATCTTAGTTTTATAAATGTTATGCTTTAAGCCAGGTTTTTCACTCCTCTCTTTGACTTTAATCAAGCGGCTCTTCATTTCATCCTCACTTTCTGCCGTGACGCTGGTGTCATCTGCATATTTGAGATTATTTATAGTTTTCCAGGCAGCCTTGATACAAACCTGTGCTTCATCCACACCAGTATTTTGCATGATGTACTCTGCATATAAGTTAAATAAGCAGGGAGACAATATATAGCCTTGACATATTCCTTTCCCAGTTTGGAACCAGTCCATTTGTCTATGTCTGGTTCTCACTGTTGCTTCTTGACCTGCACACAGATTTCTCAGGAGGCAGGTCAGGTGGACTGGTATTCCCATCTCTTTAAGAATTTGCCAAAATTTGTTGTGATCCAAACAGTCAAAGGCTTTGGTGTAGTCAATAAAGAAGAAATAGATGTTTTCCTGGAACTCTTTTCCTTTTTCTATGATCCTAAGGATGTTGGCAATTTAATCTCTAATCCTCTGCCTTTTATAAAGCTTGAACATCTGGAAGTTCTTGGTTCACATAATGTTTAAGCCTCATTTGGAGAAACTGAAGCATCACTTTGCTAGTGTGTGAGGTTAATGCAATTGTGCAGTTGTTTGATTATTCTCTGGCATTATCTTTCTTTGGGATGGGAATGAAAATGGCCCTTTTCTAGTCCTGTTGCCACTGCTGAGTTTTCCTAATTTGCTGGCTTATTTAGCTAGCATCATCTATTAAAATTTGAAATAGCTTTTAAGATTTGTAATTTATTGCCAAATTCAAACTTAAATTGAAGAAAGTAGGGAAAACCATTGGACCATTCAGGTATGACCTAATTCAAATCCCTTATGACTATACAGTGGAAGTGAGAAATAGGTTTAAAGGATTAGATCTGATAGAGTGCCTGAAGAACTATGGATGGGGGTTCATGACATTGTACAAGAGGCAGTTATCATGACCATCCCCAAGAAAAATAAATACCAAAAGGCAAAATAGTTGTCTGAGGAGGCCTTACAAAAACCTATGAAAAGAATTGAAGTGAAAGGCAAAGGAAAAAAAAAAAGAAAAATATACCCATTTGAATTCAGAGTTCCAAAGAATAGCAAGGATATATAAGAAAGCCTTCCTCAGTGATCAATGCAAAGAAATAGAGGAAAACAATAGAATGAGAAAGACTAGAGATCTCTTCAAGAAAATTAGAGATACCAAGGGAACTTCTCATGCAAAAATGTGCACAATAAAGGACAGAAATGGTATGGCTCTAACGTACTTTGGCCACCTCATGCAAAGAGTTAACTCATTGGAAAAGACTCTGATGCTGGGAGGGATTGGGGGCAGGAGGAGAAGGGGATGACTGAGGATGAGAATGCTGGATGGCATCACTGACTCGATGGACATGAGTCTGAGTGAACTCCGAGAGATGGTGATGAACAGGGAGGCCTGGCGTGCTGCGATTCATGGGGTCGCAAAGAGTCGGACACGACTGAGTGACTGAACTGAACTGAACTAACAGAAGCAGAAGATATTAAGAAGTGGTGGCAAGCATACACAGAAGAACCATACAAAAATGATCTTCATGACACAGATAATCACGATGGTGTGATCACACATCTAGATCCAGACATTCTGGAATGAGAGGTCAAATAGGCCATAGGAAGCATCACTACAAATAAAACCAGTGGGAGTGATTGAATTCTAGTTGAGCTATTTCAAATTATAAAAGATGATGCCATGAAAGTGCTGCACTCAGTATGCCAGCAAATTTGGAAAACTCAGCAGTGGCCACAGGACTAGACAAGGTCAGTTTTCATTCCAATCCCAAAGAAAGACAATGCCAAAGAATGCCCAAACTACCACACAATTGCACTTGTCTCATAGGCTAGCAAATTAATGCTCAAAATTCTCCAAGCCAGGCTTCAACAACACATGAACTGTGAACTTCCAGCTGTTCAAAGTTGTTTTACAAAAGTCAGAAGAACTAGAGATCAAATTGCCAACATCCATTGGATCATGGAAAAAGCAAGAGAGTTCCAGAAAACCATCTATTTCTGCTTTATTGACTATGCCAAAGCTTTGACTATGTGAATCGCAACAAGCTGTGGGAAATTCTGAAAGAGGTGGGCATACCAGATCATGAGACCTACATCATGAGAAACCTATATGCAGGTCAGAAAGCAACAGTTAGAACTGGACATGAAACAACAGACTGGCTCCAAATTGGGAAATAATTACATCAAGGCTGTATATTGTCACCTGGCTTATTTAATTTGTATGCAGAGTACATCACGAGAAGTTCTGGAATGAATGAAGTACAAACTCGAATCAAGATTGCTGGGAGAAATATCAGTAACCTAAAATATGCAGATGACAGCACCCTTATGGTAGAAAGTGAAGAAGAACTAAAGAGCCTCTTGATGAAAGTGAAAGAGGAGAATATAAAGTTGGCTTAAAACTCCATATTCAGAAAACTAAGATCATGGCATCTGGTCCCATGACTTCATGGCAAATAGGGAAACCGTGGAAACAGTGACAGACTTTATGTTAGGGGGCTCCAAAATCACTGCAAATGGTGACTGTGTGATTAGTGATTAGTCACACAGTCGTGTCTGACTCTTTGCGACTCCATGGACTGTAGCCTACCAGGCTCCTCTGTCCGTGGGATTTTCCAGGCAATAGTACTGGAGTGGATTGCCATTTCTTTCTCCAGGGGGTCTTCCCGACCCAGGGATCGAACCCGGGTCTCCTGCATTGTAGACAGACACTTAACCATCTGAGCCACCAGGGAAGTCCAAATGGTGATTGTACCCATGAAATTAAAAAAGACTCTTGCTCCTTGGAAGAAAAGTTATGACCAACTTAGACAGCTTATTAAAAAGCAGAGACATTACCATGCCAACAGAGGTCTATCTCGTCATAACTGTTGTTTTCGCAGTAGTCATGTATGGATATGTGAGTTGGACTTTAAAGAAAGCTGAGCACCAAAGAATTGATGATTTCGAGCTGTGGTGTTGGAGAAGACTCTTGAGAGTCCTTTGGACAGCAAGGAGATCCAACGAGTCCATCCTAAAGGAAATCAGTCCAGAATATTTATTGGAAGGACTGATGCTGAAGCTGAAACTCCAATATTTTAGTCACCTGATATGAAGACTCTTGAGAGTCCCTTGAACTGTAAGGAGATCCAACCAGTCCATTCTGAAGATCAGTCCTGAGATTTCTTTGGAGGGAATGATGCTAAAGCTGAAACTCCAGTACTTTGGCCACCTCATGTGAAGACTTGACTCATTGGAAAAGACTCTGATGCTGGGAAGGTTTGGGGGCAGGAGGACAAGGGCATGACAGAGGATGAGATGGCTGGATGGCAAAACTGACTCAATGGACGTGAGGCTGAGTGAACTCCAGGAGTTGGTGATAGACAGGGAGGCCTGGTGTGCTGCAATTCATGGAGTCGCAAAGAGTTGGAGATGACTGAGTGACTGAACTGAACTGAACTGATGTGAACAGCTGACTTGTTTGAAGACAGCCTGAATCTGGGAAAGATTGAAGGCAAGAGGAGAAGGGGACCAGAGGATGAGGTGGTTGAATGGCATCACCACTCAATGGACATGAGTTTGAGTAAACTCCCATAGTTGGTGATGCACAGGGAGGCCTGGCGTGCCCCAGTTCATGGAGTCCCCAAGAGTCAGACATGTCTGAGTGAATGAACTGAGCTGACGTGATCAAGTAGCATTCCATCACCTCTGCTAGCTTTGTTTGTAGTGATTCTTCCTAAGGCCCACTTGACTTTGGTCTCCAGGATGTCTAGTTATAGGTAAGTGAGCAAACCATGGTGGTTATCTGGATCATTATCTGGGTCACATCTTTTTGTATAGTTTTTTTGTGTATTCTTGTCACCTCCTAATTTCTTCTGCTTCTGTTGGGTCCATACCATTTCTGTCCTTTATTGTACCTATCTTTGCATGATATACTCCCTTGGTATCTCTAATTTTCTTGAAATGCTCTCTAGTCTTTCTCATTTTTTTTGCTTCCCTCTATTTATTTGCATTGATCACTTTGAAATGCTTTCTTATCTCTCCTTGCTATCTTCTGGAACTCTGTATTTAGATGGATATATCTTTCCTTATCTCTTCTGACTCAATGTACATGAATTTGAGCAAACTTTAGGAGAGAGTGACGAACAGGAAAGCCTAGCATACTACAGTTCATGGGCTCACGAGGAGTTGGACACGATGTAGTGACTGAACAACAGCCGCAGTAAAATACATATAAAAATTAAAATGCAAATACCTTTTATGAAGTTGAGGTTAATCATATAACAAAGCATTGTAGGGAATTTGAAATATTTCAGTTGCTCACAGAATATTGAGAGAATTTGATAAATAGTATAGATTTATTTATACCTGCATTATTATAAGCATATTAATTAATACACAAGTTACCCTGGATATGTTACAGTGTCTGCTAGGTTATAGTCTATAGGAATTTGAATAGAATTCGTATCCTACTCTTGTGTGAAAGTTGTATAAATCTTAATTATGTTGAAATAGTTCATATTGATTTTCAGTTCTGCTTTATCATTCTACTTTTTCTGTATATTTTTTTATTCTGAATATTTGATATAAAACTACATCTAAAAATCTTTACTTAAAAGTAATTGTAATATATAATAAAACTATATGTATATTTGTTCTGTATTTTTCAAATCTCCTGTAAATGTGTTACCGAACTTTTTCAATTTAAATAATTTTTAAAAAGTAAGAGAAAAACAAAAACAACGAAAGTAAAGAGACATCATAATTTTATAGAAGGTGGGACTGAGAATATGAGTGAATTTCTACTTAGATAAGAATTGTTCAGGAACTGGATAAAATGGATTCTGAACAACACTGGCCACTGCAGGTGAGAATCTGGGAAGAGCAGAATGGAATATGGAAAATGCTTGATCTATCTACAATGCACTTATTTTAATGAAGCAAATCTAGAGAATTACTAAAATAATTATTTCTTCATAAGTGCTGTATTTAACAGAAAGTATTATCTCACTGAAGAACATTTCCTTAAGTTTTTAGCAGTTATTTATCTATAAAGCTTTGCTTTCCCTGAGATAATGCAGACAGAGAGTAAAATGTCCCACAAATGCATATGATAATTTAATTGGCTTTCTATCATCAGAATCTAGAGCTTTGATTATTTTGTTAAGTTCAGTTCAGTCACTCAGTCGTGTCCGACTCTTTGTGACCCCATGAATCGCAGCACGCCAGGCCTCCCTGTCCATCACCAGCTCCCAGAGTCCACCTAAACCCGTGTCCATTGTGTTGGAGATGCCATCTAACCATCTTATTCTCTGTCGTCCCCTTCTCCTCTCCTGCCGTCAGTCTTTCCCAGCATCAGGGTCTTTTCCAATCAGTCAGCTCTCCGCAAAGACAGGGAGTAAAATGTCCTACAAATGCATATGGATAATTTAATTGGCTTTCTATCATTAGAATCTAGAACTCTGATTAATCTGATAAGTAATAAAAGTTAAAAAAATTCTTACTGAAAAGCTTGGTCATTACTTGGTTGTTTTTCCACCAACTTTTCTTACACACTTGTATCTGCACAGTTCTCCAAAAAAAAAAAAAAAAAGAGTCTGCTTTGTTGAGAGGGTTTACAGTAGTATTGGGTGAAGTGACATGTTTTGTCATGGTTACATATATATTATGTTCTGCATTAGCTTAATAATAAATAAGATATTAATCAGATATTCCTTGTATATGTATTTTTTTTTAATTCATTACAGCAAACTATCAAACTAATCTTTTTCCTGAAGTGATATAATTTTACTTCATGGAATCATGGCAAGATCTTGGCTTAGGAATGTCTTACGTGATTTTATAATATTAGTTATTATCATTCCAGGCATAGGAAGAATTGCACTTGAATTAGTTTTGAATGCAAGTGTACTGAAATAACTACATTTTATCAAGAAAATGTTGGGCAGTAGATTTACCGGCTAGTGTAAAATTCAGTGTATCCTCTACCCTCTGCCCTTTCAGCAAGCAGTGTGTAAGAGACCCTTAGCTTCTTTAGGATTGCCAGAGCATAATTAGTACAGAAAGAAATATCTTATTGCCTAGAAATAACTTCATGAAACCTTACAGCATTTATTGGTTACAGAGGTATTAAAGGCTCTATGGTTATTTTTTCTTGTTTTAGAAACACAAAAACTAAAGCATAGCTAATTCTTTAACTTAACCAAGACCCCAAAGAGACAGCATTAAATTCCTTTTATTAGGAAATTGCAAAATCAGATTATTCTTTTAAATTAAATATTGGCATGTTTAAAAGAACATTCAAAATATATATTGTAAAATAACACATTAAATCTAGTAAATTTAAATACAACTCTTCTATAAATTTTCTGTTAAATGTTATCATATATATAATATATGAATATATATATATACATACAAATTATTGTAATTTAAAAATCTGTACTAAGTATGAGTTCTGAAATCATAGATGCATGGATTTAGAACTTGACATTATCACAGTAGGCAAACTTAGAACATTTCTTTTTAGTTTTTTTTTTTTAATCAGTTTGCTGATTCTAGAATTATTAAAGTATCACACACTTCTAGGATTGCAATCTTAAATTAAATTTATACTGAGTAAAAAGTACAAAATTTGCACACAGTAAATATGAAATGCATATATATTTACATTTATACATATATAAGTAAATACTTTTGCCCTGTCTTAGTATACAAGCATGGTTGTCTAAAATATCCACTGTGTCATGCGAAAATATCTCACTGCACATTGAAGCTCCAAATAGCATTTGGTATATAACTGCACTTACATTATCTTTGAGCAGAAAGAAGACCCAGGCTGACCCTTGCTCATTACTTTTCAGTGTGTTTCATATGCTGATTATTCATCACCTCAGGGAATGTGATGGCTTCTAGGAATGATCCTGAAATATGCAGTATTTGAGCAAAAGTCTATTGACCAAAATGTTTTCAAACTTTAAAGCCTGGGCTAATGCTTTCCTATCGATTTGATAGTCAGAGATGATGCTGTTCTTTGATAAGGGCTGTTCTCATTAAGTAGCAGCCTGGGTACAGCCCAGCAGTGCTCATTGAAAGCACACCCTGCAGTTCGAAAAGCAATTAGCATGCTGGACTGTGATAATTACCCACAGTATGGAGGCTTCTCTAAAATAGAGCTTCTACCATGTCTAATAATAGGATTCCTTAAATGGTGATATATTTTCATAGACACACCACCATCCTCACTTGAACCTTGTCACTTATATGGGATAGGGAAATAAACATCCTTCACTATTTTTTTTTCTTCCCCAAGTATTGCTCCCTGTTTTTTCAATTTGCAGTGTATGTCACCTGAATGTTGCTTGAATCATCATTTAATCTGCCAAGGCAAAGTAACATCTCATTTATTTCTATTTCTTTGCCTTGCAGTGAAATGATTGCCTAGATACAACAGTTTAAATAGAGCTCTGATTAAAATTGAATGTGGAAACAGATGGAGCAGTTGTGTGTCTCTTATGATTTGTCCCTCATTACAAAAGGTCAAGGTGACTCAAATTTTTATTTACCTGGGGAAAAACAAACTTGGGATGTACCATAAGCCACATGACAGTTTGTTTCATTCAACAAAATCAGCTGTTGCCGAATAATAGTCCTTAATTCCTCTTGGGCGCTGCCCCTGACCTCGGATGTGGGGAAGCTCCTCTCAGCCTAGTAGCTAAGATGCAAAGATGAGCTCAATGAAGGACAGAAATGGTAGGGACCTAACAGAAGCAGAAGATATTAAGAAGAGGTGGCAAGAATAGACAGAAAAACTATACAAAAAAAAAATCTTTACTCTCACAGAGTCCATTCACTCTGTATAATCGGTTCCAGTTTCATCCACCTCATTAGAACTGATTCAAATGTATTCTTTTTAATGGCTGAGTAATAGAGAGGGAGAGGGTGGGATGATGTGGGAGAATGGCATTGAAACATGTATAATATCATATAAGAAATGAATTGCCAGTCTAGGTTCAATGCAGGATACAGGATGATTGGGGCTGGTGCACTGGGATGACCCAGAGGGATGGTATGGGGAGGGAGGTAGGAGGGGGGTTCAGGATTGGAAACACGTGTACACCCATGGTGGATTCACGTTGATGTATGGCAAAACCAATACAATATTTTAAAGTAAAAAAAAAAATCTGAAAAAAATAAAATGTTCCTCACTATAAAAAAAAATAAAAGGGGAAAACAATATCTTCATGACCCAGGTAATCACAATGGTGTGCTCACTCACCTAGAGCCAGACATCCTGGAATGTGAAGTCAAGTGGGCCTTAGGAAGTATCACTATGAACAAAACATGGGGAGGTGATGGAATTTCAGTTGAGCTATTTCAAATCCTGAAAGATGATGCTGTGAAAGTGCGTCACTCAATATGCCAGCAAATTTGGAAAACTCAGCAGTAGTCACACGACTGGAAAAGGTCAGTTTTCATTTCAATCCCAAAGAAAGGCAATTCCAAAAAATGCTCAAATTACCGCACAATTGCACTCATCTCACATACTAGTAAAGTAATGCTCAAAATTCTCCAAGCCAGGCTTCAGCAGTACATGAACTGTGAATGTCCTGATGTTCAAGCTGGTTTTAGAGAAGGCATAGGGACCAGAGATCAAATTGCAAACATCCTCTGGATCATGTAAAAAGCAAGAGAGTTCCAGAAAAATATCTATTTGTGTTTTATTGTCTATACTAAAGCCTTTGACTGTGTGGATCACGATAAACTGTGGAAAATTCTGAAAGAGATGGGAATACCAGGCCACTTTAACTGCCTCTTGAGAAATCTGTATGCAGGTCAAGAAGCAACAGTTAGAACTGGACATGAAACAGCAGACTGGTTCCAAATAGGAAAAGGATTATGTCAAGGCTATATATTGTCACCCTGCTTGTTTAACTTATATGCAGAGTACATCATGAGAAACACTGGACAAGCACAAGCAGGAATCAAGATTGCTGGGGGAAATATAAATAACCTGAGATATGCAAATGACNAGGATTATGTCAAGGCTATATATTGTCACCCTGCTTGTTTAACTTATATGCAGAGTACATCATGAGAAACACTGGACAAGCACAAGCAGGAATCAAGATTGCTGGGGGAAATATAAATAACCTGAGATATGCAAATGACACCACCCTTATGGCAGAAAGTAAAGAAGAACTAAAAGCCTCTTGATGAATTTGAAAGAGGAGAGTGGAAAAGTTGCCTTAAAGCTCAACATTCTGAAAACTAAGATCATGGCATCTGGTCTCATTACCTCATGGGAAATAGATGGGGAAATCGTGGCTGACTTTATTTTTCTGGGCTCCAGAATCACTGCAGATGGTGATTGCAGCCATGAAATTACAAGACACTTACTCCNCTGTTACAGTAGCCTCAAGATTTCTCCATCCATACAGCACAGATGATAAAACATCTAGGTTAATAGTGAAACAGTTCCCTACATTGAGGGACACCAAGAAAGATTCAGAGAGTTACATAGAGAAGAGAAGAGGGAGGAGGGAGATAGAGGTGACCAGGAAGAGAAGAGTGGGGAGTCAAAACAGGACAGAATAATGTAGTCAGTAATCAGTTCCTTAAGTGTTCCCAACAGCCTGGAACCCCCAGAGAGACTCGTTAAGTAGAGAAGAGAAGAGAAGAGAGAGGAAGGAGATAGAGGTGACTTGGAGGAGAAGAGGGAGAGTTAAAAGAGGAGAGAGCAGTCAAGCCAGTAATCAAATCCCTAAGTGAAACTGGAAATCGAAGATTAGATTCTTAAAAGTACAAAATTGATAACAAATACCAGAAAGCAAAGATTAAAATTCTAGAATAGAGGTTAGACTCTCAAAAATACAATATAAAAAATGTAAGACAAAATCATAAAATTAAGAAATATATATATATATATATACATATATATATATATGAAGTTTACTTTAACTTTAATAGAAGCAAAAAATAGGTAATAGTAGGTTACTATTTTTTGCAAGGTAATTGTAGGTTATAAAAATGAAAACCCAAGGAGTAATAAATAACTTTAAAAAAATTAAGAAGTGATATTATTAAAAATATAAGTAGGGATTTCTCTGGAGCTATTGTGGGCAGTGTGGGGTCAGTTCAGTTTCTGATAATTCCTTGTTCTAGCTTGTACTTGTTCTCAAGGTCTGTAAGACCCTTCCAGTGCATAGTCCAATATCAACTGCAGGGGTTTAGTCTGTTGTATCTGTCACTTCCAGAGTGGTTTCATCATCTTTTTAAATTTTGGCTTCCTCTGTTTGCAAGTCTCTTTAGTATCTAATTTCTGCCCTTACACAAGGGGGTGAAGGTAGTCACTTATTTGGGTTCACTTGTTCAGTTGTGTTGTGGAGAGGGAGGGACACAGCAAACAAATGTCACTGGTGTGTGTGGGGTGTGCTCACAGTGTGAGCACACTGGGTTTGCCACAGTCCAAGGTGGTGTGTGCTTCACAGGTCTACACTGCAGGCTTCAGGGTTTTCTGCAAGGACACTGTCCCAAGTGAGCCCTGCATTCTATGCTCTTCCTAGGTCTAAACCACTCAGGTTCTCAGGAACTCTGCAAAGGACTCAGACCCGGTTGGGATATGCATTTTGTGTCCTTTCCAGGTCCAAGTAGCTCAGGCGACTGGGTGCTTGGTGAACGCACTGTCCTAGGTGGGCTGTGCATCTTAATCACCTCCCCGGTCCCAGTCTCTCAGTTTCCCGGGTGTACCACAAGAACACCATCTCAGGTGTACCATGTGTCTACTACGGGGAGCTGATCTCAGGCTGCAACACTCCTGGCTGATGCCAACCGTTCAGGATCCCAGGAAGACGTGGTTAGCAATTGGGAGCCTGCTCACAGTTTGGTGGAAGATGCCTTCTCTGGGGTCAAGATTGCAGCATCCCCTTGCCTTCTGGCTTTGGCTGTCACACATCTGCTTCTCTGCCTCTGGAATTGGGGGTGGGGGGCGGTATACACAGCTAGCTAGCTCTCCTTTGGTATTTGCTCAATCCTTTGTTCTATGAACATGCCAGTCTCTGTTTTAGGGCCTTTCTTGGGAAAATTCTCTCCGTCTACCCCCCAACCCCACCCTGGCGATCCCATGGTTTGGTTGTTATCTCAGGTTACCTCTCATAGATTGTCCTCAGGGCATTCAGGTCTGGTCCTTAACCCTAAGGACCAATGATGCAGCCCACGCCTCCCTGCTGAGCCCCTGCTCGCTGGTGGCATATGTGAGTATCTGGACTACTTACTTTGCTAGCAGTTGTGGTTAGGCATATATTCTGTTAACTTTTTGGTTTTGTTTCTTTTCCTCCCAGTTATGTTGCCCTCTGCAATTCCAATATTCCCCAAAGATCCGCCTGTGGGAGAGTTTCCTACTGTATGGAAACTTCCACTCTTTCATAACTCCATCTCCAGGACAGGTCTCTGCCCTGTCTTTTGTCTGCGTTTTTTTTTTTTTTTCTTTTATATTTTGTTCTATCTCCTTTCAAAGAGAATGGGCTGCCTTTTGGGGTGCCTGGTGTCCTCCACCAGCATTCAGAAGCTGTTTTGTGGAAATTGTTCAACATTCAAATGAGCTTTCGATGAATTTGTGGGGAAGAAGGTAGTCTCCCTGTCCTATTCCTCTGCCATCTTGGGACCGCCTCAAGTTGCTACTTGAGATACTACTGTTTTATCCATTTTATTATATAAGCTGACAATTGAATTTAAGATCTGGGTAATATTTTGATCACATTTTTCAGAAAAAGCACTTTTTGGATGATATTACTACATTTTAATTATTACTGAATGAAATCATAAGGTCCCTAGTGTTTGGATGCCTGTTTTTGAATAATGCTGATTATGGTCTGTCTAATTCCTCTATTACAAATTTTATATGAACTTTGATTTATTGACATTAGTTTCTGTTGATGACTATTGGCTTTGTTGTTTCCTTTGGGTAAATGAATTAGTGGTTTTTTTAATACCACCTTTTTTCTAAATGTATTAGCAAGAATATGTCCAAAGAGAAAAACTTTGCTTCAACAATCATTTGATAATACTATCTTTAGTAGTGTATTACCATTATTCTCCTTAAAGTTGTATTTTTGAATGGGGAATGGGAATGTCTAGGTTCAATGTCAGGTAAATTGCTATAAAATAATTCTGTGAGTTTTTGTTATGTATCATTTGAGTTCTTATGATTAAAATTGTCAATAGTTTATTAATCACTGGAAAAATAAACATCCTTAGTTTATTTTTTGAGTCTGTATTAAATTAGTATAGATTTTGTAGTTATGTATGATAACAAAAAATCTTTCCTACTTTTTTCTAAAAGAGAAGCATTATTTTAAAGGCTTAAATTAATTATTGTACTCTATTAGCTGTTATACCCTGGCACTGAACATTTTAAAGAGCATGGGATTATTTCATCATTAATTAGAATTTACTGGGATTATTTTCTGCTTTCATTAAGTTTTTCCTTCAAGTTGCCAGGAGATTTTAAGTATTTAAATTACAGATAAAAATTGATCCTCAAAATTCACTATGTCAGGCTTCTTGGAAGCAAAGCTATGATAAACCTAGAGAGTGTATTAGACAGTAGAGACATCACTTGGTCAACAAACATCTATATAGTCAAAGATATGTTTTTTCCAGTAGTTATGTATGGGTGAGACAGTTGGGCCATAAAGAGGGCTGAGTGCTGAAGAAGTAATGCCTTTAAACTATGGTGTTGGAGAATACTCTTGAAGTCCCTTGGACTGCAAGGACATCAAACCATTCAATCCTAAGGGAAATCAACCCTGAATATTCATTGCAAGCAGTGATGCTGAAGCTAAAGCTTCACTACATTGCCACATTATTGAAGAGCTGATTCATTGGAAAAGACCCTGATGTTGGGAAGGATTGAGGGCAGAAGTATAAGAGGGTGAGAGAGGATGAGATTGTGGGATGGCATCGCTGACTCAGTGAGTTTGAGCATGAGTTTGAGCAAGCTCCAGAAGATAGCAAAGGACAGAGAAGCCTGGTGTACTGCAGTCCATGGTGTTGCAGAGTCTGACACAACTGAGAGACTAAGCAACAACAATGACTGTTTACAATAGCCAAGACACGGAAGCAACCTAAAAGAAGAATGAATAAAGATGTTATACATATATATATATATATAATATAATATTACTCAGGCATTAAAAAGAATGAAACAATGCCATGTCCAGCAACACTGAAGGACATAGAGATTGTAATATTGAATGAAATAAGTCACAGAAATACATTTAATATAAGTTTTATGCCAAATCTAAAAACAATGTACACATGAATTTATGTAAAAGAACAAATAGACTTACACCTTAGATAATAAATTCCTGGCTACAAAAGAGGAAAGATGAGGTTCGGTTCAGTTGCTCAGTCGTGTCCGACTCTTTGCCACCCCATGAATCACAACACGCCAGGCCTCCCTGTCCATCAACAACACCCGGAGTTCACTCAGACTCACCTCCATCGAGTCCGTGATGCCATCCAGCCATATCATCCTCGGTCATCCCCTTCTCCTCCTGCCCCCAATCCCTCCCACCATCAGAGTCTTTGCCAGTGAGTCAACTCTTCGCATGAGTGGCCAAAGTACTGGAGTTTCAGCTTCAGCATCATTCCCTCCAAGGAAATCCCAGGGCTGATCTCCATCAGAATGGACTGGTTGGATCTCCTTGCAGTCCAAGAGACTCTCAAGAGTCTTCTCCAACACCACAGTTCAAAAGCATCAATTCTTCGGCACTCAGCTTTCTTCACAGTCCAACTCTCACATCCATACGTGACCACAGGAAAAACCTTAGCCTTGACTAGACGGACCTTAGTCGGCAAAGTAATGTCTCTGCTTTTGAATATGCTATCTAGGTTGGTTGTAACTTTTCTTCCAAAGAGTAAGCGTCTTTTACTTTTATGGCTGCAGTCACCATCTGCAGTGATTTTGGAGCCTCCGAAAATAAAGTCTGACACTGTTTCAATGGTTTCCCCATCTATTTCCCATGAAGTGGTAGGACCAGATGCCATGATCTTCTTTTTCTGAATGTTGAGCTTTAAGCCAACTTTTTTGCTCTCCTCTTTCACTTACATCAAGAGGCTTTTTACCTCGTCTTCACTTTCTGCCATAAGGGTGGTGTCATCTGCATATCTGAGGTTATTGATATTTCTCCTGGCAATCTTGATTCCAGCTTGTGTTTCTTCCAGCCCAGTGTTTCTCATGATGTACTCTGCATATAAGTTAAATAAGCAGGGTGACAATATACAGCCTTGACGGACTTCTTTTCCTATTTGAAACCAATCTGTTGTTCCATGTCCAGTTCTAACTGTTGCTTCCTGACCTGCATACAGATTTCTCAAGAGGCAGGTCAGGTGGTCTGGTATTCCCATTTCTTGAAGAATTTTCCACATTTTATTGTGATCCACACAGTCAAAGGCTATGGCCTAGTCAATAAAGCAGAAATAGATGTTTTCCTGGAACTCTCTTGCTTTTTCCATGATCCAGCAGATGTTGGCAATTTGATCTCTGGTTCCTCTGCCTTTTCTAAAACCAGCTTGAACATCAGGAATTCCTCAGTTCACGTATTGTTGAAGCCTGGCTTGAAGAATTCTGTTACTTTACTAGCGTGTGAGATGAGTGCAAATGTGCTGTAGTTTGAGCATTTTTTGGCATTGCCTTTCTTTGGGATTGGAATGAAAACTGACTTTTTCCATACCTGTGGCCACTGCTGAATTTTCCAAATTTGCTGGCATATTAAGTGCAGCACATTCATAGCATCAAAAGATGAGGTAGGGAGGGATGGTAAGGGAGTTTGAGATTGACAAGCACACTGCTATATTTAAAATGAATAACAAAGGCATGTTATATGGCACAGGGAATTCTGCTCAGTATTCTGTAACAGCATAATTGGGAGAAGAATGTGAAAATAAAACAGATACATGTGTATATATAACTGAATCAATTTACTGTACCCCTGGAGTAACACATTATTAATTAACTATACTCCAGTATAAAAGTAATAGCAAAAAGTGAAAAAAAAAAGTAATTAAAAAAAAACTCTGTGGTAAGTTTTAAGGATTTATGTTTGTGTATGTGCATTTTTACTGTTAATTTTAATTATTTTGAATGAACTCCAACTACATAGTCAGTGTTCTATATATTTCTTGTGATATTTTGAAAATTATCTTGTAACATAGGGCATAGATAATATTTAAAATTTGTATTTATATTGCTATTTATGATAATTAAGCCTATATTTCAATTTTTTAACTGCTTGGCTTATAACTTATTCAGATTGATGTGCTAAAATTTTCTAAGATTTATATATTTATTTTTAATTTTATCACATTTTGTTAGTTTATTTGGATGTATATAACTTCATTATTATTATTTGTTCATTTTGACCTTTAATCAATAATATAATGTAGTGTTAGTCATTCAATTATGTCTGACTCTTTGAGACCCCATGGACTGCAG
>SJYW01028804.1:100707-114964 GCA_006410735.1 Raphicerus campestris | reverse complement strand
CCAGTGTTTCTCATGATGTACTCTGCATATAAGTTAAATAAGCAGGGTGACAATATACAGCCTTGACGGACTTCTTTTCCTATTTGAAACCAATCTGTTGTTCCATGTCCAGTTCTAACTGTTGCTTCCTGACCTGCATACAGATTTCTCAAGAGGCAGGTCAGGTGGTCTGGTATTCCCATTTCTTGAAGAATTTTCCACATTTTATTGTGATCCACACAGTCAAAGGCTATGGCCTAGTCAATAAAGCAGAAATAGATGTTTTCCTGAAACTCTCTTGCTTTTTCCATGATCCAGCAGATGTTGGCAATTTGATCTCTGGTTCCTCTGCCTTTTCTAAAACCAGCTTGAACATCAGGAATTCCTCAATTCACGTATTGTTGAAGCCTGGCTTGAAGAATTCTGTTACTTTACTAGTGTGTGAGATGAGTGCAAATGTGCTGTAGTTTGAGCATTTTTTGGCATTGCCTTTCTTTGGGATTGGAATGAAAACTGACTTTTTCCATACCTGTGGCCACTGCTGAATTTTCCAAATTTGCTGGCATATTAAGTGCAGCACATTCATAGCATCAAAAGATGAGGTAGGGAGGGATGGTAAGGGAGTTTGAGATTGACAAGCACACTGCTATATTTAAAATGAATAACAAAGGCATGTTATATGGCACAGGGAATTCTGCTCAGTATTCTGTAACAGCATAATTGGGAGAAGAATGTGAAAATAAAACAGATACATGTGTATATATAACTGAATCAATTTACTGTACCCCTGGAGTAACACATTATTAATTAACTATACTCCAGTATAAAAGTAACAGCAAAAAGTGAAAAAAAAAATAATTAAAAAAAAAACTCTGTGGTAAGTTTTAAGGATTTATGTTTGTGTATGTGCATTTTTACTGTTAATTTTAATTATTTTGAATGAACTCCAACTACATAGTCAGTGTTCTATATATTTCTTGTGATATTTTGAAAATTATCTTATAACATAGGGCATAGATAATATTTAAAATTTGTATTTATATTGCTATTTATGATAATTAAGCCTGTATTTCAATTTTTTAACTGCTTGGCTTATAACTTATTCAGATTGATGTGCTAAAATTTTCTAAGATTTATATATTTAATTTTAATTTTATCACATTTTGTTAGTTTATTTGGATGTATATAACTTCATTATTATTATTTGTTCATTTTGACCTTTAATCAATAATATAATGTAGTGTTAGTCATTCAATTATGTCTGACTCTTTGAGACCCCATGGACTGCAGTCTGTCAGGCTCCTCTGTCCATGGAATTCTCCAGGCAAGAACTCTATTGAATTATTTCACCTCAAGTTCTTTATTTTGCTATGTTACATCTATATTTTATTGTAATATTTCTATTTTTTCTTCATTTTCAAACAGATTGTATTGTTTCAGTTTTTATATCACTATTTAGACTTAGCATATTTAAAGTTTATTTATTTATTTGTTTCATTATTGTGTCTTTCTTCCACTTCCTTCTGGATTCCTTTTCTTCCTACCAAATACTTTGCATCTCTCATTTTATTTACCTGTTCCTTCTGGAACTCCTACTAAGTATTATATTGCTTTTTTTCAAATTATTTTACATATTCTTAACTTCCTTATTAAAAAAAGTTTCATATTTATTGCTTTGCCTTTCATTCTGGATTATTATTTTGGGCTTCTCTGGTGGCTCATATGGTAAAGAAGATTATTACCTTATTTTTAGGTTAAATTTTTTGTGATTTGTCATCAAAAGATTCTCCCTTTTGTTGACTTAAACAAATCCTCTGGTTGCCCTTTCAAATAGCAACCTCCTCTTATAAATAATTTTTTACTCTAATAGTAAAGATGACCTTTTATCCCTCGAGGTCATATATATATTAAAAATAAATTATGAGTTTTCAACTTACTAATTGCTAATGCAACTGAGTTTCTAGTGTTGTTTACAATACTTCATGTTTTGTTTGCTAATTCTTTTTAAAAACTTGTTCCCATATTGGATTTCTTGCCTCCAAATTCAGCTCTCTGGATTGAAAATTCAGTTTAGGAAGTCAAGTACTTAATATTTTATACAACTAGCAGCCACTAGATGGTTTTTTTTTGTTTTTTGTTTTTTTGGTTACTAAGAGACTTTCAAAACTCTTTAAGGAATTCAGAAGCTCAGGTTTAATCTTTATTGTAGACATGTCAGATTTTAAGCAATAGCTATAAAATACTTGTTGAGAGGTAATTCATGCCATTAGTTCATTAATAGCCTCCATCTCTAACTATTTTATGGTGACAGCAATGGTGTGTTGTAGAATAGGGGCTGGCTGAAATCTAATGTCTGAGTCATCCTTTTGAATGGATTGTTTGTTACCTCTTCCACATACGATTTCCTAAAGGAAATCCACCCTGAATATTCATTGGACGGATTGATGCTGAAGCTGAAGCTCCAATACTTTGGCCACCTGATGTGAGGAGTCAACTCATTAGAAAAGACCCTGATTCTGGGGGAGATTGAAGGCATGAAAAGAAGAGCATGACAGAGGATAAGATGGTTAGAAATAGGATAGAATAGGAATGACTATATATCTCTTCAAGAAAATGCGAGATACCAAGGGAAAATTTCAGGCAAAGATGGGCTCAATAAAGGACAAAAATTGCAGGGACCTAACAGAAGCAGAAGATATTAAGAAGAGGTGGCTAGAATACACGGAAGAACTATACAAAAAAGATCTTCATGACCCAGATAATCATGATGGTGTGCTCACTCACATAGAGCCAGACATCCTGGAATGTGAAGTCAAGTGGGCCTTATGAAGTATAACTATGAACTAGTGGAGGTGATGGATTTCCAGTTGAGCTATTTCAAATCCTAAGAGATGATGCTATGAAAGTGCTGCACTCAATATGCCAGCAAATTTGGAAAACTCAGCAGTGGCCACAGGACTGGAAAAGATCAGTTTCATTCCAATCCCAAAGACAGGCAATGCCAAAGAATGCTCAAACTATCACACAATTGCACTCATCTCACACGATAGCAAAGTAATGCTCAAAATTCTCCAAGCCAAGCTTCAGCAATAGGTGAACTGTGAACTTCCAGATGTTCAAACTGATTTTAGAAAAGGCAGAGGAACCAGAGATCAAATTGCCATCATTTACGAGATCATGGCAAAAGCAAGAGAGTTCCAGAAAAAACATTTATTTCTGCTTTATTGACTATGCCAAAGCCTTTGACTGCCTGGATCACGACAAACTGTGGAAAATTCGAAGAGAGATGGAAATACCAGACCACCTGACCTGACTCTTCAGAAACCTGTATGCAGGTCAGGAAGCAATAGTTAGAGCTAGACATGGAACTACAGACTGGTTCCAAAAGAGAAAAGGCGTCCATCAAGGCTGTATATTGCCACCCTGCTTATTGAACTTGTATGCAGAGTACATCATGAGAAACACTGAGTGAGGGTAAGCACAAGCTGGAATCAAGAGTGCCGGGAGAAATGTCAATAACCTCAGATATGCCCATGACACCACCCTTATGGCAGAAAGTGAAGAAAAACTAAATAGCCTCTTGATGAAAGTGAAATGGGAGATTGAAAAAGTTGACTTAAAGCTCAACATTCAGAAAACTAAGATCATAGTATGTGGTCCCATCACTTCATGGCAAACAGATGGGGAAACAGTGGAAACAGTGGCTGATTTTATTTTTCTGGGCTCCAAAATCACTGCAGATGGTGACAGCAGCCATGAAATGAAAAGACACTTGCCCCTTGGAAGGAAAGCATGACCAAACTCAACAGCACATTAAAAAGCAGAGATATTACTTTGCCAACAAAGTTTGGTCTAGTCAAGGCTATGGTTTTTCCAACAGTTATGTATGGATGTGCGAGTTGAACTATAAAGAAAGTTGAGCACCAAAGAATTGATGCTTTTGAACTGTGGTGTTGGTGAAGACTCTTGAGAGTCCCTTAGACTGCAAAGAGATCCAACCAGTCCATCCTAAAGGAGATCAGTCCTGGGTGTTCACTGGAGGAACTGGTGTTGAAGCTGAAACTCCAATACTTTGGCCACCTGATGTGGAGAACTTGACTCATTTGAAAAGACCTTGATGCTGAGAACTATTGAGGGCAGGAGGAGAAGGAGATGACAGAGGATGAGATGGCTGGATAGCATCACCGACACAGTGGGTATGGGTTTGAGTAGAGTCAGGGTGTTGGTGATGGACTGGGAGTCCTGGCGTGCTGCGGTTCATGGGGTCGCAAAGAGATGGACACGACTGAGAAACTGAGCTGAACTGAACTCTTGGGAAAGAAATTTATGAGTAACCTAGACAGCATATTAAAATGCAAAGGCATTACTTTGTCAACAAAGGTCCATCTAGTCAAGGCTATGGTTTTTCCAGTAGTCATGTATGGATGTGAGAGTTGGACTATAAAGAAATCTGAGCTTACAAGTATTGATGTTTTTGAGCTGTGGTGTTGGAGAAGACTCTTGAGAGCTCCTTGGAGTGCAAGGAGATCCAACCAGTCCATCCTAAAGGAGATCAGTCCTAAGTGTTCATTGGAAGGACTGATGTTGAAGCTGACACTCCAATATTTTGGCCACCTGATGTGACGACATGACTTATTTGAAAAGACCCTGATGTTGGGAAAGATTGAAGGCAGAAGGAGAAGGGGATGACAGAGGATGAGATGGTTGGATAGCATCACCGACACAGTGGGTATGGGTTTAAGTAGAGTCAGGGTGTTGGTGATGGAGAGGGAGTCCTGGCGTGCTGCGGTTCATGGGGTCGCAAAGAGATGGACACGACTGAGCAACTGAACTGAACTGAACTCTTTGGAAAGAAATTTATGAGTAACCTAGACAGCATATTAAAATGCAAAGACATTACTTTGTCAACAAAGGTCCATCTAGTCAAGGCTATGGTTTTTCCAGTAGTCATGTATGGATGTGAGAGTTGGACTATAAAGAAATCTGAGCTTACAAGTATTGATGTTTTTGAGCTGTGGTGTTGGAGAAGACTCTTGAGAGTCCCTTGGCTGTCTCTTATACACATCTAGATGTGTATAAGAGACAGGCCAAAGATGAGGTGCTTTACATGAAGATAAACTGATATNCTTACAAGTATTGATGTTTTTGAGCTGTGGTGTTGGAGAAGACTCTTGAGAGCTCCTTGTAGTGCAAGGAGATCCAACCAGTCCATCCTAAAGGAGATCAGTCCTAAGTGTTCATTGGAAGGACTGATGTTGAAGCTGACACTCCAATATTTTGGCCACCTGATGTGACGACATGACTTATTTGAAAAGACCCTGATGTTGGGAAAGATTGAAGGCAGAAGGAGAAGGGGATGACAGAGGATAAGGTGGTTAGATGACATCACTGACACAATGGACATCAGTTTGGGCAAACTCCAGGGGTTGGTGGTGGACAGGGAGGCCTGGCATTCTGTGATTCATGGGGTCTCAAAAAGTTGGACATGACTAAGTGACCTAACTGACTGAAAATGTTTGGATGGCATCACCAACTCAATGGAGATGAGTCTGAGGAAACTCTGGGAGCTGGTGAAGGACAGAGAATCCTGACGTCCATGGGGTCACAAAGAATCAGACACGGCTGAGTGACTGAACAACAACCACATATGATGATCTCTGATGGACATTAATATATAATATGAAGTGAATGTTCTCACATTTTTGGTCTATTCCCACTTCACCACCCACATGCTTCTTCTNATCACCAGGAGAGAGCTAGAAAGGTTCTATTAAACAGTATCATTACTATTCATATATTTACCAGTCTTTCTATCTACCTCTTAGCTTTTAGTGATACTTTTGACTACAACTGATTGTGACCAGATTTGTCTTCTCAATTCAACGTTTTTTTTCCATAACCCTAAGATCTGTTCTGTTCAAATTAAATTTGATTATACTGCCCCTGAATAAAATTTGGACCCTAGTACTGTTTCAAGCCAGAAATCTACATTACTTTCCTCAGTGTTTTATACAGGGTATCACTAAAAAGTCATGCACTGATAATCCTATTATCTAGCCAATTAAGACATGAAGAAATTAAGTCAAGAAAAGCATTTCATAACTTAAATAAATTAAATGTATATTCTGAAAATAAAATTTAAAAATTCAAATACCAAATGTTCTGTGAGTTTCTGTCTGTGAATATATGTGTGCAGCCAATTAACTGAGCATATATCCAAAACAGTCAACTGTATAATCCATTGATTTATAAAAAAGCAAAATAGTAAGATATTTTGAATAACTTGTTTTTTGATAACTACATTTTCTGATTAAGAAAGCAAACAATAATATTATGAAAAGCTAATTATATAGTTGATCAAGATTTGAAAAACTATATTTGAATACAAGTCACAAAACTATTCTTGATTTAGACTTCAATAGTTTACTAAAATTTCATATTCATATTTATTAGCTCTCATAGATGTAACACTTGGCTACGGGAATTGGAGAATTTTAATTCAAATAATACTATGCTCTGGTAACAAGAGGATGATGATATAATAAAGAAGAGAATGTATTACGAGGCTGAAATTTTTCTAAGGAGATTTTTTTCTAAGTAGATAATTTTTATTCAAATTCTGCCCAAACTGGTCCTACAATATGGGAGAGNGGAGAATTTTAATTCAGATAATACTATGCTCTGGTAACAAGAGGATGATGACATAATAAAGAAGAGAATGTATTATGAGGCTGAAATTTTTCTAAGGAGATTTTTTCTAAGTAGATAATTTTTATTCAAATTCTGCCCAAACTGGTCCTACAATATGGGAGAGCATACAGGAAATGGTGATGAATGTAGTTCTTGCTCTTAGGAAGCTTACAACATCTCTGTTATTCCTGCCCCCTTTTCTCAACCCTATATGGCATGTAATAAATGTTCCATTACATCACTTTTGAGGAAAAAACATATGTATTTATGTAAAACAAAGGGTGTTAATTTGAAGGTCTTTGTTTTCCAATTTGTTTGATAGTTGTTTTGAGTGTAGTATTCTAAAATAAAAACTATTTTTCTGGGATATTAAAATCAGTTGATGTTATTTAAAGTTAGAATCAATACCCTCTTATGCTAGTATATCTTTTTTTTTGCTGTTGTCCTTTTCTTTTTTTATCCAAATGTCTATCAACCAATGAATGAATAAATTATTCAAACCAGTGGTTGTACCTGTAAGCAATCGGCAAGTCCAGCACACATAATGGCTCATCCAGCATGGTTTAAGTGATCCTTACTGATAATTTTAGGGCATTTGTTATTAATTGACTTATGAACACAAAACAGTTATAAAATAATGTTATACAATTTCATATTTACTAAGATAGTCAAGACTAAAATGACAGATAACAATATGTAATGGTGAACAATATGAGAAATTAGAACTCTCAAAATCTGACCAGTAGGGATGCAAAATGGATGTCACTTTTGAAAAATATGGAAGTTTCTCAAAATATTAAACATAGAATAGCTATATGACTTCACAATTACTCTTTGGAAATATACTGGAGAAATAAAACATATGTATGCCAAAGCCTTTGAGTATGTGGATCACAATAAACTGTGGAAAATTCTGAAAGAGATGGCAATACCAGACCACCTGATCTGCCTCCTGAGAAATCTGCATGCAGGTCAGGAAGCAACGGTTAGAACTGGACACGGAACAACAGATTGGTTCCAAATAGGAAAAGGAGTATGTCAAGGCTGTATATTGTCACCTTGCTTGTTTAACTTATATGTAGNTTCCAGTTTCTGCTTCTTCCAGCCCAGCGTTTCTCAATATGTACTCTACATATAAGTTAAACAAGCAAGGTGACAATATACAGCCTTGACATACTCCTTTTCCTATTTGGAACCAATCTGTTGTTCCGTGTCCAGTTCTAACCGTTGCTTCCTGACCTGCATGCAGATTTCTCAGGAGGCAGATCAGGTGGTCTGGTATTGCCATCTCTTTCAGAATTTTCCACAGTTTATTGTGATCCACATACTCAAAGGCTTTGGCATACATATGTTTTATTTCTCCAGTATATTTCCAAAGAGTAATTGTGAGGTCATATAGCTATTCTATGTTTAATATTTTGAGAAACTTCCATATTTTTCAAAAGTGACTTATCCATTTTGCATCCCTACTGGTCAGATTTTGAGAGTTCTAATTTCTCATATTGTTCATCATTACATATTGTTATCTGTCATTTTAGTCTTGACTATCTTAGTAAATATGAAATTGTATAACATTATTTTATAACTGTTTTGTGTTCATAAGTCAATTAATAACAAATGCCCTAAAATTATCAGTAAGGATCACTTAAACCATGCTGGATGAGCCATTATGTGTGCTGGACTTGCCGATTGCTTACAGGTACAACCACTGGTTTGAATAATTTATTCATTCATTGGTTGATAGACATTTGGATAAAAAAAGAAAAGGACAACAGCAAAAAAAAAGATATACTAGCATAAGAGGGTATTGATTCTAACTTTAAATAACATCAACTGATTTTAATATCCCAGAAAAATAGTTTTTATTTTAGAATACTATACTCAAAACAACTATCAAACAAATTGGAAAACAAAGACCTTCAAATTAACACCCTTTGTTTTACATAAATACATGTTTTTTCCTCAAAAGTGATGTAATGGAACATTTATTACATGCCATGTAGGGTTGAGAAAAGGGGGCAGGAATAACAGAGATGCTGTAAGCTTCCTAAGAGCAAGAACTACATTCATCACCATTTCCTGTATGCTCTCCCATATTGTAGGACCAGTTTGGGCAGAATTTGAATAAAAATTATCTACTTAGAAAAAATCTCCTTAGAAAAATTTCAGCCTCATAATACATTCTCTTCTTTATTATGTCATCATCCTCTTGTTACCAGAGCATAGTATTATCTGAATTAAAATTCTCCAATTCCCATAGCCAAGTGTTACATCTATGAAAGCTAATAAATATGAATATGAAATTTTAGTAAACTATTGAAGTCTAAATCAAGAATAGTTTTGTGACTTGTATTCAAATATAGTTTTTCAAATCTTGATCAACTATATAATTAGCTTTTCATAATATTATTGTTTGCTTTCTTAATCAGAAAATGTAGTTATCAAAAAACAAGTTATTCAAAATATCTTACTATTTTGCTTTTTTATAAATCAATGGATTATACAGTTGACTGTTTTGGATATATGCTCAGTTAATTGGCTGCACACATATATTCACAGACAGAAACTCACAGAACATTTGGTATTTGAATTTTTAAAATTTATTTTCAAAATATACATTTAATTTATTTAAGTTATGAAATACTTTTCTTGACTTAATTTCTTCATGTCTTAATTGGCTAGATAATAGAATTATCAGTGCATGACTTTTTAGTGATACCCTGTATAAAACACTGAGGAAAGTAATGTAGATTACTGGCTTGAAACAGTACTAGGGTCCAAATTTTATTCAGGGGCAGTATAATCAAATTTAATTTGAACAGAACAGATCTTAGGGTTATGGAAAAAAAACGTTGAATTGAGAAGACAAATCTGGTCACAATCAGTTGTAGTCACAAGTATCACTAAAAGCTAAGAGGTAGATAGAAAGACTGGTAAATATATGAATAGTAATGATACTGTTTAACAGAACCTTTCTAGCTCTCTCCTGGTGATACTTCAATGAGAGTATTGCTTTAATCAATACTCAGTATCTGGTTGTGACTAAAGAGCTGCCACTGGGCCTTGAAAGGCAATATCTTTGCTTTTTTAATTGAAGGTTCGAGTCAGAGTTGAAGACTTGCCTTCTCGGCCTGTAGCTATTGCTGAACTTCATTTTCCACACTGTTTACTCTTTTGAAGTAATATTGCTATTTTCGAGATTATAGCTCAGAAAATTTTTCCCCATTGGTCCACTGCTATGATTTTTCCACATAGAGAAGAATCTTTGAAAAGCACTTTGAGTTGTATTGTGTGTGTAGGCTCAGTCATGTCCAATTCTTTGTGACCCCATGGGCTGTAGCCTACAAATCTCTTCTGTCCATGCAATTTTCCAGGCAAAAATCCTGAAGTGGGTTGCCATTTCCTACTCCAGGATGTCTTCCTAACCCAGGGACTGAACCCTTATCTCTAGTGTCTCTTGCATTGGCAGGCAGATTCTTTACAACTAGTACCACCTAGAAACCCCTGAGTTAGATGACAGCAAAGATATTTTGAGTCCTAAGGTTTCAAGATCCTAAAGAACCATCCAAGAGCCTTGAACAATGCTTTGACTGATAATTATAATTTTAAAAGATACTAGTAAGTATTGGTGACAATGAAGCCCTCAGTTCTGACAAACATCTTAAGGCTGCAATAATAGACTGCTAATTTTCTACAACTGCTCTTTTCAGACTAGGGCTATGAAACTCCCAGAGCTGCACTTAGGAAAAGTTGAGGGAAATACTGGCCACATACACTAACCTTTAGTTCAACAGTAAAATTGTTAGAATATGTGATTTTATAGGAAGCTCAACATATAAGTTAATTTATTTTCTTTTCTGATAACTTTCGATGAACTGAATTCAATTCTTTCTAGTGTTGTACGCAGTTTCTGTAATGAAAACAAAAGATAAATGCCCCAAGAAACCTATTTACTGCTTGGCTTGCTTGAAATTCTCTGGATCAATTTGTCTTCATGATTATAGATACTGAAAACTACCACATTCCTCATTTGTTTCATAAACAGGCAGGTAGCAGATAAAATTGAAGACCCATATATATCAACACTTCCCAGTGTATTACAGTTAATAATATAGTAAATTATTTTAGTTCTGACAATCATCTTTACTACTGAAATTACATTCTTTGCTTTATTATAAATGTTGATATTAATTTTCCTGTTAGTATTGATATTATCAAGGCTTTTTATTTGGAAACTAAAACTTTGTAACTTATAATTCTCTTTTGATAAATATTTAAAAGTTATAATATTAATGTAAGCTGTATCTTAAGTTCTCTGCATCCCTTTCATGGAAGCAGCACTCTCAAAGAAGGTTTAGATATAGTTAATTGGAACTTGTATTAGTGATGAAAATGTGAGTAATAGAATGCATTTATTGTCATTCCACAGTACTGGTACTAGGTACTGTACTGGTACTGTAACTAGGTAGGCTGGCCCAATCCCTAGGCCCCTTGGGTTATTTATAGTACAGAGCCAAAAATAGTTTATTTTTTTTTTAATAGAATGAGTTCATATCAGTAATTCTCTTTTAAATTTAACTTTATAAAATGTTTTACTTTAATTGCATTTAATGTAAATCACTCAGTTTTTTACTATAATATGCTTACCAAAGCTTTTATAATTCTGTAATTGTCTCTTGCAACAATCTCTTATAGTTATGTAGTTTTCTTTTTCTAATCCTTTTACGAGTCACTGATCATCATTCTGTGATTATTTTATTGACCCTGAAGTTTTTCAGTAAAACTCTTGCCTCGAATCATTATTTTTAAAAAATTTATCTTCATAATTTTAAATTTCATATTCCAGATAATTAAAGACTTACATAGTAGAAAATGATGTGGTTAAAAGTAATATTTATTCTTTCAGATACATTGATTTCTAATTTTTTTCTCTTTTACTGCATTTTTCTCAATCATCATTACATAAGTAATTTGCATTAATTATGCCTAGAAAAAACATATTTCATAACTACTCAATGCAAACAAGGAGCCAAATATTATCATACAAAGAAATTAAATATTGTGCATGATATGACTTTAAAAAGTTAATTGCAGAGATTGCTTCTTTCAAGCTCACTAATCAGGCTGTCTAGCTTTTGAAGATCAAAGGGAGGTAAATAATATAAGTTATTCAATCAGTAATGGTAACCACAAAAGTCAAACATAAGTATACAGAGCTAGAAAGTGAAATTTTAATGTTCTGTTCTTTATACTTAAATTTTCAAAGTATATTTATCTATAAGATTAGCATAAGTTTTAATAAAAAATATAATCTCCAGTTGATTAAAAATTATGTTCACCAGTTGCTTTTGTGTTTCCACCCTGTGTTGGGGAAAAAGCTAAGCTATAGGTGTAAATTAGTTAAAACATATTTAGAGGTAGTCAAGGGGAATGGTGATATCAACTGAAGCTTAAATGCAAAGAAAGTACTGCTTATGATAAATATGTGAATGACAGAGATAAATGACAGATTCTGGTCAAGATGTTTTTTTAATAACTTTGTATATCAGTGCATCAAAGAAAACCCATTATTTTTAAATGAGCAGGACTTGTAAGTTTGTAAGCATATTTCATTTAAAAATATATATGTAAAAAACAAAAAGCTAACAAATCAGACTGTGAAAGACACTTGTCTCTGCTTGACACTCATCTCTTGCAATGGACTAGAACCAATGGACTTCATCTAGAGAAATGCAAGGCACTGTTTTTTGCTCAGAACAGATTCTCAAGTGTGGTCCACGTGTAAGTGCTGGTCCAACAACTGTCACTGCTCTGCGTATATAGCATGAGATTGAGAGCGAGCATTTCTGTATGTGAATATCTAAACAAACGAGTAATTTTCTGATGATCCTAAAAATAAAAACCAGTACTTGCATTTAACCTTTTAAAATTTCATTTCTTCACTACTTCACTTTAATTGAATTTATAAAAGTATTACTATGTAAGAATTGAGTTGAAAACATTAGATGTAATATACTATAGATCAGTAGCCTGCAAATTTCAGCCAATTTGCCAAATACAGCATGACTATAAACTTTTTTTGAGTTTTCTTGTAACACGGCCAAAAATCACTTGTCTACATGTTCATAGTACTAGTAAGAATAAACTCCTATGAGAGAAAATACCAATATTTTTGCCATGCTCAAGTATTCAATATTAGTTCATGTAAAACATTACTGTCTAGTAAGAATTATTAGTATACATTATTCTTTTATGATACAGTGAAATATATTAAATGTATAATAGACTACTAACAGAGTAAGCTGAGTGCTGAAGAATTGATGTTTTTGAACTGTGGTGTTGGAGAAGACTTTTTTTTTTTAATTCCAGAGTTGACATTTATTCATGAAAAATCCATTTAAGAATTATATTCTACACCATAAATTGGCCTTCCACACATTCTTGAAACACTGCTGAGGTCCCAGATCTGAAAGAAATGTAAGATGAGAAAGCTTTTTCAAATTTTAAAACTTTTAGAAGCCAAGGGTGGAGAAGACTCTTGAGTCCTTGGACTGCAAGGAGATCCAACCAGTCCATTCTAAAGATCAGTCCTGGGTGTTCTTTGGAAGGACTGATGCTAAAGCTGAAACTCCAATACTTTGGTCACCTTATGCGAAGAGTTGACTCATTAGAAAAGACTCTGATGCTGGGAGGGATTGGGGGCAGGAGGAAAAGGGGACGACAGAGGATGAGATGGCTGGTTGGCATCACCCACTTGGTGGACGTGAGTTTGAGTGAACTCCGGGAGTTGGTGATGGACAGGGAGGCCTGGCCTGCTGCAGTTCATGGGGTCGCAAAGAGTTGGACACGACTGAGCGACTGAGCTGAACCAGAATAAACCAGTTTCTCAGTTTAAGATGATGTATTGATTTGATTTTTAGACATTTGAATTTAGTTTCTGGGCAGGATTGATATGATTTTACATATCATCAATAATATTATTGTACTTAAAAGCCATGCAGCATTGTTACAAGTCCTCCCAAAATATACTGACCTTTTGAAACAGATTTTAATCATCATTCGTTCAAAAACCGTGTATTTTTTTAAATTGACAGCTCATAGAGAGCTCTGGTGCCACATATGTAATACTCAACAGTTTGCTGGGAAAAAACATGCTAAGCAGGGCTATGAAGTGATTTGAAACACAGATATAAAAGCTTCTGAAAAGGTAAAATTTGGCAATAGATTTATAAACATATTGTAAAATTCTTAAACTTTATTGGCAATTATTTTACAAGGTTTCTTAATAAAATAGATAGTATATAAGATTTAAAGCATTTATTCCTTAGTCGGCATCACTGTAAGTTTAAATGCTTTCTTTTATTTACATCAGACGATTCTGGGTTTCAATTCGATATTTAGATATATGTTTTGGAAGGAGAAGGGGACGACAGAGGATGAGATGGCTGGATGGCATCACTGACTCAATGGGCGTGAGTGTGAGTGAACTCTGGGAGTTGGTGATGGACAGGGAGGCCTGGCGTGCTGCAATTCATGGGGTCGCAAAGAGTCGGACACGACTGAGCGACTGAACTGAACTGAACTGAAA
>SJYW01028804.1:34172-89856 GCA_006410735.1 Raphicerus campestris | reverse complement strand
AGTCATGTATGGATGTGAGTGTGAGATTATAAAGAAAGCTGAGCACCAGCAAATTGATGCTTTTGAACTGTGGTGTTGGAAAAGACTCTTGATAGTCCCTTGGACTGCAAGAAGATCCAACCAGCCCATCCTAAAGGACATCAGTGCTGAATATTCACTGGAAGGACTGATGCTGAAGTGGAAACTTCAATATTTTGGCCACCTGATTCAAAGAACTGAATCACTGGAAAAGACCCTGATGCTGGGAAAGATTGAAGGCAGGAGGAGAAGCGGATGACAGAGGATGAGATGGTTGGATGGCATCAACGCCTCAATAGACATGAATTTGAGTAAACTTTGGGAGTTGGCAATGGACAGGGAGGCCTGGCATGCTTCAGTCCATGGGGTCACAAAGAGTTGGACACAACTGAGAGACTGAACTGAAGTGAACCAGATCTGTATTTTAGTAAAAATATTCCAGATTACTTAGTGGGACAACAGGCAGACTGTCTTTATTGTCATCCTGAATACTCTTTGTTTCTGAAATAAATAAATGATGTAACATCTTCCAATCTGTGATTCCGCCCTGATAAGGGCTAAAATACAGGCTTCATTGACATTATACAATTCTTCTTCTTCTTCTTCTTCGTTTATCTTCAACTAACATCCTCCACCTCTTTATCAAAATCTATAGTAATTCTGAAGGTAATTCACAGTTTGATGGACCTACTTGCACCATCAGAATAGCTTCTGAAATCCTTGGAGCCTGAGAAACCATTTTTCCATTTTTGTTGTTGTTATTTGTTTTTTTATACTGACATTCACCTGTGCTTTGCCATGGATGACAAGCAATTAGCACCAACCATCTGAGCTTTTTTCAATGGCCGTTTATAAAATATTCAGAGTTTACTGTGAGAGTGGTTGTCAGAGGCTGTTTCCCAAATGTGTTCTTCTCTTAAACCCATTTATTCTGGATATTTTCAAGATTACTGATTTCATTCATTCCCGTTGCTTTACTTTGGGTATTGTGGCCTCTTCCCTGAATTTTTTCCGGGGCTCTGGGAACCTGCCACAGCATTCAACCTGTACAACCTTGCCCCACAGCGACTTCATTGGACCACTTCCACAGGACTGCCACTCCTTCAACATGTTTGTTGTTGTTAGAAAATTTANCTTTGGGTATTGTGGCCTCTTCCCTGAATTTTTTTCCGGGGCTCTGGGAACCTGCCACAGCATTCAACCTGTACAACCTTGCCCCACAGCCACTTCATTGGACCACTTCCACAGGAGTGCCACTCCTTCAACATGTTTGTTGTTGTTAGAAAATTTAGTGATATACTTGTATAAATATAGGGATGTTTGAGTTCTTTGTATTTAGATTTCTATTTATTCTCTCTATTGTTCTTTATACCTTTCTGTTTCAAACTCTAATAAAACTATCCTGCAACATTTCTTGGCAGTATTATTTTGCAGGAGATGAATTATTTAAGATTTTTTCTATCATTTTATTTCTAATATGTTTTCACAGGAAATTGACTTCTAGGCTTTCTTTTTTAGCTTCTTAAAGATTTAATTTTGTTGTCTTCCGACTCATTATTTCTATGAGAATTCAGCTATCATTTTACTATCAGTTCATTCTATGTCTTTATTTTCTCTGACTTGTTTCAAAGATTTCTTTTGTCTTTAGTTTTCTATAGTTTTATTATGATGTACTTGGCTTTTTTTTTTTTTCTTTAATTTGTATTTACCACACTTCAAGTTTCTCTAAACTTCTTGGATCTGTGGGAGGCTTTTTTTGTTTTCAAATTTTTAAAAAATTCTCAACATTAATCTCCTAAAATACTTCTTGTGACCTTGTCTCTTGTTTTCTTCTCCTCCTGGGTTTCACATACTTTTAAATTTGAATGCTTGGATATTGTCCAAAAGTTTTCAAGTATTCCATTTTTCCCCTCTCTTATTTCTGTGCTTTGGGTAAGATCATTTCTCTTGTCACATCTTCAAGTTCAAAATAATTTCCTGTCTTTGTCTGTTCTGAGTATAGCATATCAACCTAGTTTGTTGTTGACTGGAGTGAAGAATTTTCGGTTATTTATTTATACTCAGTACCCGACAGACTTGAAAATCCTCTAGTGATAGACAGCTGCTGCTTTTTGCCTGCCATGAGTCATGGAATGATTAAGGTTCTCTCTCTGGGTGTTCTTATTCCACTTTCTACTTACAGCAGGCCCTGGAAGACTTTACTAAAGATGGGTTTTCCCTGAACTTTGCTCTTCTCTCAGTTGTAGGGCATTGCTTGCTACCCAATGTAAGACTTCTCCAGTGGGGAAAAGATTTTTTCAGTTCCCCTGCTAGCAGCACAACTTGAAGCAGGCCCTGTTTCCTTGCGTTTCACATCTTGGATTCCCTCAGCATTTCTACTCTTCCGCAGAAAACAACCACTTCCTCCTATTAGTGCAAAGTCTTCTGAACCCAGACACTTCTTGATAGTCTCTCTCTACAGATGACTCTCAACTGTAGCAAATTTTGCCTCATACCAATGCTGAGTCAAAAATGGGCATGCCTTTTAAGGGCAGTTGGCTTAACGCCATGAATTTAAACAGTCTGTGAAGGTAAGTGTCTCATAGCAACAGAGAGCTTTGTCTTTGAGTTCAGTGCAGAATCTTTCTGGCCTTGTCGCAGTGGTAGCCACTCTTGACCTCGTATTGATGTATGGGAGTAGGGATATTTGTCATTTTTCTGTCTTTCCCCCAGTGACAGATACTGTCTGCTTCAGGCAGTGAAAGATCTGGGCAGATGGGCTTCCATTTCCTTCCTTTCTCCAGTAGTAGGGAGCTGCTTCTTTCATCACATCAAGGTCAAGGGTGAGTGTGGATGGTTTTGCTCCTATACACTTCCCAAAGCGGCCAGCCTGTCCTTGCGGTTGTGCAGGGTTTGGGGAACAGGCAGGCTGCTTCAGGTTCTCCTTCTTCACCCCAGACACTGACACATCATGCGTCCTTTGCAGTTGATACGACTCCCCTCCCTTTACTCAATCTGTCTCATGAACAACTGACCTGTGAAAAGGGTCAACAAGTGAAAGCAAGTCTTCTCTTATGTCTGGGGCNAAAGCGGCCAGCCTGTCCTTGCGGTTGTGCAGGGTTTGGGGAACAGGCAGGCTGCTTCAGGTTCTCCTTCTTCACCCCAGATACTGACACATCATGCGTCCTTTGCAGTTTATACGACTCCCCTCCCTGTACTCAATCTGTCTCATGAACAACTGACCTGTGAAAAGGGTCAACAAGTGAAAGCAAGTCTTCTCTTATGTCTGGTGCTCTCAGGAATTCTAAATTAGCATGTTAGCCCATAATTGGCATTTAACAGTTCATTACATTTAAGCTTTCTTCTTCTAAATTAATTTTATGGTAACTAAATCTATTTCCCATTGTTATATCTTAGCTAAAACATTTTATGTGTCTCATCCTTTCACAGAAATGCATGGTCTCCATTTGATTTTTTTTTTTTTTAATTAGAATAGCTTTTGATCTTACTTTTTTCTTGGTCATGGCTGTCCTCATTCTTAACATGATAACAGATGTTTTCTTTTATTTTTATTGCTTTCTATTTTTTTGCTAAAAAAGAAATTTTACTCTTTAATTTTAAAACATAATTTTGGAAAGTTATGAAGTGTTATAACATTCACATGGCTTACACTTTTCTAATGGGCACTTTAACTACATTTTTCCTTCATTCTGCTTCTCACAGTCATATAAAAATGTAGATGTTTAAAAATATATAGAGATATTTGACTCAGTTTTATGCTAAACATAAGAATTTGATAAATTAGAAGCCCATTTTATTTAGTATGTGACTATTACTAAATCCATCAGGTTATATATTTCTGAAGAAGTACATTAAAAAGAGAATGGAGCACAAACTCCAAATTCTTTACTGTCTACAGAAGTATTTCTTATAAGCGTGTATATACACTGAGATACAAACAGCTCCATCTAGAGTCTTCATTTCTACATCTTTACTGTCATCACCTATTCACAGAGAGACATTTTTGGGTCTTTACATATTTTTCTCCCAGCAATTTCCAGTTAACTTCAGATACTGCATGGGCTCTAGGACAGTCTATTGATATAATGATAGTTGTTTTGTGACAGCATGGGGTTTTGCAAATCTTTATGAGAGGCTTTGACCTAGTTTTTCTTCATAACCTACAACATGTCTTTTTTCATTATTATTAAACTGGATGGTTAGAGTGTGTGGATCATTTAACTTTGCATTCAAACTAAATAGCANTTGTTTTGTGACAGCATGGGGTTTTGCAAATCTTTATGAGAGGCTTTGACCTAGTTTTTCTTCATAACCTACAACATGTCTTTTTTCATTATTATTAAACTGGATGGTTAGAGTGTGTGGATCATTTAACTTTGCATTCAAACTAAATAGCAGCAAATGTGTAGGATTTAAATAAGAGAGAGTACTAGGGTACTAAGGAAGAGAGTGTCCTTTTTGACTTTGCAGAGGCAAAATCCTTGACTAAATGGCTGATAAACAAATAACTGAATATTTATAATAGTTTGCAAAAAACTCCAGAGTTGTTATGCTACCTATAACAATGAAAGTGACTATCTTTTCAGTTACAGACTTATTTCAGTTACAGACTTACTTAATAGTAATTTGTAAATGTTCTTTCAAGGAGAAATAATAATTATACTTTCAATTTTTAGATATACAGCAGAAATAGCAAGTTATTCATGGATTTTAATGAATCATGCATATTTTCAATCTATGCTTAATTTTTCTAGACTTAACTCTATATGCCATTTAGCTTCTTAGGGCTTCTCAAAATATTTTATCAACTTATTCTTGAATATAAAAATGTTTATTAAATTTATAACTTGAATCCAGAATGATATGCAGCCATAATTGTACTGGTGACAAATTTACAGAGAGTAAACACATATATTATTTTTCTTTCTATAGAAAGAAACAGTTTAAGTTCATTAAATTCTGATATAATTCTATACCAGATCATGCAAAGTCTCCTTCACAACCTTTTTTCATGACTACAACTGCCCCTCTCTTGAAAATGAACAACAACAGTCCTGACATCTAAAATAACACATTGTTTGTGCACTTAGTGTAAAAGGGATCATTCAATGTGCTATTTCTGTGTATTTTATTTTCATTACTATTTTACACATGATATTCACTTGTATTGTTACACTGGTTGTAGTTTATTCATCTCACTGGTGAGTAGTCCATTTTATGAATGTATCACACTTCACGATGTTAGCTAGTTAACATAAAAATTTTGCTGCTAGGAATGATCTTTTTAATATATTTAGCTGATAATATGTGCTGAGGAGATACACACAAGTGAAGTTATTTGCTCAAAATTATGTACGTTAACTGTAGTGAATACTACTAATTGCCTTTGTAGAGGAATTTCATTAAATTCTTAACAACAGTATATAAAAACTCCACTTGCTCTGTGTTCTCCCCAAACAGCAAATTGTATATTATTTTTATTTACCCTTCTGATGAGAGTATGCGTGTGTACATGCTAACTCACTTCAGTCATGTCTTACTCTGTATGAGCTGATGTACTGCAGCCAGCCAAGCCCCTCTGTCCATGGGATTCTCCAGGGAAGAATACTGGAGTGGGTTGCTGTGCCCTCTTCCAAGGGATCTTCCTAACCCAGGGACTGAACCTGTATCTCTTAAGTTTACCTGCATTGGCAGATGAGTTTTTTACCACTAGCAGCACCTGGAAAATCCTGATGAGAAGGTATTATTTTCTTTTGTATTTATGATAAATGATAGATGATTTTTCCCTGAGATTTATGTTCATTTGAATATTATATTTTGTGAAGACCTTATTTGAATCTTTTGACAGTTGTTCCATTAGGGTGTCCTGCTTTTTATTAATTTATGAATATTCTTTATATATATGTTCCAAACACATCTAGTATTATTAATATATATGCATATTAATGTGCATATATTTTACATCCATTTTGTAAGTAGCCCAGAATATATTTATCTACTATTTATGCATTTAGGTTAATCCTAGAGAAAAACTAAAAGTTGAATAAAATGGAAGGCACAGATTATTAGAAATTGAAAGGTCATCTTGAAGCTATGTCCTTGAAATCTCTTTCATGACATAAAGATATAAGATTTAACTGATGATCTCGAGGGCAAAAATGCCATGTGAACAAAAATTTTTTCCACAAAAAATTTTCACCTTATTTTGACCATGAACTCTACCTCATGTTTTTAATTTGATCTTCAAAGTTCACTAAACTCAATCCCTTGTATTCTTCTCTTCATCAAAGTGTATGTCATTTCTTTGAAATGTTCTAGAATTCACTCTGTTAATGGTTGTCTTACCTGTCTTTTTTTTTTTTTTTTTCTCCCAAACCTCTGGCATCTGCCATGAAAAGTGTTAGTTGCTCAGTCATATCCAACTCTTTGCAACCTTGTGGACTATACTTTGCCAGGCTCCTCTGTAGGCAAGAATCTTAGACTAGGTAGACTTTCCCTTCTCCAGGAGATTTTCCTGACCCAGGGATCAAACCCGGGTCTCCTGCATTGCCAGCTGATTCTTTACTGTATGAGCCATCAGGGAAGCCCAGTAGAAATTGTGTGCATTATAAATTTTCCTTTGAGTGGTATAATATCAAATAATAGGATTAAATTATATCCCTGCTATAGCTCTATGAGTTATTCATTTCACCTTTTACCCATTTCTATTCAATTTATTGCTTCATATCTGCATGATTTCATTTGCTTGCTGACTGATCCTTATGACTTTTGTCTACCTCCCTATCAAGTCATCCTATACAAGGCTAACAGATTATATATATATATGCGCTAAATTTCTTTATGAGATAACACACTTGAAATTACTTAATGCCAAAGTCTTATGATGCAGAGAGAGTCTCCTAATATTTAATTTGGCTGTACGTTACTTACTTATGCCCTAATAGGCTGTGTAATTGAAGAAAGTAGGGAAAACTGCTAGACCATTCAGGTATGACCTAAATCAAATCCCTTATGATTATACAGTGGAACTGGAAAATAGATTTAAGGGCCTAGATCCAATAGACAGAATGCCTGATGAACTATGGAATGAGGTTCGTGACACTGTACAGGAGATAGAGACCAAGACCATCCCTAAGAAAAAGAAATGCATAAAAGCAAAACAACTGTCNGGAAAATAGATTTAAGGGCCTAGATCCAATAGACAGAATGCCTGATGAACTATGGAATGAGGTTCGTGACACTGTACAGGAGATAGAGACCAAGACCATCCCTAAGAAAAAGAAATGCATAAAAGCAAAACAACTGTCTGGGAAGGCCTTACAAGTAGCTGTGAAAAGAAGAGAAGCAGAAAGCAAAGGAGAACAGAAAAGATATATAAGCATCTGAATGCAGAGTTCCAAAGAATAGCAAGACGAGATAAGAAAGCCTTCTTCAAGCTGTGGTACATATACACAATGGAGTATTACTCAGCCCTTAAAAAAGAGTAAGTTTGACTCAGTTCTAATGAGATGGATGAAACTGGAGCCGATTATACAGAGTGAAGTAAGCCAGAAAGAAAAACACCAATACAGTATACTGACACATATATATGGAATTTAGAAAGATAGTAATGATGACCCTGTAAGTGAGACAATATAGGAGACACAGAGGTANTACTGTAAATAAAAAAAAAAAAAAAAAGAAAGAAAGAAAGAAATGTGAAAGAGTACCAGGGCTCCTCCTGCCATGAGAGGTTACAATGAGAAGAGGTCTGTCAGTGAATAAGTGGTTCCTCATCAGATACCAACTCTGTTGGTGTCTTGATCTTGGACTTCTTACCTTCAAGAAATGTGGGAAATAGAAGGGCATTATTTATAAACCACCCTGTTTACAGTATATTTTTATGGAAACCTAGATGGACTAAGACACTACTTCAATTAACTTGCCCAAAGCAAGGTCTTAGTGATAGTTTTTTTTTTTTTTTTAACTGGTACACATGGGTAAATGTCTTCATTCCTTCTTCACACTGGATTTGTGATTTGGCTGGATGCTTGTTTTAAATTTTGTTGACTTCGCTCTTTAAGAATACTTTGCCCACTCTGTGTTCTGGGTGTAAGTTGGTGCCCATTTTTATGGTTTTTGCTTTATGATATGTTTATTTGGTTTTATTTCCTATCACCTATTTAATTTTTTCCTCAAGTTTTCAAAACCTTATTTAAACTTAAAAGAACTTACATTTTTTTTTGTTTGTTTTGGGTCAAAGATGCCAATTTTTATAGATTGAACTTTTTCTTAAAAAATACTTCATTCATCCAATTAGTAAGAACAGTGTATCTATGATTAGTTTGGGCTTCCCAGGTGGTTCATATGGTAGAAAATCTGCCTGCAATACTGGAGGCCTTGGTTCCATCCCTGAGTTGGGAAGGTCCCCTGGAGGAGGGCATGGCAACCCACTCCAATATTGTTGCCTGGACAATCTCCATGCACAAAGGATTCTGGCAGAATACAGTCCACGGGATCACAAAGAGTCAGACACAACTGAGCGACTAAGCACAGCACAGCACAGCATGATTGATTAAAGTGATTTCTAGGGCACACTGTCTAATGACATTGTCACTTTTGTGGATTGAAATTTTGTTTTCAATTGTTTGGCCAACTCTGGATAGACAAAAAGAATCTGGTAACAGCTGCCTATGAAATACTATGAAATTATGGAAAGCTATGACAAATGTAGACAGTGTGTTGAAAGCAGAGACCTCGCTCTCCCACCAAAGGCCCATGGAGTCCAGGCTGAAGTCTTCCCTGTGGTCACATACGGTTGCGAGAATTGGACTGTAAAGAAGGCAGAGTGCCAAAGAAGTGATGCCTTCAAACTGTGGTGCTGGAGAAGACTGCTAAGAGTCCCCTGGACAGCAAGAAATCAATCTTAAAGAAAATCAACCCTGAATACTCTGGAAGGACTGATGCTAAAGTTGAAGCTCCAGTATTTTGGTCATCTGATGTGAAGATCCATCTCATTCCTTGATGCTGGGAAATACTGAGGGCAGAAGGAGAAGAGGGCATCAGATGGTGAGGTGTCTGGGAGGCATCACTGATGCAATGGACATGAACTTGGGCAAACTTTGGGAGATGGTGAGGGACTGAGAGGCCTAATGTGCTGCAGTCCATGGGGTCTCAAAGAGTCAGACACAACTGAGTGATTGAGCATCAAAAGTAAAAGATGATTAAGAAATAGATACCTAGAATATAATTACATGTTTATAAATTTCTTATCTTTTCTATGCTGCTGCTGCTGCTGCTAATTTGCTTCAGTCATGTCCAACTCTGTGCGACCCCATAGACGGCAGCCCACCGGGCTCCTCCCTGGGATTCTCTAGGCAAGAATACTGGAGTGGGTTGCCATTTCCTTCTCCAAATATCTTTTCTATACATTGGTTTAAGTTATAGACAGATCCTATACACTATCTTAGTCCATTCAGACTGCTATAGCAAAATACCATAAACTTAGTGGCATATAAACAACAAAACATTATTTTTCATAGTTCTGGAGGCTGGAAGTCTGAGATCAAGGTGCCAGTATGGTCAAGTTCTGATGAGGGTGTTCTTCCAAGTGGCAGGCTGCTGAGTTCTTATGGCCTCTCAGAGTGGAGAGCAGAGAGCAATAACTCTCTAGTGGACCCTATAAAGCCACTGACCCTATTCATGAGGACTCAGGCCTCAGACTTCATCTAATTCTAGTCACCTCCCTAAAGACCTAGCTCCTAATACCATCATATTATGGGGCTCTCTGTGTTGTTCAGTGGCATCACCAACTCAATGGACATGAGTTTGAGTAAACTTCGGGAGTTGGTGATGGACAGGGAGGCCTAGCATGCTGCAGTCCATGGGATCGCAAAGAGTCGGACATGACTGAGCAACTGAAATGAACTAAACTGAACTGTGTTGTTCAGCAGTAAAAGAATCTGGCTTGCAAGCAGGAGACTCAGGTTTGATCCCTGAGTTGGGAAGATACTCTGAGAAGGAAATTACAACCCACTCCAGAATTCTTTCCTGGGAAATCCCATGGATAGAACAGCCTGGCAGGCTACAGTCCATGGGTTCACAAAGATTTGGACATAGTGACTAAACAACAACAACGTGTGTTAGATTTCAGTACACAGATTTAATAGGAACATGAAAGAGAGTGAACAATGAAGAAAAAAGGGTGTAAGATTTCTGGAAGTCTGAAGATTAATAAAGAAAAATGAGAGTCATACATCCTGTAAATATATATATATTTTTCTATAACTAGACTCAGTGCAATCTCTTTCACTGCTTCATTTTTAGTAAACTTTGTTTGATTAGTCATTTTGTCATAGAACTATTGAATCCTGTTTGTAGCAATTTATTCTGTGATATCCACCCCCTAATACAACTCTATATATGTAAATGAGACCTTTATTTGCTGTATTGCCTCAGGCTTACTTTCAAATGTTCTCATTCTTTCTATTATAATTTTGTCTCAAAAATTAGCATACCTTATGTTTCAAAGGGGAAATTGCAGACTTTGAAGCTATATTCTGATTTATGGTTAAAATTTTATATCTTTGTTATCTCTCCCTCAAAAGTAAAGACATATTATGCCATTGTGGGAGTATGTGTATGTATGTATATATATTATTTCCTATAGTACACAGGTGGCGCTAGTGGTGAAGAATCCTTCTGCCAATGCAGAAGATGTAAGAGACGGAAGTTTGATTCCTGGGCCAGGAAGATCCCCTGGAGGAGGGCATGGCAAACTTCTCCAGTATTCTTGCCTAGAGAATACCATGGTCAGAAATACCTGATGGTCTACAGTCCAAAGGCATCACAAAGACGAACACTACTGAAATGACTTAGCACAAACTCATAGCACCCAAATTAAATATACAGATTATTTGAAAATATTTTAAAAATAAATTATGTAATTTGACATCCTTAAGATTTACAGGAAGTGAAATTTTTTCTGGAATGAGTTTACTTAACAAAAATCACTTTTCAAACTTTGCTTGCTGATCAAAGGGGATCTTGTATATAGGCCATAATTACATATATACATACATATATGTATGTATGTATATATATATATATATATATATTTCATCAGAAAAAAACGAAATGAGATTAATGTAATGTAATGATTTGATCAGTTTGGTGATGGAAAGTTCTGCTTGTCCTATTAAAGGAGTTAAGTTACACATTTGCAACAAGATAATAAAATTGTATCAGAAAATGTTTTGTGAAATCTTTNATATTTCATCAGAAAAAAATGAAATGAGATTAATGTAATGTAATGATTTGATCAGTTTGGTGATGGAAAGTTCTGCTTGTCCTATTAAAGGAGTTAAGTTACACATTTGCAACAAGATAATAAAATTGTATCAGAAAATGTTTTGTGAAATCTTTCATTTTAAATGAGTTTCCAGGGAATATATTCTGGTCTTTTCCCTTGACCCTACATTTCTTCCCTTGGCCCTGATGTCGGTCCAGGATGCTGGCCCCAACAGATGCATTATCTAAGTCACCACTATTATCTTGCTTTCAGTGGTCTTGGGAGGACAGACAGTTTGGTTGCGTGTTTTTCTTGCTCTCTCTTTGTAGAGTAAAGGTTTGGTAGTGGTAGAATTTCCTCAGCTCTTCTTTGGGTATCAACTCTCTCAGCTATCTTTTCCTTTAGATTCTATTAACTGCACTCTTCCTTTGCACCCTAAGAACTGAGATAATAGAGTTTCCCTCACCACCATTGCCTATGACTTGAACTGGATAATTTACCATCTTTTGTAGGTTTCATTCAATTAACCTTTAAAGATGTTAGAATCATGACTGCATAAAATTGCAGCCAATTTTCTCTATTCTAATAATGGCATAAATGATGAGATGCACAATCATTTTCTTTGAAGGTATTTCTTGGCCCCGTAGACTGAGCAGGATCATGGAAAAATAATTCAAGATGAAGTGTTTAACCTATTTAGACACTTGAAGCAACAAATTTCAACAGCAGAAAAATTAAGAATAAAATAGTATATGTTTAATGGCATGTGTAAAATTGAGAATGATAGAAAAAATAACGACTCTTTATCTTGTCTCTAAATGTCCAAATTCCATTGTTTAAAATGAAACAATCACATAAATTAAAATGAGTAGAATATTATTGATTCTAAAATGACATATGCTTGGCATGTGTGACAAGTATTCATTTAGTTAATTCACAATTCACTATTCATCTTAACATTATATATAATATGCTATATGTTTTCAACTTATATAATTTTAATATATATATAACAACATTATATTTGAAAATGTGTTCTATATTCAGACTAAACCATTCCTATGTCAAGTAGGGACATTTGTTATCCCATAGATTATTAATTATTAATGACTAAATTTTATTGCCCAGAAATAATTTTAGTAGTTTAAGGCAACATAAACAAGATTTAGAAGGATATTTTAAATTTTAGATTCTATTTTTTTGGTTGCTGTTTTTAAATTTTAGATACTTAACTTCAATAATTTTCAAGTAAATGCCCTCTTGATACTAATTGGATATTTTATTTTTCAATGCTTTCCTGCAATCTACCAATATCTTATCAAAAGTCAATTGAATAATTTTAACTATACTAATAATATTTTAACACTTTCTATCAATATAGTCTCAAATTTTCATATTCATGTTCTGATTGATTTTTTAATATTAGTCATTCAATAATGTATTTATTATACTTTGACTTTAGGTCTCTATCTATGTATTTTTAAATATTACACTAAAAAGAAAAAAAAAAACAACTTGGATGATTGACTGGATTTCTCAGTCCTTGATTTTACAGTTATATTTAAATGACTTGTTACAACAAATGTTTGTGAGTTATTTACTCCATTTTACTCCAGTAAAAATTGATACATTCCACCTTTTACTTTTTCTTGAAAAAATATTTGAACAACAGTTAGATAAAATTTGGCATTTTGTCTTTGAGATTTTGTTTCAGAAACGTTTGACTTATGTTCAATCAATCAACAAGTTACAACAGTTAAAATCTTCTGTTTTGCAATTCTTCATTCATAAAGTAGCTAGCAAATGAAATACACTTATGCAAGTCACTTCTACTGAAAGGATAAGTTGATAAGTGCTCCTCATGTGACTAATAAAATTTTATGAGCCCTTTGAAAAATTCTAAAGTAATACTTACATCCAGAAGTAACAAAAAGTTTACAAAATTGTAAACTAAAGATCATGGACAATCTATTAAAAATGGTATTTTTATCATTATAGAATCAAAATAAACATTTCTTGCAACAGAATTGTCAATTCTCCTTATGTTTGCTTTCCAACTGTGTAATAGTAAATCTTAGATGAAAGGGATTTCATATCAGAATTTTATAATCATTAATTTTGTTAACTTAGAAGCTGTTTTTTGATTGAAATTAACATTTATATTAATGGACTTTAAGTCAGTTGCACTCCGCTATGTGAGTGGGCCTCATCCAACTAGTTGAAGTCCTGAATAAAACAATAAGGCCCTTCTACTTGAACAATAGGGAATTCTATCAGCTTGCCTTCAGACTGTATCAATGATCTTGGCCTTCCTTGATCTTGAGTCCGCTCTCCCACCTTGCAGATATGGACTTGTCTGTCTCCACATTCTCTGAAAAAATCCTATTGAATGTAGTTGTATTGCTTGCTCCATACATAACTTGACTTCCCTGGTGACTCAGTTGGTAAAGAAACTGCCTACAATGCAAGAGACCTGCATTTGATGTCTGGGTCAAGAAGATCCCCTAGAGTAGGAACTGGCAACTCATTCCAGTATTCTTGCCTCGAGAATTCCATGGAATGTCTGGCAGGCTACAGTCCATGGGGTCACCAAAGAGTAAGACATGATTGAGTGATTAACACTTTATCTTTTCACTTTATCCTATATTACCTATCAGAAATTTTGATATGATTATCATTCATATGAGTTTTTGAGAGAGCTTTCCTAATTTTTGCTTACCATCATTATTTAATGCTTGAGTATACAAGAAAAAGAACCAAATTAAAATACAGTTAAGTATGGGGCATTCCATGAATGATCGTGAGACTATATTGGGCAATTTCTTTCAGAAAACATTAAACATAGAACACAACTGTTAAAGACATACATTTGAAAACACAAGAAAAGGGCTAAAATAGACAGAAGGTGAAGATGCTCAGTCGTGTCTATGAGCGACCCCATGCCCTGTAACCTACTAGGCTTCTCCATCCATGGGATTTTCCAGGCAAGAATACTGGAGTGGATTGCCATTTCCCTTCTCCAGGGGATCTTCCCGACCCAGGGATCGAACATGGGTCTCCCGCATTGGAGGCAGACGGTTTAACCTCGGAGCCACTAGGGAAGCAAAAAAAGAAAAAAATAGAAGCTTGAGAAAAAATGTACTTTTAAAAGAGTGCTACTATATCTAGTTAAACTTGAGGAGGCAGGTGATGGCGTTCAGAAGAGTGGAAAAAAGTTAACATTAAAGTGGAATCACTGAACTAAAAATGGCACCTTATGTATTGTGTATAAGCAAACCAAAGCAGATTAATAATTTATTTCTGATCAGAAACAATGGTGACCAAAATTTGTACTTAAAATATAGAAACAAAAGTTACTTTTGGCAAACTCTTCTATATTCTGTAAACATTTTATTCGAAAGGCAATTTGAAATAGCAGCATTTTAAAATTGATTGTTACCACAGCTGTGCTTTAGAAATAGGTAAAATGCTGGAAGCTGAATGGAAAATTATACCAGATGGTAAATTTGATAAAGAGGAATAAATGAATAACACTGTATAATATATATGTCATGAATTATACACACAAATATGTGAATTAATTTATATAATTATATAATTTTAGTTGTGTATTATATAAAATCCACTATACATGTATTCTCCTGTTCAACTGTGTAAAATATAATGATGATAATGTAAAGCAAAAACTATAATGCTCTATGATGTTATCATGCATAGGTGAAATATAAGGTAACATATATAGCACTGAGAGACTGTATTAATTGCAATATATTACTGCAAAGCTCTTATGTTTTACAAATTATTTCTATAGTAAATTCAAATTGGATTGTAATAATATAACAAAGTATGTTGTAATCCCTAAACTACAATTAAAAATTAATTCAAATAAAAGCTAAGGCCCAGTTGAACTATTTCAAATCCTAAAAGATGATGCTGTGAAAGTGCTGTACTCAATATGCCAGCAAATTTGGAGAACTCAGTAGTGGCCACAGGGCTAGAAAAGGTCAGTTTTCATTCCAATCCCAAAGAAAGGCAATGCCAAAGAATATTCAAATTACTGCACAATATCACTCATCTCACACACTANAAAGTGCTGTTCTCAATATGCCAGCAAATTTGGAGAACTCAGTAGTGGCCACAGGGCTAGAAAAGGTCAGTTTTCATTCCAATCCCAAAGAAAGGCAATGCCAAAGAATATTCAAATTACTGCACAATATCACTCATCTCACACGCTAGCAAAATAATGCTCAGAATTCTCTAAGCCAGCCTTCAACAGTACATGAACCGTGAACTTCCAGATGTTCAAGCTGGATTTAGAAAAGGCAGAGGAACCAGAGCCCAAATTGCCAACATCCATTGAAGATCACAGAAAAAATGAGAGTTCCAGAAAAACATCTAATTCTGCTTTATTGATTATGCCAAAGCCTTTGACTGTGTGGGTCACAACAAACTGGAAAATTCTTGTACTCCCAACAGATGGGAGTACAAGACCACCTGGCCTGGCTCCTGAGAAATCTGTATGCAGGTCAGGAAGCAATAATTAAAATCAGACATGGACCAATGGACTGATTCCAAATTGGAAAGGAGTATATCAAGGCTGTATATTGTCACCCTGCTTATTTAACTTATATGCAGAATGCATCATGCAAAAAACAGGGCTGGATAACGCATAAGCTGGAATCAAGATTGCCGGGAGAAATATCAATAAACTCAGATATGCAAATGACACCACTCTTATGGCAGAAAGTGAAGAAGAACTAAACAGCCTCTTGATGAGAGTGAAAAAGCTGGCTTAAAACTCAACATTTAGAAAACTAAGTTCATGTCAACTGGTCCTGTCACTTAATGGCAAATAGATGGGGAAACAATAGAAACAGTGAGAGACTTTATTTTATTTGTCTCCTAAACAACTGCAGATGGTTACTGTGGCCATGAAATTAAAGGAGGTTTGCCCTCTGTAAGAAAAACTATGACCAATCTATAGCACATTAAAAAAACAGAGACATTATTTTTCTGACAAAGGTCCATCTAGTCAAAGCTATGGTTTTTCCAGTAGTCATGTAGTAATGTGAGATTTGGACTATAAAGAAAGCTGAGTCTATTATACAGAGTGAAGTAAGCCAGAAAGAAAAACACCAATACAGTATACTAATGCATATATATGGAATTTAGAAAGATGGTAATGATAACCCTGTATGCGAGACAGCAAAAGAGACACAGATGTTTAGAACAGTCTTTTGGACTCTATGGGAGAGGGAAAGGGTGGGATGATTTGGGAGAATGGCATTGAATCATGTATAATATCATATGAAACGAATTGCCAGTCCAGGTTCGATGCAGGATACAGGATGCTTGGGACTGGTGCACTGGGATGACCCAGAGGGATGGTATGGGGAAGGAGGTGGGAGGGGGGTTCAGAATGGGGAACATGTGTACACCCGTGGCAGATTCATGTTTATGTATGACAAAACCAATGCAATATTGTAATTAGCCTTCAATTAAAATAAATAAATTTATTAAAAAATAAAGCTGAGAACAGAAGAATTAATGTTTCTGAACTGTGCTGTTGGAGAAGACTCTTGAGAGTCCCTTGGACTGTAAGGAGATCCAACTAGTCCATCCTAAAGGAAATCTGTAAGTAATATTCATTGGAAGGACTGATGCTGAAGCTGAAACTCCAATACTTTGGCTACCTGATGCAAAGAAGTGACTCATTGGAAAGAACCTGATGCTGGGAAAGATTGAAGGCAAGATGAGAAGGGAATGGCAGAGGATGAGATGGTTGGGTGCTATCACTAACTCTATGGACATAAGTTTGAGCAATCTCCAGGAGTTGGTGATGGACAGGGAAGCCTGGCATCCTGCAGTCCATGGGGTGACAAGGAGTCAGTTACAACTTGGCAACAACTAAACGGGAAAGCTAGACAATTCAGTAAAATTGAAATGGCATATTAGAATATTTGCATAATAAATTAAGAAAAGAATAAACAACCAAATTAAACATTAAAAAATTTAAAGCAACTAGCAAAAATAAAAAATTTTCTATGTACTTTATCAGGAGATGTATTCAAAATATAAAAACATGGATCTTCTAGCTCTCTCCCAGGACCTAGAAATCTAAAAAGAATATTACATATATTATGTCAGCTAGGAAATTTGGGGTGATTTACAAGACAATGGCTTTTCTTGAAACTATTAGAGTTCAGTTTGAAGAACAACAAATACATTGAAATACAAGGATGACAAATACTTTTAAGACATGGGGAACACAGGTGTAAACTCATTTGGTCACAGAGTAAGAAAAAGATATGAACACTAGAAAAAATGCATAATAGTTAAAAATCTGACAGAAAAAAAAAAAAAAAGCAAATACGGTTACTCTCAGAGCAGCTACTGGAAAGGAAGAAAAGAAAAATAAAATCTCTGTCTTAGAGGAAGGGCGAAAATCATTGTGAAGTCAAATCATGTAGAGATCTCTTATCAGTTGGGGATGGGCAAAATCACTGAGGTATCTGCCCTCTTGAGACACAGAAACAGGGTCTGCCAAAAACTGAGCCAGAACCAGCAGAACAGAGGCCTTGTAACTGCCCTCTGTCATCAGACTAGCAAGTGCTAAGGAACCGGGAATTACAGTGTATAGCAGGAGAAGAAGAGCATGAGAGATACTCCAAGTGTAGGTATGCAGGGAAGGCATAAAGCTGAGGACAGAGCTAGGATACTGGAGAACACCTGTTCACTGAGAAACCAAACTAGACCCCACTCCGTGCAAAAGGCAATGCTAAAGAAATCTGACAGTAATGTTGCTTTGAGTTTGTGATAGTCAAAACCCAGATCAGTTCCTGACTAGATGAATTACATTGTGCTGGGCTTAGTAGCTCAGTGATGTCTAACTCTTTGTGACCCCATGGACTGTAGCCCACCAGACACTTCTGTTCATGGGGATTCTCTAGGTAAGAATATTGGAGTGGATTATCATGTCCTTCTCCAGGTGATCTTCCCAACACAGGTCTCCAGCATTGCAGGTAAATTCTTTACCAGCTGAGCTACCGGGGAAGCCCCGATAGAAAATGAATAGAGTTATCCACATTAATATCCTAGAAGAAAGAGGCATGCCTATAACTTCAGTTATCATCAGTCTATATACAACGTCCAGTTTTCAATAAAAAAGAAGAAAATGGCACAAAAAATAAAAAGAATCCAATGTCTAGAAATAAAATTCAACATCACTAAATTAGGTTAGATGTTGGAAGTATTAGGCAGTAATTTTAAAACAAAATAAAAAGAATGATATGTTCAAGGCTCAAGTGATAAAAGTTAGTAACATACACAAAAAATAATGGGGATCCTAACAGAGAGATGAAACTGTGAAAAATAATTAAAGAAAATGGTGGAAATGAAAAACACACAAAGTGAAAAATCACTGAGAAATTTTCCCACTTGAGATATAAAGACATGGTCTGCCTAAGAGTGAGGCTGCACCAGCACATCTAAGAACATACACTCCACCCAACATCACCAGGTATTTTAATTATGAAAAATAGATGTTAAGCCAAGTATTATTGCTAAAAGTAATCAGGGATATTTCACAATAAAAATGGTCAAACAGAAGAAATATACAGAAGAATATATAACCTTAACATAGAGCTCACCTAAGGTCATGGCATCTGGTTTCATCACTTCATGGCAAATAGACAGAGAAAAAATGGAGAGAGTGACTGATTTATATCCTTGAGCTCTGAAATCACTACAACCAGTGACTGCATCCATGAAATTAAAAGATGCTTGCTCCTTGGAAGAAAAACTATGACAAACCTAAACAATGTATTAAAAAGTAGAGATGTCACTTTGCCAACAGAGGTCCATATAGTCAAAGCTATGGTTTTTCCAGTGATGAGAAAGTGAAAGTGAAGTCGCTCAGTCGTGTCCAACTCTTTGTGACCCCATGGACTGTAGCCTACCAGGCTTTTCTGTCCATGGGATTCTCTAGGCAAGAATACTTGAGTGGGTTACCATTTCCTTCTCCAGGGGATCTTCCCGACTCAGGGGTCGAACCCGGGTCTCCTGCACCGGAGGCAGACGCTTTAACCTCTGAGACACCAGGGAAGCCCATGTATATGAGAGTTGGACCATAAAGAATGCTGAGAATGAGTCTGAGCAAACACCAGGAGGTAGTGAAGGACAGAGAAGCCTGGCATGCTTTTTCAGTTCATGGCATCACAAAGAGTTGGACACCACTTGGAGACTGAATAACAGCAATAATCATATCCAGCTCTTTACCAGCCTATGGACTGTAGCCTGGCAGGCTTCTCTGTCCATAGGATTCTCCAGGCAAGAATATTGGATTGGGTAGCCATTATAGGAAGAATATTGGAGTGGGTAGCATTATAGGAGGACCCTTTACTGGCTGACCACTAGGGAAGCCCATATTATCAGTAAGGGCATTTTAATAGTCAGCCTTCTTGATCACCTTCAATGGTTCCAACTTCCCTGTATTAACAATCTGTTCTGTTGCTGCTGGTGCTGCTAAGTCGCTTCAGTCGTGTTTGACTCCGTGTGACCCCAAAGACGGCAGCCTAACAGGCTCCTTCGTCCCCAGGATTCTCTAGGCAAGAACACTGGAGTGGGTTGCCATTTCCTTCTCCAATCTGTTCTAATCCTCTATGGTATTTTTTTCAGAAATGATCTGTATGACCAATAGCATATGCAGAAGTACTGGTATATTATGTCAACTACAGTAGTCATTCAACTACTGTGTGGCTATTAAAGTCTGTATCATTCCCTCTCTCTCTATGATTTTATTAATGACCAACACTCAACAAACCAATTTAAAATGAATTTTATTTTATGTAAATTATATCTAAATAAAGCTGTTCAATGTCACTAGTTAAAAAATAAACTAAACTACACTAAATTTCAAGATTTCTATTTACCTAAATACAGAATTAAGGTAATAAGTGTATAAGGCAAGCCACAGGTGGTGAAAAATTCCCAATATCTATGTCTGAAGCAAATATATATCCAGAATTGGTAAATCATTCATACATTAACGAAAAATAGAATCAACCCAATAAATAAGGTGCATTAGTATCATAATATAAATGAACAAAAACAGACCATTTAAATGTTCAATTAGTGAAATATATTGAACTTGGCATCATTAGTCATCAAGGATAAAAGTACAACAGTACTATTCTACCACACCTTCTCAACAAAACATCCAGTATTAAAAGGATGGAAAGTACTTGTGCTATGAAAGATGTAGAACAATTAGAAATTCATAACTTCCTAATAATTGTAAAAATTTGAACTATTTTGGAAAACTTTTTCAGAATTTCTAAAATTTTGAACAAAAGAGATTAAACACATATAACATGACAATTTTTAAAAATTTAAAAGATAAGCAAATGAACATATGGCACTAGATCTCTGGGGGAGAGTGTAACTAAAAAAGTGCTTAAAAGAATTGAGGTCATAGAAGTGGTGTGTATCTTGAGGAGCATAGTGATTTTCTGGGTATATAAAATTACAACACATCATCAAGCTCAGAAATATATTTTCCTTCTCAATAACAAAGTAAATAGATATTTTATGTTAAAAGACTAAATATAAATTCAAGAAAAATACTCTGTATGAGAAAAGATATTTTTGCAATTTTGAACTTTCTTCTAAATGAAGAATAAAGTGCATAAAAAAGGAAAAGGAGTGTTTTTTCTTAAAAAAAATGTGTGCAGATGGCTATCAAACACATGAAAAGATGCTCAACATCACTCATTGTTAGAGAAATACAAATCAAAAGTACAATAGATACCACCTCGCACCAGTCAGAATAGCCATCATCAAAATGTCTACAAATAAATGTTACAGTGGGTGTGGAGAAAAGGGAACCCTCTTGCATTGCCGGTGGAAATGTAAACTGATACAGCCACTGTGGAAGATGGTATGGTGAGTCCTTAAAAAGCTAGGAATAAAGCCATCATGTGACCCAGCAATCCCACTTCTAGGTATATACCCCGAGGAGATCAAAATTGAAAAAGACATGTGTACCCCAATGTTCACTGCAGAACTATTTATAATTGCTAGAACACGGAAGCAACCTAGATGTCCATCAACAGATGAATGGATATAGAAGCTGTGATACATATATACAATGGAATACTATTCAGCCATAAAAAGGAATGCATTTGAATCAGTTCTCATGAGATGGAGGAACCTAGAGCCTATTATGCAGAGTGAAGTAAATCAGAGAGAAAAATAACTATCATACACTGACACATATATGTGGAATCTGAAAAGATGATACTGATGACTTTAATTTCAGGGTAGCAATGGAGAAACAAACATAGAGAACAGACCTATTGACATGGGGGAGGGGATAAGGAAGAGGGTGAGATGTATGGAAAGAGTAACATGGAATTTTACAACATCATATGTAAAATAGATAGCCAATGAGAATTTGCACTGTATGACTCAGGGAACTCAAATGGAGGCTCTGTGACAATCTAGAAGGGAAGGATGGGGAGGGAGTTGGGAGGGAGACTTGGGAGGGAGGGGACATTAGTGTACCTATGGCTGATTCTTCATGTATGACAGAAAACCACAAAATTCTGTAAAGCAATTATTTTTCAATTAAAAAAATAAAAAAATTGTATGCTCAGTTGCTTCAATCATGTCCAACTTTTTGTGACTCTATGAACTGTAGCCCACCAGGTTCCTCTATCCATAGGATTCTCCAGGTAAGAACACTGGATTGCTTTGTCATGCTCTCCTCCACAGGAGTCTTCCAAACCCAGGGATTGAGCCCACATCTCCTGCTTCTCCTACATTGCAGGTAGATTCTTTACCTCTGAGCCACCAGGGAAGCCCCCATATGTCTGTATACATAATGTTTAAACTTGATGGAGTAATATTTATATTTGGTACATTCTGAAAATGGATATTTAATTGTCTGAATACAATTTTCATTTATAATATAGTTATATTAAAATTTGAGAGAAGTAAAAAAAGAATAAAATAAAATTCATTTTAAGTATAGTTATAGATATATCAATTATATGTAGTTAATTTATAGATAGTATTAAAATTAATATTCTGAAAGAAATTATGTCAATGAACCTAGAAATTATTATATTTTTTATATTCTCTGATATTTACTTGCTTTGATTAAAAGCTGATAATTTTCAGTTATATCTNTAAAAAAAGAATAAAATAAAATTCATTTTAAGTATAGTTATAGATATATCAATTATATGTAGTTAATTTATAGATAGTATTAAAATTAATATTCTGAAAGAAATTATGTCAATGAACCTAGAAATTATTATATTTTTTATATTCTCTGATATTTACTTGCTTTGATTAAAAGCTGATAATTTTCAGTTATATCTTTAATTTGATTTACATACTACATCAATTGGGCTTCCCAGGTGGCACTAGTGGTAAAGAGCCCATCTGCCAATGCAGAAGATGTAAGAGGGGAGAATTCAATCCCTGGGTCTTAAAGATCTTTTGGAGGAGGGCACAGCAACCCATTCNTATGCATATCTGAGGTTACTGATATTTCTCCCGGCAATCTTGATTCCAGCTTGTGTTTCTTCCAGCCCAGTGTCTGTCATGATGTACTCTGCATATAAGTTAAATAAGCAGGGTGACAATATACAGCCTTGATGGACTCCTTTTCCTATTTGGAACCAGTCTGTTGTTCCATGTCCATTCAGGAACTGTTGATTCCTGAAGCATATAGGTTTCTTAAGAGGCAGGTCAGATAGTCTGGTATTCCCATCTCTTTCAGAATTTTCCAGTTTATTGTGACTTACACGGCCAAGGGTTTTGGCATAGTCAATAAAGCAGAAATAGGTGTTTTGGGGGAACTCTCTTGCTTTTTCGATGATCCGGCGGATGTTGGCACNCTTTCAGAATTTTCCAGTTTATTGTGACTTACACGGCCAAGGGTTTTGGCATAGTCAATAAAGCAGAAATAGGTGTTTTGGGGGAACTCTCTTGCTTTTTCGATGATCCGGCGGATGTTGGCACTTTGATCTCTGGTTCCTCTGCCTTTTCTAAAACCAGCTTGAACATCTGAAAGTTCATGGTTCACATATTGCTGAAGCCTGGCTTGGAGATTTTTGAACATTACTTCACTAGCTTGTGAGATGAATGCAATTGTGTGGTAGTCTGAGCATTCTTTGGTATTGCCTTTCTTTGGGATTGGAATGAAATCTGACCTTTTCCATTCCTGTGGCCACTGCTGAGTTTTCCAAATTTGCTGACATATTGAGTGCATCACTTTCACAGCATCATTTTTCAGGATAGCTCAACTGGAATTCCATCACCTCCACTAACTTTGTTCGTAGTGATGCTTTCTAAGACCCACTTGACTCCACATTCCAGAAAGTCTGGCTCTAGGTGAATGATCATACCATCATGATTATCTTGGTCATGAATATCTTTTTTGTATAGTTTTCTGTGTATTCTTGCCACCTCTTCTTATGTGTATGCTTAGCCACTCAGTCATGTCCGATTTTATGACCCTGTGGATTGTAGCCCACCGGACTCCTCTGTGCATGGGGATTCTCCAGGCAAGAATACTGGAGTGGGTTGCCATGCCCTCCTCCATATATATATATATTTAGAATAATAATTATTCTAGTTTAAAATGATCTCCAATTAATTTGTCTTGTGGTTAAATACCTAGTCAGTTGTAGCTAAAATTGTCTATGAAGACCAAGTCTTCTCATGAATATATCTGGCTGTACTTCTATAACAACTTGATGATCTTAGGTCCACATGTTGCTTTTTGGTGCTCCACTAGTCTCAGGTTTAAGATGATGCTATGATCTCGTCCCTATATGTCCAGGATCCATTCCCACAAAATATTTTTCCTACCTAAAGCTTTTTAAAAATGTCATCACCCATTCATAATATTAGAGATCTATGCCTACCTGCATGCAATGGCATTATGTGATTTTCTTTTTCTTATACCAAAACTTTTCTAGTTAACTAGTGTTTTCATGTTTCTACACCCGCATGTTAAGGTAACTGCTTTGTATCCTGGGGTGCCTTAGGATTAGGATTAAGGTTAGTGTGTACAATGTGTGATTCAATATTTCTATACATTTCAGAATAATAACCACAATAAATTCAATTTCCATCTCTCACCATAAAAAACATTACATAATTATTGTCTTTATGACATGTCCTACACCATACATAACTGTGACTCTTACAATGAAATGAAAACTGGAAATAAATTCAATTTCCATCTCTCACCATAAAAAAAACATTACATAATTATTGTCTTTATGACATGTCCTACACCATACATGTCATAACTGTGACTCTTACAATGAAATGAAAACTGGAAATTTGCATCTCCTGAACTCCCTCACCTTCTTGTCTCATTCTCCCAGGCACTTCCCCTGTGGCAAGCACCTGTTCTCTGTGTCTGTGAGTCTATTTCCTTTTTTGAAAAATATTTATTTGTTTGGCTTCCTTGGGTCTTAGTTTTGACACACTGGCTCTCTATCTGTGACATGCAGGCTCCAGAGCATGTGGGCTTGGTAACTCCTCAACATGTTGGATGTTAGTTCCCCACAAGGAATTGAACCCACATCCTCCTGCACTGCAAGGTGGATTCTTAACCAGTGGATCATCAGTTAAGTCCCATGACTATGTTTTTATTTGTTATATTTTTTGTTTGTTTTCAATTCTGCATATATATAAAATCATACAGTATTTATCCTTCTATAGTGAATCTCTATATTAACTGTACAATTGGAAAAAAATTATTTAAGTAATAGTCCATGACATGTATTTTGAAATGTAGATAATTAGTGAGTAAATATGAGTGGGAAAGATATGCTTTTTTCCTGGTAAAATACAAAATGAGTAGAAAAATAGCGCAATGCAGATAATAAGCTTCACTGTTTTGTTAGGAGTCATTGAAATGTAATTTTGAGAATAAAAGGTAACCTGGCTTGTGGCTTGAATTTAGTATTTCTAAAACTCATGTTTCCTTAATATTAATAATCAAAAATTTGATATTAGTCGGGTTTCTTCCTAACTCCAAGGTTATTTTGTCATAAAAAAAAGAAAGATGGAACTATTTCTTCACTGGAAAGCTCCAACTTAAATGTAAACTATGAATTCCACAACTTTAATAGGCCATGAAGTGTTATTGCCATATATAAAAAGAGAGTTTTATACATGATATAGATCTTTTCACATACAACTGTTATAAATTTTAAAGTCTTTGACTACATCATAAGGCAGTTTAAATATTTTACATATAAAAGGAAATTTATATAATACTCATTTATTAATATATTCTGCCATTCATTTAAGGAACAGTGGGTATTTCCACAATAACTACCCACATGAAAGTGGGAAGTTACCTATTAGCTATGAGGAAAGGAGAAAATAAAAATCATAACACATAGTGAGTTAATGTAGAAAATGTAATCTGGGATAAATCACTATGGGAGGTGATTCAGTTTTGAACTGGAAGGATGGTGATCCTCACTGAAAGGTGATTTGAAAAATGATTTTCATGCAAAATTGGAAAAATATGAAGAAAAAATACTATGTGTCTCTGGTTCATGGATATTCCAGGCAAAAGGATAAGCAAGAGCAGAGGCCCTGAGGTGGGAAAGAGTAGAGAGTGTTCTAGGAACAGTGCTAAGGTCCATGCACCTTATTTGAGTAAGACAAAGAATAGCAGGGAGAGAAGTGAGAAAGAAAGAAAGACAGATGGTTTAATGCCCTTTTGGCCACTGGAGAAGTGTTTCTTTTTGTTATTTGTAGAGACAGGAAACAATTAGGGAACTTTGAGCTGAGGAGTATAGGACAATGTATTTTGCTTGGTCAGTTGAAGTGTTGTATTGAGAATAATATAAAAGGAGTCAAGGGTACTGGAAGCTGACTTTGGCTCAAATCATTAACTCCTTATTGACAAATTTAGACTTAACTTGAAGAAAGTAGGGAAAACCACTTGACCATTCAGTTATGACTTAAATCAAATATCTTACAATTATACAGCGAAGGTGACAAATAGATTCATGGGATTAGATCTGATAGAGAGTTCCTGAAGAACTATGGATGGAGATTCCTGACATTGTACAGGAGGTAGGGTTCAACACCATCCCCAAGAAAAAGAAATGCAAAAAGGCAAAGTGGTTGTCTGAAGAGGGCTTACAAATAGTTGTGAAAAGAAGAGAAGTGAAAGGCAAAGGAGAAAAGGAAGGATACACCCATTTGAATGCAGAGTTCCAAAGAATATCAAGGATAGATAAGAAAGCCTTCTGCAGTGATCAGTGCAAAGAAATAGAGGAAAACAATAGAGTGGGAGACACTAGACAACTCTTCAAGAAAATTAGAGGTACCAAGGGATACCTTTCATGGGAGGATGGGCACAATAAAGCACAAAAATGGTATGGACCTAACAGAAGCAGAAGATATTAAGAAGAGGTGGCAAGAATACACAGAAAAACTATACAAACAAGTTCATAATGACCTGCATAATTACAATGGTGTGATCACTCACCTAGAGCCAGACATCCAGGAATGTAGAGTCAAATGGGCCTTCAGAAAGATCACTAGCAACTAAACCAGCTAAAGTGATGGAATTCTAGTTGAGCTATTTCAAATTCTAAAAGATAATGCTGTGAAAGTGCTGCACTCAATATGCAGCAAATCTGGAAAATTCACCAGTGACCACAGGACTGGAAAAGGTCAGTTTTCATCATAACCCTAAAGAAAGGGGGCAATAAAGAATGTTCAAACTACCACATAGTTGCACTCATCTCACACACTAGCAAAGTAATACTCAAAAATTTCCAAGTCATGCTTCAATGGTACATGAATCGAGAGTTTCCAGATGTTCAAGCTGGATTTAGAAAAAGCAGAGGAACCAAATATCAAATTGCCAACAACTGTTGGATCATGAGAAAATCAAGAATGCTCCAGAAAAACGTCTACTTTTGCTTTACTGACTATTCTAAAAACTTTCATTGTGTGAACCACAACAAACTTTAAAAAATTCTTAAAAATATTGTAATACCAGTCCACCTGACCTGCCTCTTGAGAAATCTGTATGCAAGTCAAGAAGAAACACTCAGAACTAGACATGGAAAAACAGACTAGTTCCAAATAGGGAAAGGAGTAAATTAAGGCTGATATTATCACTCTGCTTATTTAACTTGTATGCAGAGTACATCATGAGAAACCCTGGACTGGAAGAAGCACAAGCTGGAGTCAAGATTGCTGGGAGAAATATTAATAACCTCATATATGCAGATGATACCACCCTTATGGCAGAAAGTGAGGAAGAATGAAAGAGCCTCTTGATGAATGTGTAAGAGTGGAGTGAAAAAGTTGGCTTAAAACTCAACATTCAGAAAATTAAGATCATGGCATATGGTCCCATCAGTTCATGGCAAATAGGTAAGGAAACAATGGAAACAGTAAGAGACTTTATTTCTTTTTTTTTTTTTTTGAGACTTTATTTCTTTTGGGCTCCCAATTCACTGCAGATGGCAACTGCAGTCGTGAAATTAAAAGATGCTTGCTCCTTGGAAGAAAAGTTATGACCAACTTAAGACAACATATTAAAAAGCAGAGACATTACTTTACCAACAAAGATCCATCTGGACAAAGTATGGTTTTTCCAGTAGTCATGTATAGATGTGAGAGTTGGACTATAAAGAAAGCCAAGGACATAAGAATTGAGGTTTTTGAACTGTGGTGTTAGAGAAGACTCTTGAGAGTCCCTTGGATAGCAAGGAGATCTAACCAGTCCATCCTAAGGGAAATCAGTACTGAGTATTCATTGGCAGGACTGATGTTTGAAGCTGAAACTCCAATCCTTTGGCCACCTGATGTGAAGAACTGACTCATTTGGAAAGACCCTGATGCTGGGAAAGATTGAAGGCAGGAGGAGAAATGGAAGACAAAGGATGTAATGGTTGGTTGGCATCACCAACACGATGGACATGAGTTTGAGTAGGCTCCAGGAGTTGGTGATGAACAGGGAAGCCTGGAGCGTTGTGGTCCATGGGTTCGCAAAGAGTGGGACATGACTGACTGACTGAACTGAAATGAACTGAGTCAAGGGTAGAATTGGGGGTCCAGTTAGTAGATGTTTTATCAAACATTGGAGCAGTGGCAGTGGTTTTACATGTCAGATCATTATCAAACTCATGAGAGAAGGTAATATTTACTGAGCCCCAGATATGTATAGCTAAAGAGGACAAGGATAGAGCATGCTTAAATGTGGGAACCATATTTTAGTACTTTTCCAGAAATATCTTATGGAATTTAATCTGACTCATTCTCTCTTCCTTGTTCATTCTTCATCTCACCCCGTGTTCCCCCGTTCTTACCTTAAGTTAGACATCCTAACTGACAGGTTAGCATTAGCAAGATGGTATTCCACACTCAATAAATGCCTTTATCTCAAAGACCTTTCTTTTTGACTCTCATGTGATTAACTCCAGACTCCAGGAGGAAGCCTCCTTAACCCCAGAACTGCAGTCTTTGTCTTGATTTACTGCTCTTAATTAAAGATTACAAGAAAATACAGTTCAGTTCAGTTCAGTCGCTCAGTCGTGTCCGACTCTTTGCGACCCCATGAATCGCAGCACGCCAGACCTCCTTGTTCATCACCATCTCTCGGAGTTCACTCAGACTCACGTCCATCAAGTCCGTGATGCCATCTAGCTATCTCATCCTCGGTCGTCCCCTTCTCCTCCTGCCCCCAAACCCTCCCAGCATCAGAGTCTTTTCCAATGAGTCAACTCTTCGCATGAGGTGGCCAAAGTACTGAAGTTTCAAAAAAAGTTACCAATAAACTATGCAGCCAGAGTTTTCTCACTAAGCCTCCCTGTGCTGTCTCTCATAATCCTGTGGGTTTGTGAAAATTATTCAGTGTGAAACTGCCACTCTTAATGGCAGCCTGGTGGGAGACATGGACTCTACCCTGGGATGTATGTAGCCAAAGCAAGGAAGCAAGAGCTTCCTCAGCTCTGGGAAGCCACTAATCTGAATGTTCCTGCTGCTTTAATAACTTCATTGACTGGTACAAGAATTTATTCAATTTCAAGCTACTTTCAATAAGTTTTACTCAGTTACAGATAACTGAATAACCAATCTCTATTAGATGATATAAGTACTGGATTCCATACATAACATGCAGAGCAGAACTGTGATTTATCTTAGAAACAGCACTCTAGTCTTTAGCTCTCCTTAAATAAATGTAACAAGAAGGATTCCACCAAGGATTAAAACCTCAAATGTGCCTGAAACCAAAAGAAATACTATAGTTCTTAAAGGATGTTTTTCTCACCCCCAATAATATCCTGGGCTTCCCTGGTGGCTGAGATGATAAAGAATCCTCCTGCAATGCTGGAGACCTGGGTTTGATCCCAAGGCTGGGAAGATCCCCTAGAGAAGTGAATGGCTATCCACTCCAGTATTCTTGCCTGGAGAATTTCATGGACAGAAGAGCCTGGTGTGCTACAGTCCATGGGGTTGCAAAGAGTCAGACACAACTAAGTAACTTTTGCTTTCACAACCCTATTCTAACTACATTTCAGATGTAAGTTCAGAAGATTATTGATGATTTAGTGGCTTAACTCACAAAAGTCAAATGGCTTCATACTTAGTTTTAAAAGTCTTCCAGAATGGGAATTTTACACAGCCTCATAAATAGCTGACTTTTATGGTTGGTACATTAGAACTACTGAAAAAAAATATTTGTCCCTATTTTTTTTTTATAATATTTCACATGGCAGTCAAAGAAGCTCATGAGAAAACATCAATCAACCAATAAAAAAGAAAAATACTATCCAAGTTCCTACTGCAATATTAGTACACAGCAACTTCCAAGGAATTACATATTGGCAATTATTCTGGAGAGCAAAATGCCAGTTTTCCTCTCTGTCACCATTTCTGTAATTTTCTTCCCCAGTCCTCACTTAGTTTAATGGGAAAGAGCCCTCCCTGTACATTTGAGGAGATATGTATTACTGCTACAAATTCCTTCTTCTATGAACATATCTTTTATGTTCTGTTATGTAGAGTTATTTAGGGGTTGAGAATGCCAGACATGTTTTGTTAGCTATGAAAGTATCTTGTATGGTCATTAGAAAGAGGGTGTAGTCATCTCCTATTTTCCTCAGCCTTCAGCTAAAATTCTGAGATTATAAAATACACCATTTTTGACAATATAAAATAATACTCTTTACCATATTTATAAAGTAATTCCATTTTCAAAGTAATTTCATTTGCTAACAGTTCCAGTCTATATAAGATGCTGCCTTTTCTTATGTCATGAAAATACACAGAATGGAAGATAAGTCAGGTGAACTTGCCTCTTAGTAATTTATGCTGTGCTTCATCAAACACTTATTCAGCAGAATTAAAGAGAAGAAAGAAAAGTCAAATTACTTGCAAATTTATCAAGGTATAAATGTTTTGCTTGTAAAATATGCAATAAAAGTCTCCTACTTGAAAGGATACAATAAATCAGATTCCAGTACATTCTTTCAACACATGTAAATGACACTTTCTCCTCTCAAGAATATCATCATTGTGACCCCAAATCTACTTAGTTAAATGTTAAATCACTCTGCGTAAAATGAGAAACTGCTTGTCAGATTCTTATTTGTAATTTCTTCTGCAGGAGACTTTCTCACACAGTTCTCAGTATCTGTGCCATGGTTTAGAGATCAGAATAGATAACACACAATGTGATACTTTGGTGCTTTTAGGTAACTAGCTCTTGTATAATACAGTCTTTGGGGATGAAATAGTCAAATGATATCTACAAAATCAATACCTCTATTTGATTTTTGTGAATCAAATCTCTGGCATGTAAAAACTAAATTATGACTAGAGGTAAATGAATGAATATGCTCATTTTACTTAAAAAATATTGTTTCTAAGAAAGTATCCCTACAAATATTATAAATTCTAGTCAAATGTGTCTATATTGGGACTTCCCCAATGGCTCAGTATATTAAGAATCTACCTGCCAATGCAGGTGATGCAGGAAACAGGGATTTGATCCAGTGTCAACACAGGGGACACAGCAGCCTGGCAAGATATAGTCCACAGGGTCCTAAAGAGTTGGACACTACTGAGGGACTATGCAAGTACATGTTATTTTGAGACTCTGTTCTTTATATTTATTCTATTATGCATTTGAAAAAAGTAAAAGTTACTAATATATGTAATTGATTAACTGAGGGGACATTTAAAAAGCATTTAGTTATATATAATAAATTATCACAAATAGTTAATTAGGAAAATAACATAAAAGGAAAACATGAACCTAAGTTGGTAAAATATGTAATTTTTAAGTTTTTTTTCTTCAATTTCTACATAATTCTAATTTATTGCTACTTCAGGACCAAGGTTAACTGCAGAATAAAGTATGAGCAAATGTATGTTTCTTCTACTAAAACCAAAAAGATTATATTTAACAAAACTATTTCTTTGAATTTTGATGTGGTTCCTAATAAAAGCATTTTATTAATGATATTTCATAATATGACTAACTGCTATTATTAGTCACTAAGTTGTGTCTGATTCTTTGTGGTTCCATGGACTGAGCCACTAGGCTCCTCTGTCATATTTCCCAGGCAAGATTACTGGAGTGGGTTCCTTTTCATTTTCCAGCAAATACTCCCAACCAAGGAACTGAAGCTGCATCTCCTATATCTGCTGCTTGATAGGCAGAGTCTTTACCACTGAGCCACCTGGAAATAGTATGACAGATACCTTCAGTTCACTTCAGTCTCTCAGGCATGTCCGACTCTTTGTAACCCCATGAACCGCAGCACGCCAGGGCTCCCTGTCCATCACCAACTCCCAGAGTTTACCCAAACTCATGTCGACTGAGTTGATAATGCCATCCAACCATCTCATCCTCTGTCAACCGTTTCTCCTCCTTCCCTCAATCTTTCCCAGCATCAGGGACTTTTCAAATGAGTCAGCTCTTTGCATCAGGTGGCCAAACTATTGGAATTTAAGCTTCAACATAAGTCCTTCCAATGAACACTCAGGACTGATCTCCTTTAGGATGGACTGGTTGGAGTCCAAGGGACCAGCAAGAGTCTTCTCCAAAACCACAGTTCAAAAGCATCAATTCTTCAGTGCTCTATTTCTTTATAATCCAACTCTCACATCCCTACATGACTACTAGAAAAACCATAGCCTTGACTAGACAGACCTTTGTTGGCAAAGTAATGTCTCCGCTTCTTAATATGCTGTCTAAGTTGGTCATAACGTTCCTTCCAAGGAATAGCTGTCTTTTAATTTCATGGCTGGAGTCACCATTTACAGTGATTTTGGAGCCCCCCAAAATAAAGTCTGACTCTGTTTCCACTGTTTCCCCATCTATTTCCCATGAAGTGATGGGACTGCATGTCATGATTTCAGTTTTCTAAATATTGAGCTTTAAGCCAATTTTTTACTATCCTCTTTCACTTTCATCAAGAGGCTTTTAAAAAAGTTCTTCTTCACTTTCTGCCATAAGGGTGGTGTCACCTGCATATCTGAGGTTATTGATATTTCTCCTGGCAATCTTGATTCCAGCTTGTGCTTCTTCTAGCCCAGCATTTCTCATGATGAACTCTGCATATAAATTAAATAAGCGGGGTAACAATATACAGTCTTGAAGTACTTCTATTTCTATTTGGAACCAGTCTGTTGTTCTGTGTCCAGTTCTAACTGTTGCTTTCCTACATGCATACAGGTTTCTCAAGAGGCAGGTCAGATGGTCTGGTATTCCCATCTCTCTCAGAATTTTCCACAATTTATTATGATCCACACAGTAAAAGACTTTGGCATAGTCAATAAGGAAGTAATAGGTGTTTTTCTGGAACTCTCTTCCTTTTTCAATAATCCAACAGATGTTGGCAACTTAATCTCTGGTTCCCCTGCCTTCTCTAAAACCAACTTGAACATCAGGGAGTTGATGGTTCACGTATTGCTGAAGCCTGGCTTGGAGAATTTTGGGCATTACTTCACTAGCATGTGAGATGAATGCAATAGTGCAGTAGTTTGAACATTCTTTGGCATTGCCTTTCCTTGGGATTGGAATGAAAACTTACCTTTTCCAGTCCTGTGGTCACTGCTTTAGTTTTCCAAATTTTCTGGCATAGTAGTGCAGCACTTTCACAGCATCATCTTTTAGGATTTGAAATAGCTGAACTATTAGGGAAGCCATCATATAGAGAAATAAAAACTGAAAATTTTGCCTAAATGATAAGCTATCTATATGACCTAAGGCAGTGAGTATCAGCTGTTGATACTACTGGACAGAGAAGGATCTAAGTTATTTACAGTGAGTTTGAAACTCTTCATATATTTGAGCCCATATGTGAATATCTTCTTGGGTAAATGTGGTTTTGAAAAGAGTCAGAGCAATAATACCATTTCCACAGACAAAAGAGCATCTCAGTGAGGAGAAGAGGAAGATTCTATCCAGGAATCATATGGAATNGTGAGTTTGAAACTCTTCATATATTTGAGCCCATATGTGAATATCTTCTTGGGTAAATGTGGTTTTGAAAAGAGTCAGAGCAATAATACCATTTCCACAGACAAAAGAGCATCTCAGTGAGGAGAAGAGGAATATTCTATCCAGGAATCATATGGAACATTTAAAGAGTGGAGAGCATTCTTTTTCACTCTATGACTCAGATAGAAGATACTGTAATATACTTTTCCCACCCCCTCCCCCGCAAAAGAAATAAAATCAAGTGCAAAAGCTCAGGGACAGGGAAAAAAAAAAGAGTTGAATTTCAAAGGATTTTTAAAAATATATTGACTGTACTTCAGTTTATTTAAAAAATAAGAAAAATTATACTTCTCATAATTATTCAAAACTAATTTATCAATACAAAACAACAACTTGTCATAGGTATTATGCTCAGGGAGCTTTATTTCAGAAGTCTTCGAATTAAGTTTTCACTTTTCCTAGATTAGTAATTATTGTAGGCTAACTGTATTTTACAAAATAATATTTTCAAAATTGCATTGATAAATTATAGTTATCTAACAAAACTGAGATGGGAATACCAGACCACCTGACCCTGCCTCTTGAGAAACCTACATGCAGGTCAGGAAGCAACAGTTAGAACTGGACATGGAACAACAGACTGCTTCCAAATAGGAAAAGGAGTATGTCAAGGCTGTATGTGTATTGTCACCCTGCTTATTTAACTTATATGCAGAGTACATCATGAGAAACACTGGGCTGGAAGAAGCACAAGCTGGAATCAAGATTGCCAGGAGAAATATCAATAACCTCAGATACGCAGATGACAACACCCTTATGCAGAAAGTGAAGAGGAACTATAAAGCCTCTTATGAAAGTGAAAGAGGAGAGTGAAAAAGTTGGCTTAAAGCTCAATATTCAGAAAATGAAGATCATGGCATCTGGTCCCATCACTTCATGACAGATAGATGGGGGAACAGTAGAAACAGACTTTATTTGGGGGGCTCCAAAATCACTGCAGATGGTGATTGCAGCCATGAAATTAAAAGATACTTACTCCTTGGAAGGAATATTATCACCAACCTAGGTAGCATATTGAAAAGCAGAGATATTACTTTGCCAACAAACGTCCATCTAGTCAGGACTATGGTTTTTCCAGTGGTCATGTATGAATATGAGAGTTGGATTGTGAAGAAAACTGATCACCGAAGAATTCATGCTTTTGAACTGTGGTGTTGGAGAAGACTCTTGAGAGTCCCTTGGACTGCAAGGAAGTCCAACCAGTCCATCCTAAAGGAGATCAGTCCTGGCTGTTCATTGTTAGGACTGATGCTGAAACTGAAACCCCAATACTTTGGCCACCTCATGTGAAGAGTTGACTCATTGGAAAAGGCCCTGATTCTGGGAGGGATTAGGGGCAGGAGGAGAATGGGATCACAGAGGATGAGATGGCTGGATGGCATCACTGACTCGATGGACGTGAGTTTGAGTGAACTCCAGGTGTTGATGATGGATAGGGAGGGTGGCAAAGAGTCGGACATGCTTGAGCGACTGAACTGAACTGAACAAAAATATATTCAAAGACTGCAACAAGTCAAGTATTTTTTGGTCAAATGAACTGACCCTAATTAGGAGGATAGAGGATAAAAACAAAGTAAAAATTACTTGGATTGTGTAATGGAATACAGTGAAAGACGTCATGGACTCTTAACATAGTATGTGTGCAATACACACATGAATACATTTATGATTCCACACGTTTTATGTGGATGTGTTCATGTGCATGTGTGCAAGAGATTATTGCAGAGTTGAGGATCGTTAATAAAATTTGCTAAAATTCAATAGATCAGGAAACTATGCCGCAAAATTGTGGAGTTGCGCTCTACTCTTTGTGACCCGATGAACTGCAGCACACCAGGCTTCCCTCTCTGTCACCATCTCTCAGAGCTTGCTCAAGCTCATGTTTTCTAAGTCTTCATGCAATCAAGCTATTTCATCCTCTGTCGTCCCCCTCTCCTCCTGCCTTCAATCTTTCCCAGCATCAAGGTCTTCTCCAATGAGTCAGTTCTTCGCATGAGGTGATCTGAGTATTGGAGCTTCAGCTTCAGTCCAAAATGAGTACTCAGGACTCATTTCCTTTACGACTGACTCGTTTGATCTCCTTGCAGTCCAAGGGACTCTCAGTCATCTCCAACACCATAATTCAAAATCATTAATTATTTGGCGCTCAGCCTTCTTTATGGCCCAACACTCACATCCATAAATGACTACTGGAAAAATCAAAGCTTTGACTATACAGACCTTCGTTGGCAAAGTAATGTCTCTGCTTTTTAAATGCTAAGACATAAGGTAAACTTCAGTTTTATAATTTTCTAGCTGAGAGCATTAGAAGAATCATTTAAATTTTGTATTTGTCAGTTTTCACACATCTGAAACACGGTAGCAGTAATGAATAACTCCTTCAAAGAGTTGTTGTAATGAGAAGTTAATATTGCTAAAGAACTTAGAATAGGACTGGTAATAATAAATACCATATAACTGTTCATTATAAACATAGCAGTGAATGTTTCTAAATGACATTTATTGAATATTCATTTATTGCATCCATGGAAAATGATTATGTGTTGAAAAATAATTTGAAAATTGATATGTAAGTGTTGAACACAAAATGAATCATGTTTAATTTTCACTTTGTCCTTTCAATTTCATTATATACTCTTCCATGGATTGTTAAGTAACGTAATGTTTCTAAAACCTAAGTTGTTTCTCAATATGTATAGATTTATTTAAATGTTAATTTGACCATTTGGAAGGTCAAAATTGTGTTTTCCGTTTATTGATATTGCATTCTAACATCTTGAAAGAAACCAGCTCAATTAAGCAAAAGTGTTTGACATTTTAAAATGTTAACCAGTGTGCTTTATTGTCCAATATAATGAACAGATTGCCAAAACACGCAGTCAGTTTTGAATTATTTTAAAGAAAGAGCACAGTATGAATGACAATATTTTTCTTGAAATTTATAAAGCCCAAGGCAATTAAACAAAGCCATTATGTTGCAGCTAAAAATGAGATAACCTCATATTTCTAAGAAGTAAAGATTCGTTTGTCTTAAAGCAAATTTTAATTGTTTGTAGACAGGAGAACTCAAATATAATTGGAGGCTGCCAATTATAACTCAAATTTACTTTTACTCAAAACTGTATCTTTATAAATAAGAAAAATAAAACTGTATTTAAAACATGAAAACTTGTTTAAAATCCAGACTACATCAAGCTATTTTATTTATATATGAATATCTACCACATTTTTGCTAAAGTTTATTTTGTCTTTCTCTTGCATTTTAATTGTGTTATTGGGTATGTAGTGCTAACCCATTGAGTCTTTAATTCACATTTGCCCAAAGACTGATGCCAGTTATCTTTTTAAACAATTATTGTCAATCAGTGTATTTTCCTTTGAAGAAGATCTCTTCAATTGTCCTTTGCCTAATTTTAGTGGATGGCTTATTTTTAAAGAATCCCATGAACGGAAGAGCCTGGTGGGCTACCGTCCATGGGGTTGCAAAGAGTCGGACACGACAGAGCGACTTCACTTTCACTTTATTTTCAAAAATTATTACACACATACGTATGCAAACTTAGATATGTATCCATAAAATATTCATTAGCTCCTTAAGAAAATATTACACATGCTCCAAGTACTGTTTATATATGCAAATATAAATGAGATTATATTTATCTATATATGAGATTATAATTTGCATAAATTTGTCATTTACAGTTGACCTTAGAACAATGCAGGCTTGATTTGAACATGTCACTTTTATGCCNATTAGCTCCTTAAGAAAATATTACACATGCTCCAAGTACTGTTTATATATGCAAATATAAATGAGATTATATTTATCTATATATGAGATTATAATTTGCATAAATTTGTCATTTACAGTTGACCTTAGAACAATGCAGGCTTGATTTGAACATGTCACTTTTATGCCTTTTTTTTCAATAAGTACTCTACCTTCTGGTGAATTGGTTGAATTTGTGACTGTTTAACCTTAAGTATGGAATAGTGATTATAAAGTTATACTCGAATTTTCCACTATGCTGATGGTCAGTGCCCCTAACTCCTGCATTTTTCAAGAGTCAACTGTATTTTGTTGCTTGAAAATAAATATTAGAGAGAGTCTTATATCAGTATACATATTCTGTTAACTACTAGCAGAATGTTTTCTTCTTTAGCTCAAAATTAACTTATTCACTCTTTAGTTACTGATGATTTTGGCTTACATTGTTTTGCTTTTACAAACAAAGCNAATATTAGAGAGAGTCTTATATCAGTATACATATTCTGTTAACTACTAGCAGAATGTTTTCTTCTTTAGCTCAAAATTAACTTATTCACTCTTTAGTTACTGATGATTTTGGCTTACATTGTTTTGCTTTTACAAACAAAGCAACGACTATCCCTGTAAAACAAACCTAATCAATTCCCCTTATTTTACAGATTTAATATCTGATATTATATGCATTTTTTCAGGCCAGACTTTAGAGAATTATCTAGTATCCTTGTTAATAACACTACAGTTTACTGACTGCACCCCTCTCATGTCCCCTGGTTATCTAGCATCCCCACAAGACATTTCTACCATGACCTCTCAGCCAGCTTTCCAGTGTTTTAACACTTGTTTGTTCACTCAGTCACATCCAACTCTTTGTGAGCCCATGGATTGCAGCATGCCAGGCTTCCCTGTCCTTCACCATCTCCCAGAGTTTGTTCATACTTATGCCCATTGAGTCAGTGATGATATCCAACCATCTCATCCTCTGGCGTCCCCTACTCCCCCTGCCTTCAATCTTTCTCAGCATCAGGGTCTTTTCAAATGAGTCAGCTCTTCGCATCAGGTGGCCAAAGTATTGGAGTTTCAGCTTCAGCATCAGTCCTTCTGATGAATATTCAGGGTTGATTTTCTTTCACCACTGGACATCTCTGCTAATCTAAAACACACCCAGAACACCTCTGAAGTAGGTGTTGTCTCATGAGATTTTCAATTATTAATAATTTTAGTATGTCTAAAGCACAGTTTCCATTTTGGTCTCTAGTACAATAATGTCATAGTGAAAGTGTTAATAGCTCAGTTATGTCTGACTTTTTGTGACCCCATGAACTGTAGCCCACCAGGCTTCTCTGTCCTTGAAATTATTCAGACAAGAATACTGGAGTGGGTAGCCATTCCCTTCTGCAGTGGACCTTTTCAGACCCAAAGATTGAACTCTTGTGTCCCACATAGCAGGCATATTCTTTACCAACTGAGCAAATTGGTTCAGCTAGAAGTGGGAATATTTTCTACTTAGATTTCATAACTAGCTGATAGTTCTTGCAGAAGTACATTTCTGCACAGATCTACACTTCCTGATATCTCTTATCTTTGATTCCAAGCAAAAATGATCTTCCAAGGCCTCTGCATGTTTCCATTAATTATCTGGGTACAATATCCAGGGTTCATCACTTTCAGTATAGAGACAATAAGGGTGAAGTATTTGAAACATTTCTGGGTCTTCATTTTCCACTTTAGAAATACTATGAACAGTAAAGCAGTAAATATAGTTATTTTTATGTTTATAGAATTGATTTACAATAGAAAACATATAGACATATCATAAACAGTTCATTTTGAAGTCAGACTTCCACTATGGGCAACTAGAACGCTCTCTGGTTTCAAATCTAGTACGATTTATGAATATTTTGATGGGTGATTTTCAACATTTTTTTGATTTCTCAGGACAAACAAGATAGTGAATATTTCACAAGTAGTTCAAGATAAGAGCAGTCTCATACTACTTCATTTCTTTCTTTTCATTTCTTTTCTCCCTCTCTTGGATATGAGAATCATATCAGTTAGTGATCCAAAGTCAGGAAAAAATAAATCGATCTTAAACTCTTTGACTTTGCAGTTGGTGATTATAGACATAAAAATAAGATGTACCATTAGTACCACTTAAAATATTCGTAAAATTCTCATTAAATAACCCAAGCTATTAGATAAACATATGTTAAAATATGTCTTTGATATGAATATTCCTAAATATTTAGAAAATATTTAATTAAGACTAGTAATAAATATTAAATATATTAATGAGATTAAAGCAACATGGAATAATAAAACATTGCAAAAGTTTTAAAGTCATTGCTATTGAACAGTAGTTCTGTAGATCTAACAAAAGCAAGATAAGGTTCTAAAATACAAATGGACAGAGTTGTTAGATATTCTAGGTAGCAGGAGTATGAAAAGAGATAAAACCTCTAAATTTTAAATATGGAGGTACAGAATAACCTCAGCAAGCAACCTGAGATGCATAAGACTTGGAACTTGAAGACCAATCTAAAATGAAACAACAAAAATTTGAGAATTTCATAGTGAAAGTGATGATAATTTATAGCAGAGAGGTCTAGAACATCAATGAGTTGTTATAAATGCTACATCCCAATTAAAATATTAATGATATTTTGGGAATGGATACTTCAGTGGAGCAGTGGCACAGAGCTGTAGATATCACAATCAGTTCTGGAAAGGAAGGAGGTAAGAAATTGGAGATTATGCGTAACAGTCATCTCTTGCATTGATCTTCACAGAAAGCAAGATGGTGGAACAGGAAATTGCAGCCCTCATTCTCCCACAGACACACTAATTTAACAACCATCCGTTCAGTCAGTTCAGTTGCTCAGTGGTGTCCGACTTTTTGTGACCCCATGGACTACATCACGCCAGATTCCATGTCCATCACCAACTCCCAGAGCCTACTCAAATTCATGCCCATCTTGTCAGCAATGCCATCCACCTATGTCCTCCTCTGTCGTCCCCTTCTCCTCCCATCTTCAATCTTTCCAAGCATCAGGGTCTTTTCCAACAAGTCGGTTATTCGTGTCAGGTGGCCAAAGAATTGGAGTTTCAGCTTTAGCATCAGTCCTTCCAATGAATATTCAGGACTGATTTCCTTTAGGGTTGACTGGTTGAATGTCCGTGCAGTCCAAGGGGCTCTCAAGAGTCTTCTCCAACACCACAGTACAAAAACATCAATTCTTCAGTGCTGTTTTCTTTATAGTCCAACTCTCACATCTTTACATGACTACTGGAAAACCATAGCTTTGACTAGATGGACCTTTGGTGATAAAGTAATTGGACCAAAATACCTTTATGAAGAGCCCAGATATTAAAAAAACTAATACCAATCTTTCTCAATCTCATAAAAAAATTGAAGCAGAGGGAATACTTCCAAAGTCATTTGTTGAGTTCAGCATTTGCCTGATATCAAAGGTAGGCTATGATAAAATTATCCACTAATATCTTTCATAAATATAAATGTAAAAATACTCAACAAAATACCAGAAAATGAAATTAAATAGTTTGTTGAAAGGATCATACACCATGTCACATAGGATTTATCCCTAGGATGCAAAAGTATCTATCCCTTGGATCAAGGTATGCAATTCAATTGATATGATACACTACATTAAGAGAATGAAGAATAAAAATCACATAGTAGCCTCATTAGATGCAGAAAAATACTTTGACAACATTCAGCACTATTTAATAAGAAAAAATTAAAAAGGAGAGAAGAAATTTACATCAACTTAATAAACATAATGAAAGTCATATGTGACAAGTCCACAGCTAATACCATAATCAATGGTGAAAAATTGAACACTTTCCCTCTAATATAAGGAACAAGACAAGGATATCTAGTTTCACTATTTCTATTTAGCATAGCACCTGAAGTTCTAGACAGTGATATTAAGAAAAAAATAAATAAATCCAATTAAAAAGGTAGAAGTAAAGTTATTTGTTTGCAGATAACTTACATTAAGAAAATAAAAATTATAAAGCATCAAAAAGAATCAGACAGAAAGAAACTTAACTAAGGGAAATGAAAGATGTACACTGAAAACTACAAAAAAATGGAATAAATTATATCAACAAAAATTATATTAAGTTCAATAGTTAGAGGACTTAATATAATTAAAATATTCATGCTATCCAAAGTTATCTACAGATTCAATATGTACTGTTCAAAATCTGAATGGTAATTGTTATAGAAATGGGAGGAAAAATCTAAAATTTATAAGGAACCACAAAAGAAATAGTCAAGCCAATGCTGAGAAAGAATAATAAATACAGAGAGGGTTTCCTGGTGGTTCAGTGGTAAAGAATCCATATGCTCATGCAGAAGACATAAGTTCAATCCCTGGGTGGGAAAGATCCTCTGGAGAAGGAAATGGAAAACTGGAAATGGAAATGGAAACTCCACTATTCTTACTTGGGAAATCCTATGGATAGAGGAGCCTGGAAGGCTTCAGTCCATTGGGTCACAAAAAGAGTCAGACATGTCTTAGCGAACAAACAACAATAGCAACATAGCTAGAGGCATTATATTTCTTAAATTCAAAATTATTACAAAGCTGCAGTAATCAAAATGACATAATATCAGCATAAATACAGATCTGTAGACCAATGGAAAAGAATAGAAAACTGTTGGGCTACCTTCATATCTCTAAGCCCAGGCTCAGGAACAAAGAAAGAACTCAGAGCCAGAAACAGAGACATTGATGGTTTAACTGATAGTGGGTTTTACCTGTCCAAAATAAGGAGAGTCCTGGAGAGACTCCACACCCTGGACCTCAGAGAGCCAGCAGCAAATGGTGACAATCTTTCCTACTAAGGAAAAAAGAAAATTGAGTTAGAGGGGGATAGTCCTCAAGTTGGCTCGTTGGTTACCAGGGAAACTAGCAGAGGATCAAACCTTTCATTGCCCCTTTGATAAACTATCATAGTAGAGATAGAGATTATGATAACAGAACAACCACTAACTGGGACCCCAGCGAAGCATTTAGACATTTACTGACTGAGAAGGAAGGTCAGCTGCATGAGTAGGGTGTAGGTGAGTCAGTGACTGGTTGTTCAGTTCAGTTCAGTTGCTCAGTCGTGTCCAACTCTTTGCGGCCCCATGAAGCACAGCACGCCAGGCCTCCCTGTCCATCACCAACTCCCAGAGTTTACCCAAACTCATGTCCATTGAGTCAGTGATGCCATCCAACCATTTTATCCTCTGTTGTTTCCTTCTCCTCTGGCCCCCAATTTTTCCCAGCATCAGGGTCTTTTCAAATGAATCAGATTGTTGCATCAGGTGGCCAAAGTTTTGGAGTTTCAGCTTCAGCAAGTAGGGAATATACAGAGCACAAGAAAATAGTCATCTTGGAGGGAATTATCATACAGTTGTGTCCATCTGGGAATAAAATCTGTGAAATTTCTTCCTGACTTTTCAGTCTCTGGAGCAGATTGATTGAACATCAAATTTAAGCTTATTCATTGTTGTTGTTTAGTCACTAACTTGTCTCTGACTCTGTGATCCCTTGGACTACAACATTCTGACCTTCCCTATCCTTTACTAACTCCTGGAGTTTGCTCAAACTCATGTCCATTGAGTTGGTGTTGTCATCCAACCATCTCATCCTCTGTCACCCCCTTCTCCTCATGCCCTCAATCTTTCCCCAAATCAGTCTTTTCCGATGAGTTAGCTCTCCACATCAGGTGGCCAAAGTATTGGAGCTTCAGCTTTAGCATCAGTCCTTCCAATGCCTACTTAGCTTTGATTTCCTTTAGAATTGACTGGTCTGATCTCCTTGCTGTCCAAGGGACTCTCAGGAGTCTTTTCCAGCACCATAATTTGAAAGCACACCTTCTTCAGTGCTCAGCCTTCTTTATGGTCCACTCTCACATCCATACATGACTCCTGAAAAAAACCAGTTAGACTATACAGATCTTTGTCAGCACAGTGATGTCTCAGTTTTTTAACAGTCTTAGCTTTTCTCAGTAGGGGCAATTGCCTTTTAATTTTGTGGCTGCAGTCACTGTCCACAATGATTTTGGAGTGCAAGAAAATAAAATCTGCCACTGCTTCCGCTTTTTCCCATTCTATTTGCTATGAAGTGATGGGACTAGATGCCATGATCCTAACTTTTTGAAAGTTGAGTTTTAATCCAGCTCTTTCACTCTCTTTCACCCTCATCAAGAAGCTCTTTAGTTCCTCTTTGTTTTCTGCCATTAGACTGTATCATCTACTAATCTGAGGTTGTTAATATTTAATTAATGAAGCTATCTAATATCTTTTCTACCTTTGTGGAAAGGTTTTTTCTTAGTTGGTAGGATATTTTGTTTTTAATTTCCCAGCAATAATCTACATATTTTAAATTCAAAGAGGAAGATGATGGTTTCCTCTCACTTTGGCGTCTAACCATGTTTACATAGAGATGTTGTCATTAAGTCCATGGCAAAAATTAATCTACTTTTGAAATTTAATGCATTGCCTTATGTGATAAGGATTGTTAACAAAGTTATAAAATTTTTGGTAGAATAAAATTTTAGGAAACATACACACTGACTTTTAAAGAATCTTACCCGTTGTTCTTTATGTGCATCATCTGATAGCATCTTATCAAAGATAATAAGGAAAGTAGCAAGTATAGTATTTTTTTTTTTAAATTAGCTAACATGTCATGCAAGTAGTGGAGTACCTCAGAAGTAACAATGAAACTGAAGGTCATTATCTCAGATATCTAATTAAAGTGACCACACTTCCAAACTTGCCAGGCTTAATTAGTTAGAAAATGTACATTTTCAACCAGCTGGGTCAGTTTTAAAGACAAAATGTCATTCCATTAGGCCCCTATGACCTATACAAATGCTTTTGAAAATATCTGGTAAGAGTAAAATTGGATAAATTCTGTGGATTTTGTTATGGATGAGTGACAGAATAATACACCTGGAATTTGTCACAATGAGGGTAAAAATGTGTAAGTTTGATTAAGGAGATAAACAAATGATGTAATTTTTATCTTCCATTTTTTGCTTTATCATAACAATACTTTATATTTTCTATGTATTTTTACAATATACATTCTCCTTGAGGTGAAATTCATTAACCCACTCCAGTATTCTTGCCTGGGAAATCCCGTGTGGAGAAGAGCCTGGTAGGCTACAGTCCACGGGGTCTCACAGTGTCGGACAGGAATGAGCAAGTAAACAACAGCAACACTCTTCTCCTAGCAGTGTAAAGTAGAAAATCACCATTTTATGCTCAGTCTTTCAGTCGTGGGAGAGTCTTTATGACCCCATGGACTGTAGCCCTCCAGGCTCCTCTGTCCATGGAATTTTCTAGGCAAGAATACCAGAGTGGGTTGCTATTATCTTCTCCTTGTAAAGTAGAAAATAGGGATGCAAATGAGAAATCAAGGAAAAGAAAGGGAGTAGGGAAATATAAAAACACACATATTTAAAGGAATGTCAAGTTAAGGGATATAAGTTGGTGTAGGGATACTGACGTGCAATTTATTCAATCATACAAAACTTATATAAGGATGAATAGTGACCACCAAAGAATTTTTTTAAAATTGCACAGGATTTTTTTCTTAGCTTTGGTTAAAGAAGAAAAGGGAATACAAATTATTTCGGTCATCTAATGTTGACTGAACATAACAAAAAGCAGGTATGGCAGAGAATTCATCAAGTCATTCTCCTCTTGGGAGTGCACAAAAATCACATTCCCAAGCTTCCCTTCTATTTGGAAGTCATGTATCTAGGTTCTGGAAAACTAAAGATGCACCACTTCTGGTTTCTCTTCCCTTTCCATAGTTCCTCAGAAAGACTGTGTTTGATGGCACAGCTACAAGAAGGAGGAGTCACAGAATCATCATTAAAGAGAGTATCTGTGAAAACAATAATGTGATCAATAAATAAAACTTTATTTTATTTTTTTATCAATAAATAAAACTGGGACTTGAAAACTTATCATAAGGAAGTCTAGTCTACTCTAATTAAGAAATAATACAGAGGTGGGATGCTATACTATTGAAAATATAACATATATCTAAAAGCATCACTTCTCATGTTCAAGCAGCAGGGTAACAACAGGGCAACAAAGTAACAGATGTAAGAGACCCAAAGTATAAAATTCACCTGTTGTAAATTTAAAGGCAGAGTTCATGTTTGGGAGATTTAGAGAAAGAGAGAAGATGGTAATATCTGTTTGAAGCCGTTAGGAAGATACTGGCAGGTTTTTTAAAGATAATGATAACCCTGTATGCAAGACAGCAAAAGAGACACAGTCTTATGGACACTGTGGGAGAGGGCGAGGGTGGGATGATTTGGGAGAATGGCATTGAAACATGCATAATATCATATGTGAAATGAATCACCAGTCCAGGTTCAATGCGTGATACAGGATGCTCAGAGCTGGTCCACTGGGATGACCCAAAGGGATGGTATGGGGAGGGTATTGGGAGGGGGGTTCAGGATGAGGAACACATGTACACCCATTGCAGATTCATGTTGATGTATGGCAAAAGCAATACCATATTGTAAAGTAATTAGCCTCTAATCAAAATAAATTTATATTCTAAAATAAACAAAAAAGAAAAAAAAAAGAGATATCATCAGATCTATTACAGGGATAAGAGATAGTCCAGAAATTCAAGGCTTTCCAAGAATGAAGAATTTTCTGAAATAGAATTTTATAGAAGTTTTGCGGGAAAGGGGCTAGTAAAATAATCTTGGTTTAGTAATGTAACCCAAGGAAAATACTGTTTTTAATGGTCAGCTTATCAGTTATTTTTTTCAGATAACTGCTTGTCTTTTTTTTTTTAATAGCTAGTAAGTGAATGAGCAAGTCATGAATCCAGAAAGCAGGGAAGTAAAATACAGTTGGAAACTGTGTCCAGAAAATATTAACAATTTCAGGTGACAAATGGATCAGAAGTGTATTAAGTTTTTGCAGGCTTATCAAGAAAGCCATTAGCTCATCCAGAAAAGACCTTAAATCATCAAGATTTTTAGAGCCTTGGACCCTTACCTTCTTTTAAGAGAGGAAAGGATCATTATAAACCCATCAAGGAATAGATGGTCTCCGTTCACCAGTTCAAATTAGGCCAAGGAGAGGAATGAACAAGGAGTTCTCAGAGGTCAGAGCCAGAGCTCTAAAAGAACTGTGGATGAGGGGCTCCTTCCAGGGAACAGAATCAGTGTTTAATCAATGTAATTTCTTCATCCCTGCAGTGTGTATGCCTGTTGTTGCTCAATCTCATAGTCATGTCCAACTCTTTGTGACCTTATAGACTATTGTCTGCCAGGCCCTCTGTCCAGGTGGGAATACTGAAGTGGGTTGCCACACCCGCCTCAAGGGGATCTTCCCAACTCAGGAAATGAACCTATGTTTCTTCTTTCTCCTGCATTGGCAGGCAGGTTCTTTAGCATTAGCACCACCTGGAAAGCCAGATGAGCCTGGGAGATTTATTACAATCTCTTCCAAGGGGGATTTATATCATTACTTGCCAGTGGATACTGTATGCCTCCCATTCTTTGCCTTTTTTAAAGGGAGTGATTACTGCATGTACCTGGTGCCTGCTCCATCACTGCCTTCTGGGTATTTGTCCTAGAAAGGGAAGATAACTTGCATTTTACAGTTGTAGGTCTGCAGATTTTAAGGGAGTTACATCTGCATCTGATGGCACCTAGAGATGTGGACTCTGAGCAGTAATCACTGACAAGATGTAACTTTATATCGCAGGAAACAGTGAAAGTGCTGCATATGTGAAAGAAAGGTAAAATGATCTCATAGCCNGCCTTCTGGGTATTTGTCCTAGAAAGGGAAGATAACTTGCATTTTACAGTTGTAGGTCTGCAGATTTTAAGGGAGTTACATTTGCATCTGATGGCACCTAGAGATGTGGACTCTGAGCAGTAATCACTGACAAGATGTAACTTTATATCGCTTTCTCAGGAAACAGTGAAAGTGCTGCATATGTGAAAGAAAGGTAAAATGATCTCATAGCCATAATGCACTGCCAAAGATAATAAGATATATTGATATCACTATCTTCATGGACACACAAAAATCTTTCAAATCTTTCTTGCAGTTAGGTCAGAGATCATATGATTAAATTTTGGCTAGTAGTATACAGGCATGAATAACATAAAACAACTTCAGATTAGGCCAATTGTACAATATCCCCCTTCCTCATTTTCCCTTCAGCAGAGAGTTCATATCTGACTGTTCTAGATCTACATCTGCACAATGGAATGGCCTGATTCCCAAGTCACCAAAGAGGAAGGACTAGATTGCAGTGATATAATAGGAAGCAAAGACATACTGTGCTAATCCACTGATACTTTGCAACCTATTTGTCATAATAACAAAGCTACTCTATCCTCTTTAATAAAATTATATAACATCCTGATAAAAATACCAAATAAAAAGATATCAAGTCCTGATGAGATGACTGAAATAAAAGAAAAATGTCCACAAAGTTTCATATAATTGTCTGTCACTAAAGCCAAAATCTGCCCTTTGTTTTTCCCTGTTGGTTTTTTGTGATGATTGAGAAGAGAGGAGCAGTTTCTGGTTACATGTTGGCAATGGGAAGGTGTAAATATCAGATTTATATCTAGCATTGGTGAAGGCTCAGGAGGGTATCCTGAATTGAAGGATTATCCAGTGTCCTTTTATAGAAGAAGAATAAACCTTTGCACAGCACTTTAAATTCAATATCTGAAAAAATGTAGAGAGTAAATAGAACAATTGAAATTAACAGCAGTCCGGCTGAGCCATACTTTCCAAGACCATTGAAAAACAGAAAACTAGACACGAGTAGCTCTCCGAAAAATAAGGAACTGATGGTAAGGGACATAGTGGACCAACATGAGTAGGGTGCAAAATGAGAAGGACACAAAGGAAATGTAGAATTCATGGCCAAAGATCAAAAAACAGGAAAAATATATCAAAGTAGTAACCCAAGGGAAAAAGAAAGCCAGAGTAAAATAAGACAATAGCAATAATACCAAATATATAGCTCAAAGAAATAATTTGTGATATACATTTATTTATATAGAAAAAAATATATTTAGATATCCCATATATACATGCAGAATGAAGTAAATGAATGGGGAAAAAAAGGCCAGAAAAATGAGTATAAGAAATGAGAGAGAGATCGTTAATTTATATAACATTAAGGAGGAAAATTTGATTATAAAAATGTAAACTTTCAAATGATGTGTAAAATATTCTATATTGCAGATGTAACTGACAAGAATGTTTATATACTAAATAACTTTAATAATAGAAAAATGCATAAGGCAAATTAAAATGTGCAAATAAGAGACAAAAGACACAAAACAAAGACAAGACTCAGTAAATTATCTGTATCTATATTTAAACACTAAAATAAAATATGGAAGGAGGAAAATATATATGTATACATATGCATGTCTGTATATATGTTTCTGCTGCTACTGCTGCTAAGTTGCTTCAGTCGTGTCCAACTCTGTGGGACCCCAGAGATGGCAGCCCACTAGGTTCTCCCGTCCCTGGGATTCTCCAGGCAAGAACACTGGAGAGGGTTTCCATTTCCTTCACTAATGCATGAAAGTGAAAGTGAATTCCCTCAGTTGTGTCCGACCCTCAGCAACCCAATGGACTGCAGCCTCCAGGCTCCTCCGTCCATGGGATTTTCCAGGCAAGAGTACTGGAGTGGGGGTGCCAATGCCTTTCTAACAAAATATAAATATCTTACATTGTATCATAATTGATATATATTTTTACACTAGTGTATATAATTTTTTAAAACTTGGAATATAGTTAAAGGAGTAATTTTTAAAAAGACCGCTATGTGTTCTGTGTGCTAAGTCCCTTCAGTCATGTCTGACTGTTTGCAAACACATGGACTATAGCCTGCCAGGGATTGAATCCGAGACTTCTGTGGCTTCTGTATTGCAGGTGGTGTTTTTACCATTGAGCCACTGGGGAAGCGCTTATAACTCTNCAGTTCTTCTGTGTATTCTAGCCACCTCTTCTTAATATCTTCTGCTTCTGTTAGGTCCATACCATTTCTGTCCTTAATCGAGCCCATCTTTTCATGGAATATTCTCTTGGTATCTCTAATTTTCTTGAAGAGATCTCTAGTCTTTCCCATTCTGTTGTTTTCCTCTATTTCTTTGCATTTCTTATAGCTCTATAAGTACTTATAAAAATATAAAATAATGTAAGCATATAATAGATATTATGTGCTCACATATATAATACATATCACAGACATATCTGTATATAACATATATGAATGTGTATGTATACTCCCATAAGTCATGTAATTAGTAGAAAATGTTCCAGTATTCTGCTGTCATGCCATATATATTCCCATAATCTGATTGAGTCACATGAAACTAAGCAATGTTTAGCATTTTATTTTTTCACGCTTAATTTTGCCTCTAAAATTCTTTCAGTGGCTAATTTTTCTCATATAATTATTATTTTATGCTTTCATTTAATGAAATACTGTTCACCCTCAATTTTCTCAGTTTTATTTGATTTGGAATTATTTTATTTGATTAATAATGTTAAATGATAGGTTTTTTCCTAAGTATACATTTTCTCACAATTATTTTAAGATATCATTTTATTAGTTTCTGGTTTCCATTTTTTCTCTTAAAATTTTTTTCTTTAGTCTCGTGATTCCTCCTTTTTAGATGCTCATTTGCTTCTCTGTGGCTAATATTAAATTGTAATTTTCAGCATTTTGCAGTTTCTTTATGAGCTTTAGATTTATTTTCCACTTGGACTATACTGTGATCCTTTAATATATGGATTTATGTCTTCATTCAACTTTGAACATTTCTCACAATTTTTCAAATTTTTCTTCTTCTTCATTATTTCTATGGACTCTATCAAGTTAGGCTTTCTATCATCCTTAGATCTCAAATCTCTTACATATTTTCTGGGTGACTGCTTATCTAGCTGAATCAAATTGCTTGAGTTTTAGATTTTCTACTCAATGCTGATGGAAATATTTACACAGTGTGTTGAAATAAGATGTCCCATGCAAAAAAAAAAAAAAAGAAACCTTTCTTCTGCTCATGACTGAATTCTGCTGTAGGGTCTTTATATCCCTGGCAACTTTGGTCTCATCCATGTTAACCCTGAAAGAAAGGCTTCAATAAGGAGTTTCAGTGGCTTGCAGTAGGACAGAATGAGCACATACAGAAAAAGCCATGCAAAGAAAAATAAAAATGTGGAGACAGTTCTGTCCACATAATTATGAGCAAAGTTACTCTAAATAAATGAAGTTTCAGGAGTAGGCAGAATAAAATTTTACCATATAGTGTCTACAGGGAACAATACAAAAATGAATAATTGTGGGATATAGCAGGTAAAATGAAGATATACAATTAGAAAAGGCAATTTCAATCCAATGAAATCATACGATAATTTACTAAGAACATAATAAGTAGTTTGATAATTCCAGAATTTACATTAATAATAATTTCAATAATGATATAATTGTCTTGAAACTCTACATGCCAAAAAAGTGTATTATACAGAGAAAGAATTGTTGAAAAATGTGAAAACAAATTTTTATATACAAAATAAAGTCTGACTCATTTGCCTTGATAAATTAAGCAGACAAAAATAAGTATGGATATAAAATAGAGTGCCATACTGGCAAAACACATCATACTTGTGATCATTCCATGATGATATATGTATACATTGGCAGGTTTCCTTCATTATTTATATTACTTTTTGAATAAGCAAATTTTACCCATTATATTTTTACCGATGACTATTTGGGCTAGTGATAAAATAACTAACATAGTTTCTATTTTTCAAAAAAAAATTCATTATTCTTGATTCTCTCTTATGTATGTGACCACTATCATACGAAAAGTTCATGAATATGATTATTTATCATTTAATTATATTACTACTGCATGAATTGGTTTTCTGCTCCTTATTTTTATCCTTGCAATAAATCTCATTTAGTAATGATGAATTATTCTTTTAATTCACAGTTTGACATTTTTGCATTTTTTAAAAAATGGATTTTGAAACTATTTCTGTTCACAGGAAAATTAAGTACCCTGATGTTTCTTCTGATTTCTCTCTCTCCCTGTGATTTCCTGCTATGGATGTACAATGTTTTCAAATAGGGTTTTTTTGTTTGTTTGTTTGTTTTTCTTTTTACTTTTTGTCTTGGATATCTCACACCGTACAACTGTGGGAATTGCTTAATGCTGAATTTCTTTGTTACATCCTCTGTGATGCTAAACTCTTTGCTTAATGCAATGCTCACATTATCTTGCTCTCTACAGTTTAGTTCAGTTCAGTCGCTCAGTCGTGTCCAACTCTTTGCGACCCCATGAATCGCAGCACGCCAGGCCTCCCTGTTCATTACCATCTCTCGGACTTCACTCAGACTCACATCCATTGAGTCTGTGATGCCATCCAGCCATCTCATCCTCGGTCGTCCCCTTCTCCTCCTGTCCCCAATCCCTCCCACCATCAGAGTATTTTCCGATGAATCAACTCTTTTCATGAGGTGGCCAAAGTACTGGAGTTTCAGCTTTAGCATCATTCCTTCCAAAGAAATCCCAGGGCTGATCTCCTTCAGAATGGACTGGTTGGATCTCCTTGCAGTCCAAGGAACTCTCAAGAGTCTTCTCCAACACCACAGTTCAAAAGCATCAATTATTTGGCACTCAGCCTTCTTCACAGTCTAACTCTCACATCCATACATGATCACAGGGAAAACCATAGCTTTGACTAGACGGACCTTAGTCAGCAAAGTAATGTATCTGCTTTTGAATATGCTATCTAGGTCGGTCATAACTTTTCTTCCAAGGAGTAAGCTTCCTCTAATTTCATGGCTGCAGTCACCATCTGCAGTGATTTTGGAGCCCCCAAAAATAAAGTCTGACACTGTTTTCACTGTTTCCCCATCTATTTCCCATGAAGTGCTGGGACTGGATGCCATTATCTTTGTTTTCTGAATGTTGAGGTTTAAACCAACTTTTTCACTCTCCTCTTTCACTTTCATCAAGAGGCTTTTTAGCTCCTCTTCACTTTCTGTCATAAGGGTGATGTCATCTGCATATCTGAGGTTATTGATATTTCTCCCAGAAATCTTGATTCCAGCTTGTGTTTCTTCCAGCCCAGTGTTTCTCATGATGTACTCTGCATAGAAGTTAAATAAGCAGAGTGACAATATACAGCCTTGACGTACTCCTTTTCCTATTTGGAACCAGTCTGTTCCATGTCCAGTTCTAACTGTTGCTTCCTGACCTGCATACAGATTTCTCAAGAGGCAGGTTAAGTGGTCTGGTATGCCCATCTCTTTCAGAATTGTCCACAGTTTATTGTGATCCACACAGTCAAAGGCTTTGTCATCGGCAATAAAGCAGAAATAGATGTTTTTCTGGAACTCTCTTGCTTTGTCCATGATCCAGTGGATGCTGGCAATTTGATCTCTGGTTCCTCTGCCTTTTCTAAAACCAGCTTGGACATCAGAAAGTTCACGGTTCACGTATTGCTGAAGCCTGGCTTGGAGAATTTTAAGCATTATTTTACTAGCATGTGAGATGAGTGCAATTGTGCAGTAGTCTGAGCATTCTTTGGTGTTGCCTTTCTTTGTGATTGGAATGGAAATGGACATTTTCCAGTCCTGTGGCCACTGCTGAGTTTTCCAAATTTGCTGGCATATTGAGTGCAGCACTTTCACAGCATCATCATCCAGGATTTGAAACAGCTCAACTAGGGGCATATTTGGATAGTTTGATATTGGATTCTCCTGTGTCCATACCTCTCATACCATTTTCAGTTTCCCTTCGATCTTTTCTGATCCTAAGAAACACATAAAAAGATTCTCTAAACTTCAGACAGGAATGGGTCAGCTTCTATATTTTGCATCAAGCATGTCTAGGCCTTGTCAGCCTATTATGTCAAGGCCTCCTTCGGTTTAGTTCCCGTATTCATGATTATACCAGTAGTTTTTACAGGTGTCAGTATTTTGATTTCAGATAGAAAGATAAAATCTTCAGATCATTTCCAAAAACTGGAATAGCAACAGATAAACTTTTAATGCGATTAGAAATCACCCATGAGCAGTAGCCACAAACTATGAAGAAACTCTCATTCAGTTAAGTCACACAATCATGTCCAACTCTGCAACCCCAAGAGCATAGCATGCCAGGCCTCACTATCCATCACCAACTCCAGGAGTTCACACAAACTCACGACCATTGAGTTGGTAATGCCATCCAGCCATATCATCCTCTGTCGTCCCCTTCTCCTCCTGCCCTCAATCTTTCCCAGCATCAGGGTCTTTTCCAATAAGTCAGCTCTTTCCATCAGGTTGTCAAAGTATTGGAGTTTCAGCTTCAACTTCAGTCCTGCCAATGAACACCCAGAACTGATCTCCTTTAGGATGGACTGGTTGGATCTCCTTGCAGTCCAAGGGACTCTCAAGAGTCTTCTCCAACACCACAGTTCAAAAGCATCAATTCTTTGGCACTCAGCTTTCTTTATAGTCGAACTCTGACATCCATACATGACCACTGGAAAAACCATAGCCTTGACTAGGTGGACCTTTGTTGACAAAGTAATGTCTTTGCTTTTTAATATGCTGTGTAGGTTGGTGATAACTTTCCTTTCAAGGAGTAAGTGTCATTTCATGGCTGCAATCACCATGTGCAGTGATTTTGAAGCCCAAAAACAGAAAGTCAGCTATTGTTTCCACTGTTTCCCCATCTATTTTCCACGAAGTAGTGGGATCAGATGCCATGATCTTAGTTTCCTGAATGTTGAAAATAAGTCAAATTTTTCACTCTCCTCTTTCACTTTCAATAAGAGGTTCTTTAGTTCTTCACTTTCTACCATAAGGAGGGTGTCATCTGCATATCTGAGTTTATTGATATTTCTCCTGGCAATCTTGATTCCAGCTTGTGCTTCTTCCAGCCCAGTGTTTCTCATGATGTGCTCGGCATATAAGTTAAATATGCAGGGTGACAATATACAGCCTTGACGTACTCCTTTTCCTATTTGGAACCAGTCTGTGGTTCCACGTCCAGTTCTAACTGTTGCTTCCTCACCTGCATACAGGTTTCTCAAGAGGCAGGTCAGGTGGTCTGGTATGCCCATCTCTTTCAGAATTTTCTACAGTTTATTGTGATCTACACTCTCAAAGGCTTTGTCATAGTCAATAAAGCAGCAATAGATGTTGTTCTGGGACTCTCTTGCTTTTTGGATGATCCAGCAGATGTTGATAATTTGATCTCTGTTTCCTCTGCTTTTCTAAAACCAGCTTAAACATCTGGGACTGCGTGGTGCAGGAGCATCCAAGAGGAGCTACCCCACGTCCAAGGTAAGATAAACCCAAGTAGGAAGGTAGGCACTGAGAGAGGGCATCAGAGGGCAGACAGACTGAAACCACAGTTACAGACAACTAGCCAGTCTGGACACATGGACCACAGCTTTGTCTTACTCAGTGAAACTAAGCTATGCTGTGTGGGGCCACCCATGATGGAAGGGTTATGGTGGAAAGGTCTGACAGAATGTGGCCCACTCGAGAAGGGAATGGCAAACCACTTCAATATTCTTGCCTTGAGAACCCCATGAGCAGTATGAAAAGCCAAAAAGATAGGATATTGAAAGGTAAACTCCCCTGGTTGGTAGGTGCTTAATATGCTACTGGAGACCAGTGAAGAAATAACTCCAGAAAAAAATGAAGGGATGAAGCCAAAGCAAAAACAACATCCAGCTGTGGGTGTGACTGGTGATAGAAGCAAGGTCTGATGCTGTAAAGAACAATATTGCATAGGAACCTGGGATGTTAGGTCCATGAAACAAGACAAGTTGGAAGTGGTCAAACAGATGGCGAGAGTGAACATTCTAGGAATCAGCGCTCTAAGATGGACTGGAATGTGTGAATTTAACTCAGATGACCATTATATTTACTACTGTGGGCAGGAATCCATTAGAAGAAATGGAATAGCCATCATAGTCAACAAACACTCACTAGTA
>SJYW01028804.1:0-15819 GCA_006410735.1 Raphicerus campestris | reverse complement strand
TTTCATTCCAATCCCAAAGAAAGGCAATGCCAAAAAATGCTCCAACTACTGCACAATTGCACTCATCTCAGAAGCTAGTGAAGTAATGCTCAAAATTCTCCAAGCCAGGCTTCAGCAATACGTGAACTGTGAACTCCCTGATGTTCAAGCTGGTTTTAAAAAAGGCATAGACCAGAGATCAAATTGCCAACATCTGCTGGATCATGGAAAAAGCAAGAGAGTTCCAGAAAAACATCTATTTCTGCTTTATGGACTATGCCAAAGCCTTTGACTGTGTGGATCACAATAAACTGTGGACAATTCCGAAAAAGAGATGGGAATACAGGACCACCTTACCTGCCTCTTGAGAAATCTGTATGCAGGTCAGGAAGCAACAGTTCAAACTGGACATGGAACAACAGACTGGTTCCAAATAGGAAAAGGAGTACGTCAAGGCTGTATATTGTCACCCTGCTTATTTAACTTCTATGCAGAGTACATCATGAAAAACGCTGGACTGGAAGAAACACAAGCTGGAATCAAGATTGCTGGGAGAAATATCAATAACCTCAGATATGCAGATGACACCACCCTTATGTCAGAAAGTGAAGAGGAACTAAAAAGCATCTTGATGAAAGTAAAAGTAAAGAGTGAAAAAAGTTGGCTTAAAGCTCAACATTCAGAAAACAAAGATCATGGCATCCAGTCCCAGCACTTCAAGGGAAATAGATGGGAAAACAGTGGAAACAGTGTCAGACTTTATTTTTTGGGGCTCCAAAATCACTGCAGATGGTGACTGCAGCCATGAAATTAGAAGAAGCTTACTCCTTGGAAGAATAGTTATGATCAACCTAGATAGCATATTCAAAAGCAGAGACATTACTTTGCCAACTAAGGTCCGTCTAGTCAAGGCTATCGTTTTTTCTGTGGTCATGTATGGATGTGAGAGTTGGACTGTGAAGAAATCTGAACGCCAAAGAATTGATGCTTTTGAACTGTGGTGTTGGAGAAGACTCTTGAGAGTCCCTTGGACTGCAAGGAGATCCATCCAGTCCATTCTGAAGGAGATCAACCCGGGATTTCTTTGGAAGAAATGATGCTAAAGCTGAAACTCCAGTACTTTGGCCACCTCATGCGAAGAGTTGACTCATTGGAAAAGACTCTGATGCTGGGAGAGACTGGGGGCAGGAGGAGAAGGGGACGACAGGAGATGACATGCCTGAATGGCTTCCCAGACTTGATGGACGTGAGTCTGAATGAACTCTGAGTGATGGTAATGAACAGGGAGGCCTGGCGTGCTGTGATTCATGGTGTCAAACAGAGTCGGACATGACTGAGCGACTGAACTGAGCAATCTGTTATGATCCTTTGTATTTCTGTGTTGTCTATTGTCATCTCTCCATTGTCATTTCTGATTTTATTGATTTGATTTTTCTCCCTTTGTTTCTTGATGAGTCTGGCTAATGGTTTGTCAATTTTATTTATCCTCTCAAAGAACCAGCTTTTGGGCTTGTTGATTTTTGCTATGGTCTCTTTTGTTTCTTTTGCATTTATTTCTGCCCTAATTTTTAAGATTTATTTTCTTCTACTAAACCTGAGGTTTTTTGCTTTCTTCCTTTTCTAATTGCTTTAGGTGTAGAGTTAGGTTTTTTATTTGACTTTTTTCTTATTTCTTGAGGAATGCCTGCATTGCTTGGAAACTTTCCCTTAGCACTGCTTTTACAGTGCCCCACAGGTTTTGGGTTGTTGTGTTTTCATTTTCATTCATTTCTATGCATATTTTGATTTCTTTTTGTATTTCTTCTGTGATTTGTTGGTTATTCAGCAGCATGTTGTTCAGCCTCAATATGTTGAAATTTTTAGTTTTTCTCCTGTAATTGAGATCTAATCTTACTGCATTGTGGTCAGAAAAGATGCTTGGAATGATTTCACTTTTTTCTGAATTTATGAAGGCTAGATTTATGGCCCAGGATGTGATCTATCCTGGACAAGGTTCCATGTGCACTTGAGATAAAGGTAAAAATCATTATTTTGGGATGAAATGTCCTATAGATATCAATTAAGTATAACTGACCTATTGTATCATTTAAAGTTTGTGTGTTCTTGCTAATTTTTTGTTTAGTTGATCTATCCATAGGTATAAGTGGGGCATAAAAGTCTCCTACTATTACNTCATTATTTTGGGATGAAATGTCCTATAGATATCAATTAAGTATAACTGACCTATTGTATCATTTAAAGTTTGTGTGTTCTTGCTAATTTTTTGTTTAGTTGATCTATCCATAGGTATAAGTGGGGCATAAAAGTCTCCTACTATTACTGTGTTATTGTTAATTTCCCCTTTCATACTTGCTAGCATTTGTCTTACATATTATGGTNATGATATATGTACATGCAATTACACAAGTTATTCACAACATTAAAATAAGTCTGAATAATTTATATAATATCTTACTTATATTAATATAATTCAAATAGGAGATTGCATCTTACATATTGTATGAGTTTCCTTTGAATTGTTGTAAAAATTAATATAAACATGGTGGCTTAAATAATAAGTATTTATTCTTTCACTGTTCAGGAAGCCAAAAATTTTGACATCACTGTCACTGGGCCAAAGTTAGGTTGTGGTGGCAGGCCCACAATTCCTCTGAAGACTCAAGGTCTCATCTGCCCTTGCCTTTCCAGCTGATATCCCAGCATTTTTGGCCTGTACTACATCATTCTAATTTTTGTATCCATAGTCAGATTGTCTTCTTTGCTCTGTGTCTAATCTCCATGTCACCTTTTCCATATGGATATTTTGTTGTTTAATCACTGTGTCTGACTCTTTTGTGATTCCATCAACTATAGTCTGCCAGGTTCCTCTGTCCATTAGATTTTCCAGGCAAGAATACTAGAGTGGGTTACCATTTCCTTCTCCAAGGCATCTTTTTGACACAGGGGTCAAACCCAGGTGTCCTGAATTGGCAAGCTGTTTCTTTACCCTGAGCCACCAAGGAAATCCATTTCCATATGAATACATATGATTAAATTGAAGGATCACCCATATAATCTGTATACCTCCTCATCTCAGTATGTTCCTTTTAATCAGGTCTGCAAAAGCCTTTTGTTTTTCCCAAATAAAGTTATAAATGCCTTGTGGGTATTTGCTCAAGGGATTAGGTCTTAATATATTTAGGGGACACAATTCAGCCTTCTGTAATTTCTCTAGCCTCCAATGATTCATGTCTATAACAAATGCAAAATATATTCACCGAGGCCAAGATCTCCAGAAGTCTCAACACTATAAAGCATCAACATCAGCCTTAAATGTCATCTAAACACCTGTTACAAAATTCCAAATCTCATTACCTAAATCATTTAAATTAAGATTGTATGAGATATTGGGTACAACCTATTCTGAGATCAATTTTTGCTCACTCTCCAAACCTGTGACTTGGATAACATGGAAAGTTATCTGTTACCAAAATACAATTTTAGGATAGACAAACTATAATATTTATAGATGTTCCCATTGCAAAAAGAAGAAAATGGTTTCAGAAAGAGAATATTCACAAATTCCAAGCAATTTTGGAATAAACCATGTAGATTCCATTAAGTTTTAAGGCTGGAGAATGATCCACTGTAGCTCAAAACCTGATACCTGCAACTCAGCTCTATCTTCAGCTGTTATGCATTGACTTACAATTCTTCTGAGCCCACTGTTACGGCCTCTAAGCTCAAGTCTCTGCCCTCAGCATCATCTTTCCTTTTACTTGGGAGTGAACATATGTGTTTCTCAGTAGTTTTATCACCCTACTTTCTGCCTGTAGAGTTTTTGTAGTCCAAAAGCCTTTTTCATTTTATATTGTGTTATTCATTCTACTCCAAGCTGGTCATGTTTATGGTGTATGACGTTCTCAGAAACCTTTGTGGGTTGCCCATGTACATCACAGAGATTCACACCTTTAAACACAGCATCCTCCACAGATCTTTGTTTAGTAACCCAACTCTATTCCAGACTTCTGTGGTTGAGTGAATTAATGAACCACTTATATAATCTCTTCAGCAATAAAGACAGTTTTCCAGCCATACCGTTGGCCTTCTCTCCAAAGTATGCTTTCCTAACAGTTTTGTTGTTCAGTCACTAAGTTGTGTTCAACTATTTGTGAACCCACAGGCTCTAGGATGCCAGGCTCCTTTGTCCTCCACTGTCTGCCGCAGTTTGCTCAAATTCATGCTCATTGAGTCAGTGATGCTATTCACACCATATCATTCTCTGTTGACTACTTCCCTTGCCCTCAGTTTTTTCCAATATCAAGATCTTTTCCAATTGGTCAGCTTTTCACATCAGATGACCGAATTTTCAGAGCTTCAGCTTCACTATCAGTCTGTCCAATGAATATTCAGGATTGGTTTCCTTTATGATTGAGTAGCTTGATTTCCTTACAGTCTTAGGGATTCTCAAGAGTCTTCTAACAATTATTATCTTAATTTTATCATATTTTGCCATCTGAATGGCTGTTTCCCAAATCATTAAGTGCTGATTTCCTTATTTTATATATGTCTTCCTGTGTTTTGCTATTATCAGCTAACACTTTCAATGTTTTGCTTAGAAGTATCCTAAGCTAAATATCGAAATTCCTTGTTTATGAGTTGTTTTTTTTTCTTCAAACAGTTGGAGAGCATAATTTAGGTAAGTTCTCTATCTCTATATACCAAGATCTGCCTTTTCTTTGATTTCCAATGATGTACTCCTTCTGAGCCTTTGCCTTTAAACTACTTTTTAAACTACTTTTTAACTACTTTTTAAGAGTTCATCTATGTGCATAGTCATTTTCTATAATATGTCATGTAATTCTTCCAGACTCTATACATTATTTTATTCCAAAGCCTCTTCCATATGTTTGGCATTTATTATACAATACCATACCCATGTACTTAAATCTATATTAGTTTCCTATGGGTTGTTAAACCACTATAAACTTAGTGATTAAAACTAACATAACATTTTGTTGTCTCATTTTTCTGGAGGTCATAAGTTCAAAATCAGTGTTAGTGGACCAAAATCAAAGTGTCGGTAGGGCTTCTTTTCCTCCAAAGGCTCTAGGGGAAATTTGGTAGACTGCCTCCTCCAGCTTCTGGTGGCTGCCAGCATTCCTTGGCTTGTGTTATATTTCTCCACTCTGACTTTATTTTCACAATACCTTGTGTATTTCAAATCTCCTTTTGCATCTCATAAAGATATATATGCCTGCTTTTCAGACCCATGACTTAAGATCCTTAACTTAAACACGTGCATAATTTTTTTNTTCTCCCAGCAGTCTTGATTCCAGCTTGTGTTTCTTCCAGTCCAGCGTTTCTCATGATGTACTCTGTATAGAAGTTAAATAAGCAGGGCGAAAATATACAGCCTTGATGTACTCCTTTTCCTATTTGGAACCAGTCTGTTGCTCCATGTCCAGTTCTAACTGTTGCTTCTTGACCTGCATACATATTTCTCAAGTGGCAGGTAAAGTGGTCTGGTAATTCCATCTCTTTCAGAATTTTCCACAGTTTATTGTTACTTACACAGTCAAGGGCTTTGGCATAGTCAATAAAGCAGAAATAGATAGTTTTCTGGAGCTCTCATGGTTTTTGGTGATCATATTCTTTACTCACTTTTTCTTTTTTTAAAACTTCTTTAAAATTTTATAATAAAGCCCATCTTTTAATATGAAGCATTTTATTTACATATGCATTTGATTTTATTCATGATATATGTACATGCAATTACACAAGTTATTCACAACATTAAAATAAGTCTGAATAATTTATATAATATCTTACTTATATTAATATAATTCAAATAGGAGATTGCATCTTACATATTGTATGAGTTTCCTTTGAATTGTTGTAAAAATTAATATAAACATGGTGGCTTAAATAATAAGTATTTATTCTTTCACTGTTCAGGAAGCCAAAAATTTTGACATCACTGTCACTGGGCCAAAGTTAGGTTGTGGTGGCAGGCCCACAATTCCTCTGAAGACTCAAGGTCTCATCTGCCCTTGCCTTTCCAGCTGATATCCCAGCATTTTTGGCCTGTACTACATCATTCTAATTTTTGTATCCATAGTCAGATTGTCTTCTTTGCTCTGTGTCTAATCTCCATGTCACCTTTTCCATATGGATATTTTGTTGTTTAATCACTGTGTCTGACTCTTTTGTGATTCCATCAACTATAGTCTGCCAGGTTCCTCTGTCCATTAGATTTTCCAGGCAAGAATACTAGAGTGGGTTACCATTTCCTTCTCCAAGGCATCTCTTTGACACAGGGGTCAAACCCAGGTGTCCTGAATTGGCAAGCTGTTTCTTTACCCTGAGCCACCAAGGAAATCCATTTCCATATGAATACATATGATTAAATTGAAGGATCACCCATATAATCTGTATACCTCCTCATCTCAGTATGTTCCTTTTAATCAGGTCTGCAAAAGCCTTTTGTTTTTCCCAAATAAAGTTATAAATGCCTTGTGGGTATTTGCTCAAGGGATTAGGTCTTAATATATTTAGGGGACACAATTCAGCCTTCTGTAATTTCTCTAGCCTCCAATGATTCATGACTATAACAAATGCAAAATATATTCACCGAGGCCAAGATCTCCAGAAGTCTCAACACTATAAAGCATCAACATCAGCCTTAAATGTCATCTAAACACCTGTTACAAAATTCCAAATCTCATTACCTAAATCATTTAAATTAAGATTGTATGAGATATTGGGTACAACCTATTCTGAGATCAATTTTTGCTCACTCTCCAAACCTGTGACTTGGATAACATGGAAAGTTATCTGTTACCAAAATACAATTTTAGGATAGACAAACTATAATATTTATAGATGTTCCCATTGCAAAAAGAAGAAAATGGTTTCAGAAAGAGAATATTCACAAATTCCAAGCAATTTTGGAATAAACCATGTAGATTCCATTAAGTTTTAAGGCTGGAGAATGATCCACTGTAGCTCAAAACCTGATACCTGCAACTCAGCTCTATCTTCAGCTGTTATGCATTGACTTACAATTCTTCTGAGCCCACTGTTACGGCCTCTAAGCTCAAGTCTCTGCCCTCAGCATCATCTTTCCTTTTACTTGGGAGTGAACATATGTGTTTCTCAGTAGTTTTATCACCCTACTTTCTGCCTGTAGAGTTTTTGTAGTCCAAAAGCCTTTTTCATTTTATATTGTGTTATTCATTCTACTCCAAGCTGGTCATGTTTATGGTGTATGACGTTCTCAGAAACCTTTGTGGGTTGCCCATGTACATCACAGAGATTCACACCTTTAAACACAGCATCCTCCACAGATCTTTGTTTAGTAACCCAACTCTATTCCAGACTTCTGTGGTTGAGTGAATTAATGAACCACTTATATAATCTCTTCAGCAATAAAGACAGTTTTCCAGCCATACCGTTGGCCTTCTCTCCAAAGTATGCTTTCCTAACAGTTTTGTTGTTCAGTCACTAAGTTGTGTTCAACTATTTGTGAACCCACAGGCTCTAGGATGCCAGGCTCCTTTGTCCTCCACTGTCTGCTGCAGTTTGCTCAAATTCATGCTCATTGAGTCAGTGATGCTATTCACACCATATCATTCTCTGTTGACTACTTCCCTTGCCCTCAGTTTTTTCCAATATCAAGATCTTTTCCAGTTGGTCAGCTTTTCACATCAGATGACCGAATTTTCGGAGCTTCAGCTTCACTGTCAGTCTGTCCAATGAATATTCAGGATTGGTTTCCTTTATGATTGAGTAGCTTGATTTCCTTACAGTCTTAGGGATTCTCAAGAGTCTTCTAACAATTATTATCTTAATTTTATCATATTTTGCCATCTGAATGGCTGTTTCCCAAATCATTAAGTGCTGATTTCCTTATTTTATATATGTCTTCCTGTGTTTTGCTATTATCAGCTAACACTTTCAATGTTTTGCTTAGAAGTATCCTAAGCTAAATATCGAAATTCCTTGTTTATGAGTTTTTTTTTTCTTCAAACAGTTGGAGAGCATAATTTAGGTAAGTTCTCTATCTCTATATACCAAGATCTGCCTTTTCTTTGATTTCCAATGATGTACTCCTTCTGAGCCTTTGCCTTTAAACTACTTTTTAACTACTTTTTAAACTACTTTTTAACTACTTTTTAAGAGTTCATCTATGTGCATAGTCATTTTCTATAATATGTCATGTAATTCTTCCAGACTCTATACATTATTTTATTCCAAAGCCTCTTCCATATGTTTGGCATTTATTATACAATACCATACCCATGTACTTAAATCTATATTAGTTTCCTATGGGTTGTTAAACCACTATAAACTTAGTGATTAAAACTAACATAACATTTTGTTGTCTCATTTTTCTGGAGGTCATAAGTTCAAAATCAGTGTTAGTGGACCAAAATCAAAGTGTCGGTAGGGCTTCTTTTCCTCCAAAGGCTCTAGGGGAAATTTGGTAGACTGCCTCCTCCAGCTTCTGGTGGCTGCCAGCATTCCTTGGCTTGTGTTATATTTCTCCACTCTGACTTTATTTTCACAATACCTTGTGTATTTCAAATCTCCTTTTGCATCTCATAAAGATATATATGCCTGCTTTTCAGACCCATGACTTAAGATCCTTAACTTAAACACGTGCATAATTTTTTTTCTCTAAATAAATTGATATTTACAGGCTCCAGGTGTTAGAAACTGATATTTTTAAGGAGACTTGTTTTTAGTCTACTATACATACTTTGTCTATGAGGTCGCACAGAGTTGGACACGACTGAAGTGACTTAGCAGCAGCAGCATACATACTTTGCATAATGTTACTTTTCAAAAAGAAGTTTCATTTTATTTAATTTCATGAAAATTTTGCTATTATTAAGCTTTAAATATCATCAGTTTTCCCTTATGAATAAATCATTTAAGGGATGTTAGAGCATGAACTATTTTATTGTTTTATTTTCTTATTGATACAAAACATGTAGGCTTTCTCTAGAATAATGATGCTATCTTAATGGGCTGTTAGACTTATTTACATACTATTTTCAGGCACTCAGTAAATGGTGTATCATGTGATTATCATTACAGACTTACATTGTTATGTTCTAAAATGGACAGTTCTATTTATATTTCAAAACACATGACAGTTCATTACCTTATGAGGAAAACCAAGCTATAACATTAATGCATATATTTAACATTCTTTGTTAAGTAGCAAGTTATTTCAAGACAGCCTGCTGATTTGAAGCAATAGGCTGATATAAAAATAAAGCAATTATAGGTGTACTATGCTTCAGAAATTGCCAGTCCCTGTATTTCAGCTCATTATGTACGCACTTCTTCAAAGGACCAAATGAGTCTCCATCATTTGCTCCTGGGGAGTGAAATTGTTGCAATTTGATTTTTGGAATGATATTTTCAGAAGTATAAAATACTTGTACTTTGAAATGCAGATACTTATTCTTTCACAGATCTGCCTGGTGATACTCTGCTTACCATAAGTATATGTTCAGTATGAATCACTTAGGGAATTTGAACCAGCAAAGAGTGAGATCCTTTCTGCTCACTTGTTAAATGCAAATGCAGAGTGTAATTAGGGTCTTGTTTCTGGGATATAAGATTAAGTATATTTGAAAAAAGAAGTGTCATAACACAAAATAGTGTCAGACATAATAAAGTAGACTCTGGAATCACATTGATTGAGGTGAACTCTACTTATGCCTCCAGCTAACCGCATGACATTGATCGAGTTATTTATCTTCTAAAATAGGAAAAGTGCCTTTGGTCAATTGTATTATTGTTTCAGATTATTTTCTTCTTTCATAAGAAGCTCATACAAAACTCCTAGGGTCATAGTGCTTGAAGTCCCCTTCTGCATGGGAAGAATACACATTACTACACCACTGACATTAGAATTAATCATGTGATTTGCCTTTGGCCAATCAAATATGAACAGAGTGGTAATTACCACAAAAGCTTTATGAAACATCAGAAAGTTTTGTCTTCACCTCCCCCACTCTTCCCAGGTGACTATAGTGGTAAAGAACCTGTCTGCTAATGCACAAGATATAAGAGATACTTGTTCGATCCCTAGATTGGGCAGATCCCCTGGGGAAGGAAATGACAACTCACTCCAGTACTCATACCTGGAAAATCCCATGGACAGGGGAGCCTAGCAAACTACAGTTCATGGGGTCGCAAAGTGTTAGACATGACTGAAGTGTTTTAGGACATGCCCTACAAATAATCCCCCACTCTTGCACAAGGACAGTATGCCTTAGATGGAAGTTGTTGTTTAAACCTGANGAACAGGGGAGCCTAGCAGACTACAGTTCATGGGATTGCGAAGTGTCAGACATGACTGAAGTGTTTTAGGACATGCCCTACAAGTAATCCCCCACTCTTGCAGAAGGACAGTATGCCTCAGATGGAAGATGTTGTTTAAACCTGAATTTTAGAGTTAAGAAGCTGTGATAAACAGAGCCACAGCCAACCCACGATAGCATATCATGAGAAAAATATACACTTTTTTTGTAAGCTAATAACCAACTGAGGGGTTTCCCTGGTAGCTCAGCTGGTAAAGAATCTGCCTGCAATGCAGGAGACCCTTTCAGGAAGATTCCCTAGAGAATGGATAGGCTACCCACTCCAGTATTCTTGGACTTCCTTTGTGGCTCAAATTGTAAAGAATCCACCTGGAATGCGGGAGACCTGGTTTTGATCCCTGGTTTGGGAAGATACCCTAGAGGAAGGCATATCAACTTACTCCAGTATTGTTGCCTGGAGAATACCCATGGACAGGGGTGCCTGGTGGGCTATAGTCCATGGGGTTACAAAGAGTTGGACGTGACTGAGCTACTAGGCACAGCCTAGCACAAGATACTGTGGGTAGTGGAGAATTGCACATAATCCAGCAAGCCTGAATATAATAGTAGTATCTACTTCATGTTCTTATTTTGAGTAAGGCTCAGAGAAAGCAGTTAGTAATAAGGTGGATTCTTATAAGTATAGAAAGAGGTTTTGTTATTACTGTTACTGTTATATTTAGAAATCCAAGCAATGACAATGTCATGTTTCAGTGTAAAGGTATAAGAAAAAAAAATTCTGTCTCACTAGTAGTAATATATTATACTGAGTCTTGTGGCTTCCCTGGTGGCTCAGAGGTTAAAGTTTCTACCTGCAATGCGGGAGACCCAGCTTTGATTCCTAGGTCGAGAGGATCCCCTGGAGAAGAAAATGGCAACCCACTCCAGTATTCTTNTCTGTTTCACTAGTAGTAATATATTATACTGAGTCTTGTGGCTTCCCTGGTGGCTCAGAGGTTAAAGTTTCTACCTGCAATGCGGGAGACCCAGCTTTGATTCCTAGGTCGAGAGGATCCCCTGGAGAAGAAAATGGCAACCCACTCCAGTATTCTTGCCTGGGAAACCCCATGGACACAGGAGCCTGGTGGTCTACAGTCCACGGGGTCACAAAGAGTCGGACACGACNTTATACTGAGTCTTGTGGCTTCCCTGGTGGCTCAGAGGTTAAAGTGTCTACCTGCAATGCGGGAGACCCAGGTTTGATCCCTAGGTCGGGAGGATTCCCTGAAGAAGAAAATGGCAACCCACTCCAGTATTCTTGCCTGGGAAACCCCATGGACACAGGAGCCTGGTGGCCTACAGTCCACGGGGTCACAAAGAGTCGGACACGACTGAGCGACTTCACTTTATATTGAGTCTAGGAGTGATGGGCATAATTTTCCAAATTATACTGAGGAATAACAATAGACACTGACCTTTGAATATGTGGGGTTTCAAATACTCATAAGATTTATTCATTCAAAAAAATAAATAGACTCCCCAAATTTTCATATTTCAGACAACTCTGCCACTTCCCTTTACCCACAACAACAAAACTGGCAAAAACATGATTTCCCAGGCTGTATTCATTCTTTGTAGTCTCAAATATATTTAACAAGATTTCATTTAGAATAGTATAAAAGAAGCTTCGCTGGTAGCTCGGTTGCTAAAAAATCTGCCTACAATGCAGGATACCCTAGTTCAATTCCTGGGTCAAGAAGTTCCCCTGGAGAAGGGATAGGCTACCCACTCCAATATTCTTTGGCTTTCCTGGTGGCTCAGACAGCAAAAAGAGTCCACATGAAATGTGGGAGACCTGGGTTTGACACCTGGATTGGAAAGACCCTCTGAAGCAAGGCATGGCAACCCACTCCATTTTTCTTACCTGGAGAATCTCCATGGACAGAGGAGCCTGGCGGGCAATAGTCCATAGGGTTGCAAAGAGTCAGACACGACTGAGCAACTAAGCACAACACAAAAACAGCTTTCAGTAATTATTCTTTAATAGTTAAAATTATCTGTAGATTGATTAGATGCTCAATCACAAAACACACAGGCACACAAGGGATTAAAAAATTGTTTGAGAAAGTCACAGTAATGCCCTGTTCTGTTCTGCCACTATATTAAAATCCTATCTCATGAACTGTCACCTGTTTGAAATTGAAGTGGCCACACTTGCCTTCTGAACTTTAAGTATTCATTGTTCTATAACTTAGTACATACCAGTTAAGTAGATCATTAGATTCTTACAAGCATGAATTAATCATTCTATTTTTCTGTATCTATCTCTATCATTGGCCTTAGATGACAGTTAATTTAACAAGTTACAGGAAATCTTCCATATATGCAAGTTCTGGATTGCAGATTTGACAAACTGCAGATCAAAAGCACTAAAAAAAAAATAAATTCAGAAAGTGACAAGAAAACAAAACGTGAGTTTTATCTTTGATAGGCAATTTTTTACATAGCATTTACAATGCAATGTTGTAATAAATATAGATTTGATTTAAAACATAAAGGAAGATGTGCATAGGTTATATGAAAACATTATACCATTTTATTGGCTCTGTACCCTGGGCCAAATTCAGATTTAAATTAAAGAAAGTATGGAAAACCACTAGGCCATTCAAGTATGATGTAAATCAAATCCCTCATGATTATACAGTGGAAGTGACAAATAGATTCAAGAGATTAGATCTCATAGAGTGCCTATGAACTATGGATGGAGATTCATGACATTGTACAGAGGAAGTAATCAAGACCATCCTCAAGAAAAATAAATGCAAAAAAGGAAAACAGATGTCTGACAAGGCCTTCAAATAGGTGAGAAAAGAAGAGAATTTAAAGGCAAAGAAGAAAAGGAAAGATTCTCATTTGAATGCAGAGTTCCAAAGAATAGCAAGGAGATGTAAGAAAGCCTTCCTCAGTGATCCATGCAAAGAAATAGAGAAAAAAAAATAGAATGAAAAAAAAAAAAAAAACACCTAGAGATCTCTTCAAGAAAATTAGAGGTACCAGGGAAACATTTCATTCAAAGATGGGCACAATAAAGGATAGAAATAGTATGGATCTAACAGAAGCAGAAGATACTAAGAAGAGGTGGCAAGAATGCACAGAAGAACTAAACAACAAAAGATCTTCATGACCCAGATAACCAGGATGGTGAGATCACACACCTAGGGCCAGACAACCTGGAATGTGAAGTCAAGTGGGCCTTAGGAAGCATCATTACCAAAAAAGGTTAGTGGAGGTGATAGAAATCGAGTTGAGCTATTTCAAATCCTAAAAGATGATGCTGTGAAAGTGCTGCACTCAATATGCTGGCAAACTGGGAAAATTCAGCAGTGACAACAGGACTGGAAAAGGTTAGTTTTCATTCCAATCCCAAGGAAAGGCAATGCCAAAGAATGTACAAACTACCACACAGTTGAACTCATCTCACACACTGTCAAAGTAATGCTCAAAATTCTCCCAGCCAGCCTTCAACAGTATGTGAACCATGAACTTTCAGATGTTTAAGCTGGATTTAGAAAAAAGCAGATGAATCAGAAATCAAGTTGCCAACATCCATTGGATAATCGAAAAAGCAAGAGAGTTCCAGAAATACATCTACTTCTTCTTTATTGACTATGCCAAAGCCTTTGACTCTATAGATCACAACAGACTCTGAAAAATTCTTAAGGTGATGGGAATATCAGACCACCTGACTTGCCTCATGAGAAATCTGTATGGAAGTCAAGAAGCAACAGTCGGAACTGGACATGGAAATACAGACTGGTTCCAAATCGTGAAAGGAGTATATCAAGGCTGTATATTGTCACCCTGCTTACATGCAGAGCATATCACGTGAATTGCTGGGCTGGATCAAGCAGAAGCTGGAATCAAGTTTGCTGGGAGAAATCTCAGTAACCTCAGATATGGACATGACCCCACCCTATGGCAGAAAACAAAAAATAACTAAAGAGTCTCTTGAAAGTAAAAGAGGAGAGTGAAAAATAATGGCTTAAAGCTCAATATTCAGATAACTAAGATCACTGCATCTGGCCCCATCACTTTATGGCAAACAGATGGGGGAAAAATGGAAACAGTGAGAGACTTTATTTTCTTGGTCTCCAAAATCACTGCAGATGGTGACTGCAGCCATGAAATTAAAAGACGCTTTCTCCTTGAAATAAAAGTTATGACCAACCTGACAACATATTAAAAAGCAGAGACATTACTTTGCTAACAAAGGTCTGTCTAATCAAAACTATGGTTTTTCCATTAGTCATGTATGGATTTGAGATTTGGACTATAAAGAAAGCTGAGTACTGATGAATGGATGCTTTTGAACTGTGGTTTTAGGGAAGGCTCTTGAGAGTCCTTTGGACTGCAAAGAGATCAAACCAGTCCATCCTGAAGGAAATCAGTCCTGAATATTCATTGGAAGGACTGATGCTGAAATTCCAAAACTTTGACCACATGATATGAAGAACTGACTCTTTGGGAAAAAATAAAAAGAAACAATGCTGATGTTGGGAAAGACTGAAGGTGGGAGTAGAAGGGGATGGCAAAGGATGAGATGGTTGGATAGCATCACCAACTTGATGGACATGATTTATAGTAAGCTCTAGGAGTTGTTGAAGGCCAGGCAAGCATGGAATGCTGCAGTCCATGGAGCTGAAAAGAATTGGACACGACTAAGTGACTGAGCTGAACTGAACTGAAAACATTTTATAGAAGGACCTTAGGTATCCGAGGGTTTGGGGGCATTTTGGGGGATCCTTGAACAAATCCCTTATGAGAAATTAGTGTCCTGTATATGGAATGNGGCAAAGGATGAGCTGGTTGGATAGCATCACCAACTTGATGGACATGATTTATAGTAAGCTCCAGGAGTTGTTGAAGGCCAGGCAAGCGTGGAATGCTGCAGTCCATGGAGCTGAAAAGAACTGGACACGACTGAGTGACTGAGCTGAACTGAACTGAAAACATTTTATAGGAGGACCTTGGGTATCCGAGGGTTTGGGGGCATTTTGGGGGATCCTTGAACAAATCCCTTATGAGAAATTAGTGTCCTGTATATGGAATGTTGGGCTTCCCATGTGACACTAGTGTTAGAGAACCCTCCTGCCAATGCAGGAGATGAAAGCATACGGGTTTGATCCCTGGGACAGGAAGATCCCCTGAAGGGCATGGCAACCCACTCCAGTATCCTTGCCNTGTTGGGCTTCCCATGTGACACTAGTGTTAGAGAACCCTCCTGCCAATGCAGGAGATGAAAGCATATGGGTTTGATCCCTGGGACAGGAAGATCCCCTGAAGGGCATGGCAACCCACTCCAGTATCCTTGCCAGTAGAATTTCATGGACAAAGGAGCCTGGAGGGCTATAGTCCATGGGATCACAAATACTCAGACACCACTGAGGCAACTTAGCAAAGCACAGCACAGCACATATGGAATGTTAATATGATGCAACTAAGAAGAAAATTTTTATTTTCTTATTCTTATGGTATGCTT
>SJYW01028803.1:0-10589 GCA_006410735.1 Raphicerus campestris | reverse complement strand
GGCTGCAGTCACCATCTGCAGTGATTTTGGAGCCACCCCAAAAATAACGTGTGACACTGTTTGCACTGTTTCCCCATCTATTTCCCATGAAGTGATGGGACCAGATGCCATGATCTTCGTTTTCTGTATGTTGAGCTTTAAGCCAGCTTTTTCACTCTCCTCTTTCACTTTCATCACGAGGCTTTTTAGCTCCTCTTCACTTTCTGCCATAAGGGTGGTGTCATCTGAGTATATGAGGTTATTGATATTTCTCCCAGCAATCTTGATTCCAGCTTGTGTTTCTTCCAGTCCAGTTTTTCTCATGATATACTCTGCATAGAAGTTAAATAAGCAGGGTGACAATATACAACCTTGAGGTACTCCTTTTCCTATTTGGAACAAGTCTGTTGTTCCATGTCCAGTACTAACTGTTGCTTCCTGACCTGCATACAGATTTCTCAAGAGGCAGATTAGGTGGTCTTGTATTCCCATCTCTTTCAGAATTTTCCACAGTTTATTGTAAGATTTGGTTTTGAAAAGTTAATATACTCTTTTACAAAATAATGTGAAGTGAAGTGAAGTGAAGGTGCTTAGTCATGTCCAACTCTTTGAGACCCCATGGACAAAAGTAAGTACTAAAGTGAGTAGCCTACCAGGCTCCTCCATCCAGGGAATTTTCCAGGAAAGAGTACTGGAGTGGATTCCTATTTCCTTCTCCAGGGATCTTCCCAACCAAGGGATTGAACCTGGGTCTCCTGCATTGCATGCAGACACTTTACTGTCTAAGCCACCTGGGAAGCCAAAGTGAAGAGAAACACTGGAACAATTATATAGATCAGTGGTTGAGGGGAAGACAAAACTGGAGGAGGAAGTGTCACTATATAAGCATTCAAATCATCTGTAGAGCTTTTCCAAAAGATTTATCTCCTTGGGCTTTTCTCATTCAGATATGACTCAACAATTATTGGATGAGCCTAAAGAGAGAGATTTTTAAAAAGTGATTCTGCAATTCTGCTTTCTCCTTCAGCTTAAGTCAAAGTCCCTGATCTAAAGGATGATAATAGTAATAATTATAGTAATAAAATAACATTGATGTAAACTGCTTCTGATTGTTTATTCAGATAATTTTTCTAGAATAACATTTTCCAAAGTAGCATAATACAAAATGATGTTCCATGTATATAAATATGACTATCTAAAAAATAGACACATGTACAGATAAAATACATATCCAAATCCATTTTAGTAATATGTAATAAACAAAACTAGTTGGGGTTTTTTTTTTGCTACTTCTCAGAATATTTAACATGCAAATGTGTACTGTGAACCTCTAAAGCAGGAAAATGGTAAACAACATATACTAAAACTAAAGAACATATCATTTTTTTATCTAACCCTCACCTTTATCATTGTTATTTTTCATAATAATTTAAATGGACCTATTTAAATTTTTGGCATATGTTCAGCATATTTATTTCACTTATATTGTCTCAGCATGTACACTTATATTTGTGTATTCAGTCTTTTGCTATCCAGAGTGTGAGAATAAGTTTAATAATTTATTCCTGTGTAGTGCATAATGTATTGTAAACCTTCAAAGATGATTGCCTGATGTTTGAAGTAAAGGTTCCAATGTTTGAGTATAAAACATAGGTGTGCATTTAGAAAACATTTATTGAACTAGTCTGATCATTTATTGAACTAGTCTGATAAAAGAGTATAGCTAGCAACCAGAAGCAAGGTATTTGATAATTGGAGCAGAAAAAAGCAGTAAATTATTGCAAATTACTGATCATTCTTTGAATTGAGCTGCTTTTCTGTGTGTGTGTTTAGCAGAGCTTTATTAAAGTGAAAAAGAGACAGAGAAAGTTTCTGACATAGACATCAGGAGGGGGATGGACAGTGTTCCCCTGGCTAACCTTTAGCAAGGCGATTATATACTTTTTAAATTAGTTATTTCAATAAATCAAAAGAATGTTTCAAGGTTGCAAATATTTTATCAGACCCACTCCCACAATTTACATTTTAAAATAACAGGATTAGAACTTAATAATAGTAAGATTATACCAGACCCACTCCCATAATATACATTCTAAAGGATCAGGATTAGTCAGAAGGTTTTTAGGAAGGAGAAACTGTACTCAAGCAGGATACACTGTTGTTATATAATCCTTAGTACAGAGTTTAAACTGAGTTGTTTTTTGGGTAATCATCAGTTCCGGGCTTAAGGAAAAACCTTTTAGGTGACTAAAATGAAGGATTGTAAAGAGAAAAAAGAAAAAGACGTTTGTCATTTCCTCCTCCTTGAGAATTCCAGACCCCTACCTCCTCTTCAAGAGCCCCAGACCCCGCCTCCTCCTCAGGGAACCCCGACTTCTTATCAACCTGCCTAGGAATGAACTCTCTCATTCCTCCCTTTTCTTTTAGGGGAATTATGCTGCCAAGCAAAAGGGGCATCATTTCATTCCATAAATACTTCCTGCTGTTCAGGGACATTGTCCCTAAATTGTTGGGGCAGCATATTCTCCTAACCCTCTTATTGAGGGTCTCTAATTCAGGGCCCCAAGTAATAGTTGGAGGAGGCTGTGGCACTCGTAGGAACCTGGACAACCATTTGTAACTTGAAAACTTTCAGACGGTTAGAAACGAACCCTATTCTGCAATTACAGATGTGAGGTAAAATAGTCATTAAACCAAGTTAAAACATAATCAGGATTAAAAGTTACATTATATCCACAGTTAAGGTACAATATGTTGCTCCAGTCCGTTTTAGGATTATTAGATGTCATCAGATCAAGAAGAGTTGAAGAAAGTGTTTTATTTATTTATTTATTTTTGGCTTGTAGCCAGATTATGTAACCTATCTCTCAGTTCAGTTCAGTTCTGTCGCTCAGTCGTGTCCACCTCTTTGCGACCCCATGAATCGCAGTATGCCAGGCCTCCCTGTCCATCACCAACTCCCGGAGTTCACTCAGACTCACGTCCATCAAGTCCGTGATGCCATCCAGCCATCTCATCCTCTGTCATCCCCCTAATCCCTCCCAGCATCATAGTCTTTTCCAATGAGTCAACTCTTCACATGAGTTGGCCAAAGTACTTGAGTTTAAAGTAAAACTTTGTATTAAACATTTGGCTTGCTAATATACCTTAGCTTTATCTGAAGAAATATATTTTTCCTCAATAATTTCACATGTATAACTTAAAGGTACAGAATCAGAAAAGACTGAAGTTGAAGTGCTTTTGTACTAGATGCAAAACTAGCATGGGGGGATCTGAGAAGGTAAGAGTAAAAAGTAGGGGAAAGTAACCATTTGCTACTCATTGAAAAAGATTCTGATGCTGGGAGGGATTGGTGGCAGGAGGAGAAANCCAGTTTTTCTCATGATATACTCTGCATAGAAGTTAAATAAGCAGGGTGACAATATACAACCTTGAGGTACTCCTTTTCCTATTTGGAACAAGTCTGTTGTTCCATGTCCAGTACTAACTGTTGCTTCCTGACCTGCATACAGATTTCTCAAGAGGCAGATTAGGTGGTCTTGTATTCCCATCTCTTTCAGAATTTTCCACAGTTTATTGTAAGATTTGGTTTTGAAAAGTTAATATACTCTTTTACAAAATAATGTGAAGTGAAGTGAAGTGAAGGTGCTTAGTCATGTCCAACTCTTTGAGACCCCATGGACAAAAGTAAGTACTAAAGTGAGTAGCCTACCAGGCTCCTCCATCCAGGGAATTTTCCAGGAAAGAGTACTGGAGTGGATTCCTATTTCCTTCTCCAGGGATCTTCCCAACCAAGGGATTGAACCTGGGTCTCCTGCATTGCATGCAGACACTTTACTGTCTAAGCCACCTGGGAAGCCAAAGTGAAGAGAAACACTGGAACAATTATATAGATCAGTGGTTGAGGGGAAGACAAAACTGGAGGAGGAAGTGTCACTATATAAGCATTCAAATCATCTGTAGAGCTTTTCCAAAAGATTTATCTCCTTGGGCTTTTCTCATTCAGATATGACTCAACAATTATTGGATGAGCCTAAAGAGAGAGATTTTTAAAAAGTGATTCTGCAATTCTGCTTTCTCCTTCAGCTTAAGTCAAAGTCCCTGATCTAAAGGATGATAATAGTAATAATTATAGTAATAAAATAACATTGATGTAAACTGCTTCTGATTGTTTATTCAGATAATTTTTCTAGAATAACATTTTCCAAAGTAGCATAATACAAAATGATGTTCCATGTATATAAATATGACTATCTAAAAAATAGACACATGTACAGATAAAATACATATCCAAATCCATTTTAGTAATATGTAATAAACAAAACTAGTTGGGGTTTTTTTTTTGCTACTTCTCAGAATATTTAACATGCAAATGTGTACTGTGAACCTCTAAAGCAGGAAAATGGTAAACAACATATACTAAAACTAAAGAACATATCATTTTTTTATCTAACCCTCACCTTTATCATTGTTATTTTTCATAATAATTTAAATGGACCTATTTAAATTTTTGGCATATGTTCAGCATATTTATTTCACTTATATTGTCTCAGCATGTACACTTATATTTGTGTATTCAGTCTTTTGCTATCCAGAGTGTGAGAATAAGTTTAATAATTTATTCCTGTGTAGTGCATAATGTATTGTAAACCTTCAAAGATGATTGCCTGATGTTTGAAGTAAAGGTTCCAATGTTTGAGTATAAAACATAGGTGTGCATTTAGAAAACATTTATTGAACTAGTCTGATCATTTATTGAACTAGTCTGATAAAAGAGTATAGCTAGCAACCAGAAGCAAGGTATTTGATAATTGGAGCAGAAAAAAGCAGTAAATTATTGCAAATTACTGATCATTCTTTGAATTGAGCTGCTTTTCTGTGTGTGTGTTTAGCAGAGCTTTATTAAAGTGAAAAAGAGACAGAGAAAGTTTCTGACATAGACATCAGGAGGGGGATGGACAGTGTTCCCCTGGCTAACCTTTAGCAAGGCGATTATATACTTTTTAAATTAGTTATTTCAATAAATCAAAAGAATGTTTCAAGGTTGCAAATATTTTATCAGACCCACTCCCACAATTTACATTTTAAAATAACAGGATTAGAACTTAATAATAGTAAGATTATACCAGACCCACTCCCATAATATACATTCTAAAGGATCAGGATTAGTCAGAAGGTTTTTAGGAAGGAGAAACTGTACTCAAGCAGGATACACTGTTGTTATATAATCCTTAGTACAGAGTTTAAACTGAGTTGTTTTTTGGGTAATCATCAGTTCCGGGCTTAAGGAAAAACCTTTTAGGTGACTAAAATGAAGGATTGTAAAGAGAAAAAAGAAAAAGACGTTTGTCATTTCCTCCTCCTTGAGAATTCCAGACCCCTACCTCCTCTTCAAGAGCCCCAGACCCCGCCTCCTCCTCAGGGAACCCCGACTTCTTATCAACCTGCCTAGGAATGAACTCTCTCATTCCTCCCTTTTCTTTTAGGGGAATTATGCTGCCAAGCAAAAGGGGCATCATTTCATTCCATAAATACTTCCTGCTGTTCAGGGACATTGTCCCTAAATGGTTGGGGCAGCATATTCTCCTAACCCTCTTATTGAGGGTCTCTAATTCAGGGCCCCAAGTAATAGTTGGAGGAGGCTGTGGCACTCGTAGGAACCTGGACAACCATTTGTAACTTGAAAACTTTCAGACGGTTAGAAACGAACCCTATTCTGCAATTACAGATGTGAGGTAAAATAGTCATTAAACCAAGTTAAAACATAATCAGGATTAAAAGTTACATTATATCCACAGTTAAGGTACAATATGTTGCTCCAGTCCGTTTTAGGATTATTAGATGTCATCAGATCAAGAAGAGTTGAAGAAAGTGTTTTATTTATTTATTTATTTTTGGCTTGTAGCCAGATTATGTAACCTATCTCTCAGTTCAGTTCAGTTCTGTCGCTCAGTCGTGTCCACCTCTTTGCGACCCCATGAATCGCAGTATGCCAGGCCTCCCTGTCCATCACCAACTCCCGGAGTTCACTCAGACTCACGTCCATCAAGTCCGTGATGCCATCCAGCCATCTCATCCTCTGTCATCCCCCTAATCCCTCCCAGCATCATAGTCTTTTCCAATGAGTCAACTCTTCACATGAGTTGGCCAAAGTACTTGAGTTTAAAGTAAAACTTTGTATTAAACATTTGGCTTGCTAATATACCTTAGCTTTATCTGAAGAAATATATTTTTCCTCAATAATTTCACATGTATAACTTAAAGGTACAGAATCAGAAAAGACTGAAGTTGAAGTGCTTTTGTACTAGATGCAAAACTAGCATGGGGGGATCTGAGAAGGTAAGAGTAAAAAGTAGGGGAAAGTAACCATTTGCTACTCATTGAAAAAGATTCTGATGCTGGGAGGGATTGGTGGCAGGAGGAGAAAGGGATGACAGAGGATGAGATGGATGGATGGCATCACTGACTCGATGGACGTGAGTCTGAGTGAACTCTGGGAGTTGGTGATGGACAGGGAGGCCTGGCGTGCTGCAATTCTTGGGGTCACAAAGAGTCGGATACGACTGAGCGACTGAACTGAACTGAACTGAACTGAACCATTTACTATAAGAATGTGGAGACAGAGTTAGTCAGTGACTTGACTAAAACATCTCAATGCATTTGGAGAGACCAAAACCAGATTGGAACAAGAGAAAGTGAAAACAGCAGTGTTGCAACTCTTCCCCCCCTCCTTTTTTTTTAAAGGGTTCTCTTTAAATACTTCTGTGCTTAAACAGTTCAATAAGGGTAATTATGTAGGGATTTTAGAGGCAGATAGGAAAGAGCCATCAAAATGTTGAGGGCAATGCTTTCTATATTCTGGTTTACTCAGAGGAATATTTTCAAAGTACAATCTCAGGGAAATATTCCATAACTTTTATTTTATTTACTATGAGTATATGTGTGTGTGTGTGTGTGTATGCATGCACATGAACTAAAATATTTATGCTCCCCAAATGGATTTTAGACATCTTTGATGTAATACTAGGGCTTCCCTGGTGGCTCAGACAGTAAAGCATCTGCCTGCAATGTGGAAGACCTGGGTTTGATCCCTGGGTGGGGAAGATCCCCTGGAGAAGGAAATGGCAACCCACTGCAGTACTCTTGCCTAGAAAATTCCATGGATGGAGGGGCCTGGTAGGCTATAGTCCATGGGATTGCAAAGAGTCAGACACGACTGTGCAAATGTAACACTATTTCACTTTAATGAAAATGGTGATTCTTGTAGAAATATAGCAAACTGTGATTAAGGCAGAAGACAGTGAAGAGGAAAAATAACAATATGACGCGTATTGAATCAAGGCAGTCCAAGGGGTCGCAAAGAGTCGGACATGAGTGAGCAACTGAACTGAACTGGGACAGGAACCTTCTGTCATTCATTCTTCACCTATCAGATGAAGATAATAATAGTTTCAAGTTCCAGAGGGTTCTTATGACAATTCCATGTGTTAATACCTAGAAAGGTCTTGGATAGTTTCTGACTTATAATAAGTGTCCAATAAATCTTAATTACCATTAAGTGCTTTTAAAGATTTTTGTTATTAGTGCTATTCTTATGACTAGTATAAATGACAAACATAAACAACTATATAAATAACAACAAATAATTTATAATATTTGTTGTTACAAGTGAATATTATGAATATATAATAATATATACATTTGAATAATTTCAGAAAATGATATGAATCATAAAAAAGATGTAAAGAGATATAACAAGGAAGGTGGCACACTACTGAAGGTGATTAGGTCAGAAAATGATCTCAAATAATTAGTAATGGAATTAATATTTTTTGTTAAAGCATAGTTGATTTACAATATTATATTAGTTTCAGGTGTACAGCAAAGTGATTTTGTTATGCCTATGTATACATGTATATTTGTATTCTCTTTTCCACTATAGTTTATTATAAGGACCAGTTATATAGTAGATCATTATGTTTATATTTTTATATATAGAGTAGTATGCATTTGGTAGTCCCATACTCCCAATTTATTTCTCTGCCCCGACCCTGCCAATAACCATGTTTGTTTTGTATGTCTATAAGTTGTCTTTTGTAAATAAGTTCATTTGTACTATTTTTTAGATTCTACATATAAATGATATCATATTTGTCTTTGTCTGACTTTCTTCACTTGGTATGAAAATCTCTAAGTCCACCCATGTTTCTGAAAATGACATTATTTCATTATTTTACGTAAATGAATAGCATTCCATTGTGTATAAGTACCATATCTTCTTTATTCATCCATCTGTGGATGGACACTTAGGTTGCTTCCCAGTCTTGGCTATTGTAAATAGTGCCTCTCTCAACATCAGGATGCATATATCTTTCGAATCAGAACCTTTGTCTTTCCTGGATGCATGTCCAGAAGTGGAATTGCTGGATCATATGACAACTCTATTTTCAGTTTCTTTACAGAATTTCCTTACTGTTCTCCATAATGGCTGCAACAGTTTACATTCCCACCAACAGTGTAAAAGGTTTCCCATTTTTTCCATGGTCCTCAAGGCCATTCTGACCATAGTGAGGTGATTCCTCATTGTAGTTTTGACTTGCATTTCTCTAATAATTAGTGATGTTGAACATCTTTTTGTGTACATGTTGGCCATCTTTATGTTTTCATTAGAGAAATGCCTATTCAGATCTTCTAAGTGGAAGATTTTTTGATTGGGTTGTGTTTTTGTTGTTGTTATTGAGTTGCATGTACAATTTGTACATTTTGGAAATTAAACTTTTGTCACTCTCATTATTTGCAATTTTTTTTTCCAATTGTATAAGTCATCTTTTCATTTTGTTGATGATTTATTTTGCCATGCAAAAACTTGTTAAGTTTGATTAGCTCCCATTTATTTTTACTTTTAATTCTATGTAGCAGAATTATTTTAATACACATGATATAAAGAATTGCCTAATGTTACATGAAAACTCTCAGCATAGATTTATGGGTCAGTCTGGACTAAAATTTTTTTAAAAATTAGAAAATAGGTGTTGCTTTCAAGTGTTTACTATTTGTATATTTTAATGGTATTCTAACATGTCATTGCACATCATTGGAACAGATATTGAATAATAGTCTCAAAATTGAATTATTAAAATTAAATGTTGAAGGGTTCAAATTGAACATATTAGCAGTTTGTAAAAATATGGAGCTATCCATTTTTTTTCAATTTTATTATAATATTGATGCAAAGAGAACAATGAAGCTTACCAAATTAAAAGGCATCAAAGCACTTAGTGTACTAGTTGTAAAGCCATGTAGGGAAGCCCACATTTTATCATATCATTAGGTACACGTGAATGAGATATTTACTATTTCATAGTCTAGCATGCTTCAGATAGACTCAGCCTAAATTTGTGTTTACCCAGCAAAATGTTCAATTTATCTACTTACATTCAGATATTTCGGGACTAAATGCATAGCAAAATATCCATGCTTTTTACATTTTGAGGCTTAAATTCATTGACTTGTTTTCTATATTCATCCAATTAGTTATTCTTTAAAAATGGATATAGCTAAATTAGAGTTCAGTTCAGTTCAGTCGCTCAGTCGTGTCTGACTCTTTGCAACCCCATGAATCACAGCAGGCCAGGATTCCCTGTCAATCACCCACTCCCAGAGTTCACTCAAATTCATGTCCATCAAGTCGGTGATGCCATGCAGTCATCTCATCCTCTGTCATCCTTTTCTCCTCCATCCACAATCCCTCCCAGCATCAGAGTCTTTTCCAAGAGTCAGCTGTTCGCATGAGGTGGCCAAGGTATTGGAGTTTCAGCTTTAGCATCAGTCCTCCCAGTGAATACCCAGGACTTATCTCCTTTAGGAGGGACTGATGGATCTCCTTGGACTCTCAAGAGGGAGATTCATTCTGAATAGTCAAGGATATATATATATATATTCAGTTCAGTTCAGTTCAGTCACTCAGACGTGTCCGACTCTTTGAAACCCCATGAACTGCAGCATGCCAGGACTCTGTTCATTACCATCTCTCAGAGTTCACTCAGACTCATGTCCATCGAGTCTGTGGNTATAGCTAAATTAGAGTTCAGTTCAGTTCAGTCGCTCAGTCGTGTCTGACTCTTTGCAACCCCATGAATCACAGCAGGCCAGGATTCCCTGTCGATCACCCACTCCCAGAGTTCACTCAAATTCATGTCCATCAAGTCGGTGATGCCATGCAGTCATCTCATCCTCTGTCATCCTTTTCTCCTCCATCCCCAATCCCTCCCAGCATCAGAGTCTTTTCCAATGAGTCAACCCTTCACATGAGGTGACCAAAGTACTGGAGTTTCAGCCTTAACATCAATCCTTCCAAAGAAATCCCAGGGCTGATCTCCTTCAGAATGGACTGGTGGGATCTCCTTGCAGTCCAACAGACTCTCAGGAGTCTTCTCCAACACCACAGTTCAAAAGCATCAATTCTTCCGTGCTCAGCCTTCTTCACAATCCAACTCTCACATCCATACATGACCACTGGAAAAATCATAGTCTTGACTAGATGGACCTTAGTCGGCACAGTAATGTCTCTGCTTTTGAATATACTATCTAGGTTGGTCATAACTTTTCTT
>SJYW01028793.1:204520-216276 GCA_006410735.1 Raphicerus campestris | reverse complement strand
CATCCTCTGTCATCCCCTTCTCCTCCTGCCCCAATCCCTCCCAGCATCAAAGTCTTTTCCAATGAGTCAACTCTTCTCATGAGGTGGCCAAAGTATTGGAGTTTCAGCTTTAGCATCATTCCTTCCAAAGAAATCCCAGGGCTGATCTCCTTCAGAATGGACTGGCTGGATCTCCTTGCAGTCCAAGGGACTCTCAAGAGTCTTCTCCAACACCACAGTTCAAAAGCATCAATTCTTCGCCTCTTAGCCTTCTTCACAGTCCAATTCTCACATCCATACACGACCACTGGAAAAACCATAGCCTTGACTAGATGGACCTTTGTTGGCAAAGGAATGTCTCTGCTTTTGAATATGCTATCTAGGTTGGTCATAACTTTTCTTCCAAGGAGTAAGCATCTTTTAATTTCATGGCTGCAGTCACCATCTGCAGTGATTTTGGAGCCCTAAAAAATAAGTCTGACACTGTTTCCACTGTTTCCCCATCTATTTCTCATGAAGTGATGGGACCGGATGCCATGATCTTTGTTTTCTGAATGCTGAGCTTTAAGCCAGCTTTTTCACTCTCCACTTTCACTTTCATCAAGAGGCTTTTTAGCTCCTCTTCACGTTCTGCCATAAGGGTGGTGTCATCTGCATATCTGAGGTTATTGATATTTCTCCTGGCAATCTTGATTCCACCTTGTGCTTCTTCTAGCCCAGCATTTCTCATGATGTACTCTGCATAGAAGTTAAATAAGCAGGGTGACAATATACAGCCTTACATAATAAAATAAATATGAGGTTATATAAAAATCAAAGACTATTTCAGCCAGATTTATATGAGAAATTAAAAATATTGGATTATACAGCATATCTTGTTTTAGCTTTTCCTTCATTTTCCTGATTGATTGGAGCAGAAATACAATGAAAGAGAATTTACCATAAAATTACTAGTATGAATAGGAGACCTCTGTCATGTAGGTGGATGCAATAATAAATAAAGGTTAATAATTCTCTTTTTGTTGGTAATAATCAGTTATAAAAAATTGTAAGAAAAGATCTGATTAATAAAGTCAATATAAAAATAGCTAAAATGAATGTCATACAAGAGGAATTCATTTGGCTTCAAGAAGCAGAGAGCTGAAGTAAGATAAGTTAAATTAAGGAAGTATGTTGCATGTTTAAAACAAAAAATATTTCAGAGATAGACAGTAAAGAGCTAAAGTGGTGGTTCCTTAGGCACCTAAATTTCTTTCCCCTTTCTATTTCACGATCTTTGACTGCAAATTCTGTCTCTACAGTTCCATCGTGGTCCAAGATAACTGATCAGTTTCTTCCCATCACATCACATTTGCATTAATCAGTTTCCAGTTGCAGGTAACTGAACCCACTTTAGCTACTTTACATACAAATGGTTACATTAGAGTGTACTAAAGGGCTTAGACAATCATAGGTAAGGTCGAAAAAACAAACTCTTAAACCTTAACTCTAGGTTAAGATTTCTGGAATAACTCCCAAAATCACATGAAAGAACTGGGCCATCAAGGGAGCTGCCATCCTCTTTTTTCTTTTGCTATCCCTTCTTTGATCAAGAAGCTGTGTGCCTGGTTTAAAGCTGCCGACCCACTTGCTTCCTCCAGTGACACATGGCTACTGCGCAACAAGAGAGGAAATCAATTACAGGAAGTCACATAATCACAAAGCTGCAATGATTGGGAAGCTTGTACCATTGCTGGTGTCCTCAAAACCAAACTGTTTCTGCTACAGCTTGCACCCACGACTTCACTGACTGGAAATGAGGTCCTTGGCTAATGCTTCTCCAGCATAACTAGATCCCACACAATTGGGCTTGCCAACAAAAACAATACGAGCAGAACTTTGCTTTATTTCTGCCTTCCAGATCTTCCACTTTTGCATTAGATGGGTTGAACATTCAGTGTATCCAGAACCACAGCTTCAAGGAGATATGAAGAAAGTTGTTTTCAGATTTCCAGTCTTTGAGATGGAGAAAGATACACTTGAAGGTTGTCGTGGTAAACTGTAAGAGCCAACCCATCATTCCACTGAAACACTGGAGTCAAAAGAAATGAAAAAGGAAGGGGGAGGCTCAAAGGACACCCTCCTTCACTAGATGAGCTGATTTTAAGATTCACCCAATGATTTCCATTTTCTTCTCATTATTCACTGCTAGCTGCTAGGGAGGCTGGAAATGTGGAAAATTAAGGAGTGGTACCCAACCTGAGGGGCTTCCCAGGTGACTCAGTGGTAAAGAATCCACCTGCCAAGCAGGAGATGTGGGTTTGATCCTTGGGCCAGGAAGATGCCCTGGAGAAGGAAATGGCAACCCACTACAGTATCCTGGGAAATCCCATGGACAGTGGAGTCTGGCAGACTACAGTCCATAGGATCGCAAAAGAATTTGGCATGACAGGAGTTAGACAACATCAACAACAACCCAACTTGAGACAGCATAATTCTTAGCCTTGCAGTGCCATGGAGTTTGTCTCTCCTAGTGGATTCAAATATACTTGGGATTGGGACACCTCTACATGGTGAGAAATACTCTTTTTACATTAGTACTATCATTCAAACCAAGTTTCCACTACATGCATATCATAATAGATAATCTTACCACATTTCTCCTTTTATTCACTTTTCGGAATAAGATTTTTCTTGCTTTTCTTGCACAGTAAATGGAAGATACTCCCCAGAACAGGAGTCTAGGAATATGTAAGTCCAGTAATATGAGTCCAGGAATATACCACCTCTTGGTAACACCTTGCCAATCAATTTGACATTCTTATAGAGGTATAAGAGCCATCAAAGCCTAGCATTGGAATATTCTGTGATTTGACTTTATTGAAACTGGATGAAACCAAGTGTCATGAAAGACAGAGAGCTTGTCTTTCTCATACGTTGCTTGCAGAATAGAACATTAACATTTGGAAACTTGAAAATATATGAGGGACAAAAAGCAAGTGAGAAGTGTATAGATGCAATTATCCCATCTTTCATTAGAGGGATAAGTAGATACAATCTAAAATTAAAATGCGTCTTTCAATTTATTTTTTATTCTAATTTTACAACATATGATTGATTTTCTAAACATTTTTGTCGGTTTTATAAGTTTTGAACTTCCCATAAATTATATGTGTATAATAATACTCTATTATTCTTCAATCACTTGGCTTTTTGCACTGAATAGTGAAAATTTTAAAGTCCATTAATTAAGCATGTTCTTTGTGTTGATCACAACTTTTGAGTCTCCACTGATTTTTGTTCCTTTGGTCTACTAGCTACTGAGATGGTAGCCAAATTCTCCAACACAATGGTAACTTTGACAATTCCTCTTGTGATTCCTTCAACATTTTCTTTTATATATATTTTGAAGCTAAATTGTTGATCCATACAAGTTTAAATTTTAAATATCTTCTCCATGAATTTAAGCTTTGACATTTTGTAACTGTCAGTTTCACTTCTATTTAGTACTGCTTGCCTTCAGGCCTCCTTAAGTTGCTATTAATACCAGTAAATTAGCTTCCTACTGTTTAGTACTTCAGTTCAGTTCAGTCACTCAGTCGTGTCCGACTCTTTGCGACTCCATGAATCGCAGCGCGCCAGGCCTCCCTGTCCATCACCATCTCCCAGAGTTCACTCAGACTCATGTCCATCAAGTCAGTGATGCCATCCAGCCATCTCATCCTCTGTCGTCCCCTTCTCCTTCTGCCCCCAGTTCCTCCCAGCATCAGAGTCTTTTCCAATGAGTCAACTCTTCGCATGAGGTGGCCAAAGTACTGGAGTTTCAGCTTTAGCATCATTCCTTCCAAAGAACTCCCAGGGGTGATCTCCTTCAGAATGGACTGGTTGGATCTCCCTGCAGTCCAAGGGACTCTCAAGAGTCTTCTCCAATTCTTCATTTTTTAATTTCAACTATTCTAAGTTTTTATGTTCTGTTTCTCTATTAAACAACATTGAACAAGGTTAATTTTTTTACTCATTTCCTCAATATTTGTTTGTTATTTACCAGGTTTGTTATTGTTATATCATCTATAATTATTGACACATTTGAACCTATTTTCACCATCTTATTTTGTGCTTTTCAGTTGCTTCAACCCTTAAATGTTTCTTTCCATTTCTTGGTTTCTGTGAGACTGATGAGTAATTTTCATTATTCCATGTTTTTTCATTACTCATTGGAAATTATATACTTTATATTTTTTCATCATGTTTCTAGGAATTTTATGTGCATGCTTGATGCTTCTATCCTCCAGGATCCATTGTGACTTTCTTCCTCTTATTACAAGGTCCTCTCCACAATTCTTTCATACGGTATTACCATCACTAACATTTGTCAGTTTCTGTCTTTGCTAATTATGGCCTTGTGACTAGATTTTGATCAACAGGATATAAGCAGAAGACGTATATGCACTTTAAACTTTGTATCCTTAAACACAAAGTTACTTCATTTTCCTGTGTTATTTCTGTGTCTTCAATGAGTAAAATGCAGATATGGTGATTTCAACACTGTAAGTCAGCAAAGTCAGAGCAATTGTCTCAGACCCAATGATGGAAATTGTGTTGAGTTTCCATCTCTGGTCACTAGAGGACCTTGTGGAATAGATTCTGTCCACTTGCATTTTATTTGTGTTTCTTTGATACAAGATCTATTCCTATTGATGGAGAAATATCAGAATTGGGATGCTATCATAACACAAACTAAAATATCTGCTGTTGATTCAACAGCCAGACAATAGGATGCAAGAAAACAGATACTGATGATGAAGGTTTTTTGAAAGTAGAAAGAGATGTTAATAGCACAACACTGTAAATACACAAGATACTCTGAACTGAACATGTTAGAATGATGAATTACATTATGTAGACTTCATACCCATAAAAAGAAAATAAAACAAAGTAAATTAATACAGTGAGGAACTTCCCTGGCAGATTGGTGGTTAGAGCTTTGCTTTTCAATGCAAATTGGGTTCCATCCTTGGTCTGGGAAGATCTCATATGCTTCAAGGCCAAAAAACCAAAATGTAAAACAGAAGCAATATTGTAAAAAAATTCAATGAAGACTTAAAAAGTGGCTACAGACTTGATGACTCTTGTTTGTTGAAGGGTAACATTGGGGTAAAATATTTGGCAACATTCATCTGGAAGACAGACGATTTAAGTTTTCAGATCCAAGAAAGTAGTTGGAAATAGCCAAAATGTTAGTGTGCACTCATTGTTCCTTGTTGCTTTCAGCAAGTTTTTATAAAGACAAGTTAAGAGCTGTTATCTCCGTGCATCCCAATTTCCCTTCTTGCTTTTAGTCATCCCATACTACGATACTCTGGAAATATATTTTAGTTGCATATGTGACCACTCAGCTAACTACATTTCCCAACTTCTCTTGAATGTAGGTGTGCCGATATCACTATATTTTGGCCAATGGTAGAACAACATAAGTGACATTTGTGAATTCTGCTTCATGCCCTTAAAAGTTATGTTGGTTATTCACCATATTTTTTTAAAGATTCTTTTTTTTTTAACGTGGGCCACTTTTTAAGTCTTCATTGAATTAACATCTCTTTCTACTTTCAAAAAACCTTCATCATCCAATAAAATCACCCTACAGCCCTAATCACACATCATTTCCCCCTTTCAGCAGTCCTAATTCATTTCTGTCTCAATTCCTGGATATTTAATGTATAAGGAATCATAATACATGACTTTTTGTGTCTGACTCCTTTCACTAGCATAATGTTTTTGAGGTTCATCCATGCTGTATCAGTACTTAATTCCTTTCTGTGACTGAATTATATTCTCCTTTGCATGGATGTGGTCCATTTGTTTATCCATTCACCTGAATGGATACTATCACCTTGCGCTTGCTGGAATGACTATTATAAAAAGGAAACCAAGCAATAAATGTTTGCAAGATGTGGAAGAAAAGGAACTCTTATCAACTCTTGGTGGGAATGTAAATTGATGCAGCTACTATGAAAACAGTGTCAAGATTCCTTAAGAAAAATCAAATATATTTCAATCCCACTTCTGGAAGTATATCCAAAGGAATTGGAAATCTTGATCTTGAGCAGATATCTGTACTTTCACACTCACTGCAGCAGTATTCACAATAGCCAAGGTATGGAAACAACCTAACTGTGCATGGATAGAGGAGTGAGTTTTTAAAATGTGGCATAGATGCACAGTGGAGTGTCCCTCAGCCTGACAAGGAAGAAAATCCTGCCATTTTCAACAACATGACTGGATCTGGAAGATGTTATGTTGAATGAAGCAAGTCACAGGAAGATAAATACTTCACAGCCTTATTTATAGGAGGAATCTAAAATAGTCTAAATCAGAGAAGCAAAGAGTAGAATATGGTTACCAGAATCTGGAGGACGGAAGAGCTGAGCAGTTGTGGTCAAAAGGCACAAGTTTCAGTTATACGAGGTAAGTTCTGGAAGGCTACTCTAGGACCCATGACTTATGACTAACAATGTCATAATCTTAGAACTTTGCTAAGGGGGTACTTTATGTAAAATGCTTTCCCCACAAAAGGAAAAGCAAAACAAGCATAACAACAAATAAAGTGAACAGGAAGAAACTTCCGGAGGTGATGGATAAGTTTATGGCAGTGAGTGTGGTGATGGTTTCACAAGTGTATATTGATCTCAAACACACCCAGTTGTATGCACTAAATATCTACAGCTTTTAATAGGTTAATTCTATCCCAATAAGGCAGTTTTTTTGGAAAGATATCATTCACAACAGCATAAAAAATAACAAGTGCCATAGACTAGGTAAGTTAATAGATGCATATGAGATTTCTAGGAAAATTTTGAGAGCAACTAAGACCTAAATAATTGGAGACATGTATCATTTTCACGAAGAGGAATGCTAACTTTTATCAAATTTTAAATTCTCTTCTAAAAAAAGTATCTGGTCCATGTGCTTATGCAATGATCCACAGGTATGAAATAGGAATGAAGATTCCATATGTACTGATATGGAAACATCTTTAACATATGCTATCATGCAAAAAATGCAAGGTGCCCAAAATTGTGTATAGACAGCTACCTTTTATGGCTGAGAGGGGTAAAATTAAAATGACTGTTGTATTTTTTGATTTCACATAAAGAAATACTGGTAAGAGTTTTAAAAATCCACAAAAGTTCTCAAAATGAAAGTAGAATAAGGTTAATGGAAAAAGTAGTGGAAGCAAAACTTATTAGTGGATACCTTTTAATATAATTTATATTTTTAACCCCTGTGACTATATTTACCATACAAATATAATAAAATTTTAAGTATTACTATAGTAAGTCTGAGTAAGGTTGTAAGATTAGTTTTTCTCAGACAACAGGTTTTTTCATTGAAGTAATAGTTGATTTACAATATTATATTCATTTTAGGTGTACAATGCAGTGATTCAATATTTGTATAGATTATACTCCATTTGAAGTCATTATAAAATAATGGCTGTATTTCCCTATGCTGTACAATGTATCAGTATCTTTGTTGCTTACTTTATGCACAGTGGTTTATATTCCTAATTATTTTAACTTCATACCATTTATGGTTTCAGTTAGTTCTTGTGCCATTTTTTTCCTTGCATGTGTGCTTGTGCTAAGTTGCTTCAGTCGTGTCTGACTCCGCATGACCCCATGGACTATAGTCCCCCAGGCTCCTCGGTCCATGGAATTCTCTAGGCAAGAATACGGGAATGGGTTGACATGTCCTCCTCCAGGGAATCTTTCTGACCCAGGAATTGAACCTGCATCTCTTAAGTCTCCTGCACTGGTAGTCAGGCTCTTTATTTGGGTCTTGTTAAACATCACTCCATTGTTACCTGCTATTGGCTGGTTTTGGTGAAGAAATATGAGCTTAACTTGACCTTTTTTCTCCTTGATGTGACAGGAGTTTTCTATCTGGTTGGTTAGAAGATTTATGTTTCATCCTCGAAGTTTAGCAGTTTCAAGAAGCTGTGTCTCAGTATTTGGTATTTCCCTCATAGCTCAGTTGGTAAAGAATCTGCTTGCAATGCAGAAAGCCCCGGTTCAATTCCTAGGTCAGAAAGATCCACTGGAGAAGGGATAGGCTACCCACTCCAAGATTCTTGGGCTTCCCTTGTGGCTCAGCTAGTAAAGAATTTGCCTGCAATGCAGGAAACCTGGATTCAATCCCTGGGTTGGGAAGATCCCCTAGAGAAGGGAAAGGCTACCCACTTCAGTATTCTGGCCTTGAGAATTCCATGGACTATATATTTAACTCTGATGACCATTATATCTACTACAGTGGGCAAGAATCCCTTAGAAGAATTGAAGTAGCCATCATAATAAACAAAAGAGTCCAAAATACAGTACTTGAATACAATCTCAAAAATGATAAAATGATCTTTGTTCATTTCCAAGGCAAACTATTCAATATCATAGTAATCCAAGTCTGCCCCAACCAGTAATGCTGAAGAAGCTGAAGTTTAACAGTTCTATTAAGACCTACAAGACCTTCTAGAACTAACACCCAAAAAAGATATCTTTTTCATTATAGGGGACTGGAATGCAAAAGTAAGAAGTTAAGTGATATCTGGAATAAGTGGCAAATTTGGCCTTGGAGTACAAAACGAAGTAGGTTAAAGGCTAACAGTTTTGCCAAGAGAATGCACTGGTCATAGCAAACATCCTCTTCCGACAACACAAGAGAAGACTCTATGCATGGACATCACCAGATGGTCAATACCAAAATCAGATTGATTATATTCTTTGCAGCCAAAGATGGAGAAGCTCTATATAGTCAGCAAAACAAGACTGGGAGCTGACTGTGGCTCAGATCATGAACTCCTTGTTGCCAAATTCAGACTTCAATTGAAGAAAACCACTAGACCATTCAGGTATGACCTAAATCAAATCCCTTACAATTATCCCTTCCATTATACAATGGAAGTGACAAATAAATTCAAGGGATCAGATCTGGTAGTAGACTGTGGCTCAGATCATGAACTCCTTATTGCCAAATTCAGACTTCAGTTGAAGAAAACCACTAGACCATTCAGGTATGACCTAAATCAAATCCCTTACAATTATCCCTTCCATTATACAATGGAAGTGACAAATAAATTCAAGGGATCAGATCTGGTAGTAGAGTGCCTGAAGAACTATGGATGGAGGTTTGCGACATTGTACAAGAGGCAATGATCAAGACCATCCCCAAGAAAAAGAAATGCAAAAAGGCAAAATGGTTGTCTGAAGAGGCCTTACAAAGAGCTAAGAAAAGAAGAGAATTGAAAGGCAAAGGAGAAAAGGAAAGATATATCCATTTGCATGCAGAGTTCCAAAGAATAGCAAGGAAAGATAAGAAAGCCTTCCTCAGTGATCAATGCAAACAAATAGAGGAGGATAATAGAATGGGAAAGACTAGAGATCTCTTCAGGAAAATTAGAGATTCCAAGGGAACATTCTGTGCAAAGATGGGCTCAGTAAAGGACAGAAATGATATGGACCTAATAGAAGAAGAAGATATTAAGAAGAGGTGGCAGGAATACACAGAACTATACAAAAAAGACATTCACAACCCAGATAATCACGATGGTGCGATTACTCACCTAGAGCCAGACATCCTAGAATGCNAATAGAAGAAGAAGATATTAAGAAGAGGTGGCAGGAATACACAGAACTATACAAAAAAGACATTCACAACCCAGATAATCACGATGGTGCGATTACTCACCTACAGCCAGACATCCTAGAATGCGGTCAAGTGGGCCTTAGGAAGCATCACTATGAACAAAGCTAGTGGAGGTGATGGAATTCCAGTTGAACTATTTCAAATCCTAAAGATGATGCTGCGAAAGTGCTGCACTCAACATGCCAGCAAATTTGGGAACTTAGCAGTGACCACAGGACTGGAAAAGGTCAGTTTTCATCCCAATCTTAAAGAAAGGCAATGCCAAAGAATACTCAAACTACTGGACAATTGCACTCATCTCACACACTAGCAAAGTAATGCTCAAAATTCCCCAAGCCAGGCTTCAGCAATACATGAACCATGAACTTCCAGATATTCAAGCTGGATTTAGAGAAGGCAGAGGAACCAGAGATCAAATTGCCAACATCTGCTGGGTCATCAAAAAAGCAAGAGAGTTTCATAAAAACATCTACTTCTACTTTATTGACAATGCCAAAGCCTTTAACTATGTGGATCACAATAAACTGTGGTAAATTCTTAAAGAGCTGGGAATACCAGACCACCTGATCTGCCTCCTGAGATATCTGTCTGAAGCAAAGTTAGAACTGGATGTGGAACAATGGACTGGTTCCAAATCGGGAAAGGAGTACGTCAAGGCTGTATATTGTCACTGTACTTATTTAATTTACATGCAGAGTACATCCTGCAAAATGCCGGGCTAGATGAAGCACAAGCTGGAATCAAGATTGCCAGGAGAAATATCAGTAACCTCATATATGCAGATGACACTACTTTTATGGCAGAAAGTTGATGAAAGTGAAAGAAGAGAATGAAAAAGTTGGCTTAAAACTCAACAATCAGAAAACTAAGATCATGATATCTAGTCCCATGACTTCATGACAAATAGATAGGGAAACAGTGGAAACAGTGAGAGGCTTTATTTTGGGGGGCTCCAAAATCACTGCAGATGGTGACTGCAGCCATGAACTTAAAAGATACTTGCTCCTTGGAAGGAAAGTTATGACCACATAGCATATTAAAAAGCAGAGACATTGCTTTGCCAACAAAGGTCTGTCTAGTTAAAGCTATGGTTTTTCCAGTAGTCATGTGTGGATGGGAGAGTTGGACTATAAAGAAAGCTGAGTGCCAAAGAAATGATGCTTTTGAACTGTGATGTTGGAGAAGACTCTTGAAAGTCCCTCAAATTTATTCTTTTTAAGGGCTGAGTAATACTCCATTGTGTATATGTACCACTGCTTTCTTATCCATTCATCTGCTGATGGACATCGAGGTTGTTTCCATCCATGTCCTGGCGATTATAAACAATGCTGCAATGAACATTGGGGTACATGTGTCTCTTTCAATTCTGGTTTCCTCCGTGTGTATGCCCAGCAGTGGGATTGCTGGGTCATAAGACAGTTCTATTTGCAAGTTTTTAAGGAATCTCCACACTGTTTTCCATAATGGCTGTACTAGTTTGCATTCCCACCAACAGTGTAAGAGGGTTCCCTTTTCTCAACATCCTCTCCAGCATTTATTGCTTGTAGATTTTTGGATTGCAGCCATTCTAACTGGTGTGAAGTGGTACCTCATTGTGGTCTTGATTTGCATTTCTCTGATGATGAGTGATGTTGAGCATCTTTTTATGTGTTTGTTAGCCATCTGTATGTCTTCTTTGGAGAGATGCCTATTTAGTTCTTTGGCCCATTTTTAGAAAGATAGTAATGATGACCCTGTATGTGAGACAACATAAGAGACACAGAGGTATAGAACGGACTTTTGGCTTCTGAGGGAGAGGGAGAAGGTGGGATGATTTGGGAGAATGGCACTGAAACATGTATACTATCATATAAGAAATGAAGTGCCAGTCTATGTTCAATGCAGGATGCAGGATGCTTGGGGCTGGTGTACGGGATGATCCGGGGAGATGGTGTGGGGTGGGAGGTGGGAGGGGGCTTCGGCATTGGGAGATCGTGTACACCTGTGGCTGATTCATGTCAATGTATGGCAAAACCAATACAGTATTGTAAAGTAGAATAAAGTATTAAAAAATTAAAAAATAAATAAATAAAAAGAACACTGGCGTGGGTTGCCATCTCCTT
>SJYW01028793.1:177531-201190 GCA_006410735.1 Raphicerus campestris | reverse complement strand
ACTGGTGTGAAGTGGTACCTCATTGTGGTCTTGATTTGCATTTCTCTGATGATGAGTGATGTTGAGCATCTTTTTATGTGTTTGTTAGCCATCTGTATGTCTTCTTTGGAGAGATGCCTATTTAGTTCTTTGGCCCATTTTTAGAAAGATAGTAATGATGACCCTGTATGTGAGACAACATAAGAGACACAGAGGTATAGAACGGACTTTTGGCTTCTGAGGGAGAGGGAGAAGGTGGGATGATTTGGGAGAATGGCACTGAAACATGTATACTATCATATAAGAAATGAAGTGCCAGTCTATGTTCAATGCAGGATGCAGGATGCTTGGGGCTGGTGTACGGGATGATCCGGGGAGATGATGTGAGGTGGGAGGTGGGACGGGGCTTTGGCATTGGGAGATCGTGTACACCTGTGGCTGATTCATGTCAATGTATGGCAAAACCAATACAGTACTGTAAAATAGAATCAAGTATTAAATTTAAAAAAAAAAAGTCCTTCAGACTACAAGGAGATACAACCAGTGAATTCTAAAGGAAATCAGTCCTGAATATTCACTGGAAGGACTGATGCTGAAGCTGAAACTCCAATACTTTGGCCACCTGGTGTGAAGGACTGACTCATTGGAAAAGACCCTGATGCTGGGGGAGATTGAAGGCTGGAGGATAAGGGGAAGACAGAGTATAGATGAGGTGGTACGAATGCGCTGCCGCTGACTCAATGGACATAAGTTTGAGCAAGCTCCAGAAGTTGGTGATGAACAGGAAAGCCTGGCTTGCTGCAGTCCATGGGGTCACGAAGAGTCAGACAAGACTGAGCAACTAAACTGAACTGATTCAATAAATTATCCAATTTTGAATTGAAATTGAATTGCCATTTTTATTTTATGCTAAGTTCCAAATAGACATGAGTCTGTTTCTTGGATTGTTAGCTTCACCTGTTGATTTGTTCATTCATCTTTTTGTTAATAACAAGGATGGTTTTATTAATACAGAAGCTTTTTTAAAAACACCTTGGCTAATTCTGTGCTTTGACTCCTCCAGATAAAAGATAAAGTTACTTAAATTTTATGAAACATCCCATTGGGATTCTTATAAGACTTGAACTGAATTTACAAATCAACTTGAACTATATACTTTTTGCTATTGAGTATTTCCATCCAGAAATATAATTTGCATCTCCTTTTTCTTAGATGTTATTTTATGACTATAGTGGGGTTTAATAATTTTCTTCACATAAGTCTGTGCTACTTTCCTCCAGCTTTTAAAGTATTCTCTAGAGATCAATCCAGTCAGTCAGTCCAGAAGAAAATCAACCCTGAATATTCAGGGGCTGATGCTAATGCTGAAGTTCTCAACAACTGATGAGAAGAGTCGACTCATTGGAAAAATACACGATGCTGGGAATGACTGAAGACAAACGAGAAGAGGGTGGTATAGGATGAGATGGTTAGATAGCATCATTGACTAAATGGACACGAACTTGAGCAATCTCTGGGAGATAGTGGAGGACAGAGGGGCCTGGTATGCTGCAGTCTATGGGGTTGCAAAGAGTCAGGTACGACTTAGTAACAGAAGAACAACAACACAGTTTGCTATTGTCATGGAATCTTTTTATGTTATATTTTCCAACTGGTTTTTGGAACACATTTTTTTTTTCACAATTTCTTCAGTTTATAATGTCAATGACTATAACTGAATTCAAATCAATAAAGCATAATCAAATTCTTAAATAGCTACTTAGATAATTGCCACTTTTATAGAGAAGGAAAGGGAGACTGCAAGAGAACAATGAATTTTCTTGTTTTCCTAAAACCCCAACCAAGCAGCCTCAGATTCAACTGCATTTGACATCTACAGTTGAGTAACATCATGATATATACTAAGAGTTTCCAATTTAAAGCATCCATTTAACATTACAAGCACAAGGATGCCCAAAACGAAATATTTTTTTTCAGTGTTAACTTTTTCTTCTATGAAAGAGAAAATCCAAAAGAATGAATCTCTCAATTGTTCTGTTTTTGCTGATCTACTCTCACCACTGGATTACATTTTTGGATCTGGCCTGAAGGTTTTAATTTGAAAACATCAGTTTATCAGGCTTGAAGGAAAATAAGCTTAGCCCAGACCTCTTCTCTCCATTTCTAGGAAGCAGCAGCTTCTTATGAAGGAGTGAGCAATGTAAGAATTTAGAAAAACACCCAGGAGTGTGCTTCAGATTCTTTCTTGGGCACAAAGAAACAATGCCAGTTTTTAAATGCTGTCTGTTCTCCAAATGATAGTGGTTAAAATTTTCCATTTTGTAGCTTATAATACTTAAGCCAAATACATTTTTCCAGTGTTAACAAAGAGATGAATAGGCTGAGAAATGTCCCCAATATGAGTTCCTTTAAAACACACACATGCACACACACATATTTAAATCCAGAAATGCCACCCAATTTTCTACAATGTCTCGTCAGCCTTTTATCCTCATAAAACTCAATATAATGAGGCTAAATGCAATGCAGATGTCAGGGGGAAACGCTCTAACCACTTCCTGTCAGTCATCCAGGTATTCATAAGTCCTCTCCCCAGACCTTCCCACGGTGTCCCAGGCATTCATCTTCTCCATGGGAAGCCCTTGAATCTGACAGCCCAATGTGTTTTCTTTTATTTTTAGTGTCTCATGAAGCTTTTCTAAGGCAGGAACCACAGATAATATGGCTAACAATAATTACGACTCTTTATTTTCATTATTCTGGCAGTGAAGGCTGCCTTAATTCTAAATCTCTTTGTCAGAATCAGAGACTGGAAAATTCCCTTGATTTAATGTCCTGAAAAATTTGAGCTGCTCATTCAGTCCCTCTTTCATATGCTGTCAGGGTTTTATCAATATCATCTTGAATGATTAGCAGTCATTACTAATATTATCTTGGGCTCTGACTCCTTGTGGAGTTTACATTTTTTAGTACATTTACTTAATGCCTACTTACTAATGACCTATCAGATTAAGGCGATATGGTATTAATGAGTATATGTATTATCAACTGTGACATCCTCTTTTCAGTGTTTAACTGGTGCTCCCTTGGTTTGTAAGTGAAACCTAAAAAAATTAACATAAAAGTATTTAGCTCTTACTGTGTGCCAGTGAAGTTCTCTGCCTTCATGAAGCTAAGTCTAGTGGGCTTCTGATAAAGTTAACAATAAATTACAAAACAGTGAGATGAGAGCAAAAGTGAAGATAGGTTTTCTTGGAAACTGAGGTGATAAAGAGGACTTTTTGAAGGAAGTTATCCCCAGGCTAATGCCAGAGGATTTATGTTGAGAACCTAAAGGGGTAAACATTGGAAACTAGAGAAGTAGGAGTTAAAAGAAGCAAGGAAAAAGGAAAATAAATGGACATTTAAGCAAGAGATAGCTTAATACAAATAAGGAAGATGATGAAAGCTCCAGAGTGGAGCAACTAGACATGAAGTTAGAGAAATTTTTTTGAGCTAGAAGTGCCTAGAATTGCCATGAAACCATTTGTTAAGAAATTTCTGTCTTGAGTAAAATGTACATGCGTGCTCAGTCATGTCTAACTCTTTGTGACCCCATAGACTGTGGCCCATCAGGCTCCTCTTGTGCATGGAATTTTCCAGGTAAGAATACTGGAGTGGTTGCCATTTCCCACTCCAGGAGATCTTGACCCTGGGATTGAAACTGCATCTCTTGCATCTCCTGCATTGGCAAGTGGATTCTTTAGCAATAGCACCACCTGGGAAGCCTTGAGCACAGTGGGAAGATGCTAAAAGTTTTCATGCAGATGATCAAATTTGGATTTCAGATCATTCTGGCTACAACATAGAGGATGAATAGGTTAGGGACTCATTAGAAAATGTTTCATTTATAGGCAAGAGATGATGTTTTAATTTAATAAAATTTATTCCCATGGAGGATAGAGAGCAATGGCAAGTTCCAGAAGTATGAAGAAATAAAATTGGCAGAGCTTAAGGAATATTGGCTGTTGGGGAGATGGGGAGTGAAATGAAGGATGAGAGCCATGTTTCTAGCTTTGCAAAGGCATGTTAAGAGCCCAAGGCAGATTTCTTGAAACAAAGGTGTAATCTCTTGAGTCAGGCCTAGATATTCTCTTACCTCAGCCATTTGCCAGCACTGTATATCCTTGTATTAATTCCTTAATCTTACTATCAATCATCTGTAAAATGAAGATAATCTTGTAAGGATTAACTGTACATACAAGCATGTTGAAAATAACCAAACTGTACCAGTCACATGGGCTTCCCTGCTGGCTCAGTGGTAAAGAATCTGCCTGCAATGCAGGAGACCTGGATTCAATCCCTGGGTCAGGAAGATCTCTTGGAGAAGGAAATGGCAATCCACTCCAGTATTCTTGCCTGGAAAATTCTGTGGACAGAGGATCATGGTGGGCTACAGTCCCTGGGGCCCCAAGAGTAGTGGACAACTTGGTGGCTGAACAACAACAACCAGTCATATATTCAGAGATCAAGCATGACAGCAGCTAATAAAAATTGGCATCTTTGTGATGTTAAATCTTTCTATGCACAAGGATGGTATCTCTCTATATTTATTCTAGTCTTCTTCAATGGCTCTCAGAAAAAAAAAAGATCCATGCTAAATTTTTGTCATCCTTTTAAGCAGAATATTCTTTTCATTACATTTTCTAATTGTTCCTCAGAGTGGAATAAAAATTCACTTCTGTGTTGTGATTTTCTGTACTTCCAACTTTATCAACTATCTTATTACTTCCAATAATTTGTCTATAGTTTTGGGGTGAGGTTATATAGGTAATTCTATTATCAACATAGTAAAAATTTTATTTATTCCTCTCTATTTCTTATATATTTAATTTATTATTACACTGACTAGAAGGAAAGTTATCACCAACCTAGAGAGCATATTAAAAAGCAGAGACATTACTTTGCCAACAAAAGTCCGTCTAGTCAAAGCTATGGTTTTTCCAGTGGCCATGATGGATGTGAGAGTTGGATTATAAAGAAAGCTGAGTGCCAAAGAATTGATGCTTTTGAACTGTGGTGTTGGAGAAGACTCTTGAGAGTTCCTTGGACTGCAAGGAGATCCAACCAGTCCATCCTAAAGGAGATCAGTCCTGGGTGTTCATTGGAAGGACTGATGTTGAAGCTGAAACTCCAATACTTTGGCCACCTGATGCAAAGAGCTGAGTCATTGGAAAAGACCGTGATGCTGGGAAAGACTGAGGGTGGGAGGAGAAGTGGATGACAGAAGATGATTGGATGGCATCACCAACTTGATGGACATGGGTTTGGGTGGGCTCTGGGAGTTGGTGATGGACAGGGAGGCCTGGTGTGCTGCAACACATGGTGTCACAGAGCTGAACATGACTAAGCGACTGAACTGAACCGAACTGAGAGACTTTATACCAGTGCTGTCTAATAGAAATGTGACATAAGCTTCAGATGTAATTTTTTTTTTAAATTAACAGACTTTAATTTTGAAAGCAGTTACAGATTTACAGAAAAACTGAATGGAGAGTACAGAAAGTTTCCATATATACTTAATCCATCCCCCACACAATTTCCACTATTATTGACATCTTGCATTAGGGTGATGTTTCTGTCACAATCGCTGAACCAATATTGATACATTACTAACTAAAGTTCATAGCTGACACTGGGATTCACTCTTTGTGTTGTACGTTTTGTGGGTTTTGATAAATGTATAATGACAAGTATCCACCATTTCCTCCTATAGACTAGTTTCACTCCCCGTGTTCCATCAGTCGTCCCTCTCTTCCTCCTTCTGAACCTCGGCAACCTCTAATCATTTTTCCGTTTCCGTAACTTTGTCTTTTCCAGAATGTCATGTAGTTAGAATCATCCAATGTGCGGCCTTTCCAGATTGGCTGCTTTCACTTATCAATACACACTGCTCCTGCATGTCATTTCATGGCTTGATAGCACATTTATTTATTTTTGCTGGATAATATTCCACAGTGTGGACATATCATGATTTCTTTGCCCAATCACCTAGTGAAGGACATCTTTTTTCCTTTTTGGCTGTGTCTCTTTGTTGCAACACATAGGATCCTGGTTATATCGTGCGTGATCTTTCATTGCAGGGCACAGACCCCTGAGTTGCGGTGCACAGGCTCAGTAGTTGTGGCGCACAGGCTCTCTAATTGTGACATCCAGACCCAGCATGTGGGCTGAGTAGCTGCAGTTGGGGTGCTAGGGTTTAGTGGCTGCATAGTATGTTGGATCTTAGTTCCCTGACCAGGAATTGAACATGTGTCCCTTGCATTGCTAGGTGGATTCTTAACAAGGTGGACCAACCTAGAAGTCCTAGGACATCTTGATTGGTTCCGAGTTCCAGTTATGAGTATTTATTGTTGCTCAGTAGCTCAGTCATGTCCAACTGTTGTGACCCCGTGGACTGCAGCACACCAGGCCTTCCTGTCCTTCACCATCCCCAAAAGTTTACTCTAACTCATGTCCATCAAGTTAGTGATGCCATCCAACCATCTCATCCTCTGGTGTCCCCCTCTCCTCCTGCCTTCAGTCTTTCCCAGCATCACGGTCTTTTCCAGTGAGTCAGTTCTTTGCATCAGGTGGCCAAAGTATTGCAGGTTCAGCTTCAGCATCAGTCCTGCCAATGAATATTCAGGGTTGATTTCCTTTAGGATTGACTGCATTGATCTCTTGGAAGTCCAAGGACTCTCAAGAGTCTTATGAATATAGAGACTGTAAATAGGGATTTTGTGTGAACTTAAGTTTTCAACTCATTTGTATAAATAATAAAGAACAGTTGCTGGATCATACAATAAGAGTATGTTTAGTTTTGTGAGAAACCGGCAGTTAGTCTTCCAAAGTGGCTGTACTGTTTTGCATCCCGACCAGCAATGAATGGGAGTTCATATTGCTCTACGCCGTGGTCAGCATTTGGTGTTGTCAGTGTTACTTGGGATTTTAGCCACTTATAAACTGCTGCTTTAGTTTCTATTTTCTTAATGACGTGATATAAAGCATCTTTTCATATGCTTCTTTGCAATCTGTATATCTTCTTTGGTGAAATGTCTGTTCAGATCTTTTGTCGGTTTTTAAATTGGATTGGTTATATTTTTACTGCTGAATTTTAATAGTACTTTGTATATATTTGGGTATCAGTCTTTTGTCAGAAAAGTTTAACAAAGTCAGTATAACTTTAATAAAGTTCAGCTTCTCAATTTTTAAATTTATGGATCATGCCTTTGATGCTTTGTCTAAAACGTCCTTGCCAAATGCAAGTTCACGTAGGTTTTCTCTTATGTCATCTTCTAGGAATGTCATCTAAGTATTACTTATGAATCCTTATTTAACTCATGTGTTATTCAGATATACCTTTCTAAATTTCTACATATATGAGGATTTTGAATTTGTTTAAAATTTAACTTCTAACTTTAATACATTTTCCTCAGAAAATGTGCTTTACTTATATGTTATTTATCCTTTGGTATTTGTTGGGACTTGTTTTATGGCCTGATAGATAAATAATTTTTTTAAATAAACTGCATGTACTGGAGAAGGGTGTGTTTCCTAAATTGATGGGCCAAATCCTATGTATGTTCATTCTGTGCTAAGTCGCTTCAGTTGTGTCTGACTCTGTGACCCTATGGATGGTAGCCTGCCGAGTTCCTCTGCTTATGGGGTTCTCCAGGCAAGAGTACTGGAGTGGATTGCCATTCCTTTCTCTAGGGGATCTTCCCAAACCCAGGGACTGAACCCGGGTCTCCTGTGTAAAGGAGAATCTGCCAGCAGATTCCTTACCATTCTGAGCCATCAGGGAAGCCATAACTCTCTCAATATTGACAGTTGAAGTAGACCAAAAAAAAAACAAAAAACAAAAAAACAAATAAAATACCAAAAACCTTTAAAAACATAGTTAATAATCTCACTTTAAATTAGAGTGGGTTTCACTGGTGGCTCAGAGGTTAAAGCATCTGCCTGCAATATGGGAGACCTGAGTTTGATCGCTGGGTTGGGAAGATCCCCTGGAGAAGGGCATGGCAACCCACTCCAGTAGTCTTGCCTGGAGAATCCCATGGGCGGAGGAGCCTGGCAGGCTACAGTCCACAGGGTTGCAAAGAGTTGGACACGACTGAGCGACTTCACTCGCTAAACTGGAGTGAGTCATTTGGCAATGAGTCTAAATTAGCATGAGCTTATCAACTGTGTTTTTAAATGGAANTCAAGTCAATGAGGTCATCCAAGCATCTCATCCTCTGTTGTCCCCTTCTCCTCCACCTTCAACCTTTTCCAGTATCAGGGTCTTTTCCAATCAGTCAGTTCTTCACATCAAGTGGCCAAAGTGTTGGAGTTTCAGCTTTAGCATCAGTTCTTCCAATGAATATTTAGGACTGATTTCCTTTGGGATGAACTGAGTGAATCTCCTTGCAGTCCAAGGGACTCTAGAGAGTCTTCTCCGGCACCATAGTTCAAAAGCAGCAATTCTTTGGTACTCGCCTTTCTTTATAGTCCAACTCTCACATCCATACATGACTACTGGAAAAACTATAACTTTGACTAGAAAGACCTTTGTCAGTAAAGTAATGTCTCTGCTTTTTAATATGCTCTCTAGAAACACAAGCTAAACATGTGAGCATAAGTGACTTATTCTTTGCTGTACCTTGTATATTCTTGGCTTGGGCGCCTCCTTAGGCATCTCTGAGTCTTAGTTTTCCTAATCTGAAAGATAAAAGATGCTCTCTTAAGTTCCCCCTACTTTCCTGAATATTTTTTATAAATTAAAAGACTTTTCCTTTAGACAGATTAGTCTCATGCATTTCAAGCAACACAGAAAAGCATTTAACATAGTCACTTGGAGTTTGGCTTCCTGGTGGCTCAGATGGTAAAGAATCTGGCTGCAGTGCAGGAGACATGGGTTCAATCCCTGGGTCAGGAAGATTCCTTGCAGAAGGGAATGGCTACCCACTTCAGTATTCTTGCCTGGAGAATTCCATGGACAGAGGGGCCTGGTGGCCTATAGTCCACTCAAGTATTCTTGCCTGGAGAATTCTATGGAGAGGAACCTGGTGAGCTACCATGAAGTGGCAAAGAGTTGGACACAACTGAGTGACTAATACTTTCATAGTCCGTGGCTTCCTTCATAGCTCAGCTGGTAAAGAATCTACCTGTAATGCAGGAGACCCTGGTTCTATTCCTGGCTCAGGAAGATCCACTGGAGAAGGGATAGGCTATCCACTCCAGTATTCTTAGGCTTCCTTGGGCTCAGCTGGTAAAGAATCCGCCTGCAATGTGGGAGACCTGGGTTTGATCCTTGGGTTGGGAAGATTCCCTGGAGAAGGAAAAGGCTACCCACTCCAGAATTCTGGCCTGGAGAATTTCATGTCTGTATAGTCCATGGGGTTACAAAGAATTGGACACAACTGAGCAACTTTCACTTTCACTTGACATTTATTAGAGGGAAGACAGATCAAATGCCAGGTTCACTATCACAAAATAATTCATGGACAACTGAGGCAAAAACTCACAAAATTCATTCCTTGGCCCTTGCAGTGATGAGTGAGGCAACTTAAAGAGAGCAATCCAATGTCAAACCAGATGTCATGTCTTAGGAGTTCCCTGCTAGAATTATAGAACTGGAGCACATGGGGTGGAAGTAGGGAAGTTAGAGATGAGATACAAAGGGAAAAAAAAGATTTTTGTCAGATTTTATTCAGCAATACTGGAGTAGGAAATGGGAACCCACTCCAGTATTCTTGCCTGGGAAATCTCATGGACAGAGGAGCCTGGTGGGCTACTGTCCATGGAGTCACAGGAGAGTTGGCATGGCTGAGCGACATTGGTCAATTCAGTCTTCTTGCAGTCCCGTTTCATGTTTCATGCCTACAGGAAGGAGTAAAAGGCCTGTCAACCACCCATGGATGGCAGCTCTCAAGCCTATGGGCACATCAGATGACAGATGGTCTTCCTGAGTTTAATCATCTCTGCTCTACAATTCCACTGGTTAACTAACCAGAGGAAAAGCACTCAAGCTACAAGGTGAAGAATTTGAGGTATGCATGAAGGAAGTTTCCCATCTTTAGGAGGCCAATCAATAGGAAATACCTTGAAGTTAATTGACAACTTGTCTCTCCTAATCTCTTGGTATGGAGGGGTGAAGTAGGGCTGACTGACATTTATTGTTATTAATAACAAGGAAGAGATCATCTCACAAACAGTATCCTATTAGGCACCATAAGAGCCCAGCCAGGTAAGTATAATAACCTGATATATTCAGAAAAGAATCCAAGATTATTCAGGTTAAACACACTATTACCCAAGGATATGTTATTAGGAAATGGTAGAAATAACCTCAAATGTAGCCTCTGATTTTCCCACCATATTATGTTTTGATCTTTAAGATATGCATGTAGACTCAGAAAATGCTATTGGTTACAGCTCAAAGCAGGTAGATAGACTAAATTAATGTTCACAGAGTCCCTTTCAGTCCTAGACATCTGTGAGACTATGATATACAACAAATTATTTTCTCTGCAAACCCAACCCTAGGGTACACTGTACGGATTTCTTTCCCTTGCATTTTCAGCTGTCAGCTCCTTGACTGCCCCTCACGGTCACTTTGCAAGTCTTGATTGCCAAGCATTTATTTTTTTCTCCCAGTTTGTCTGGAAGACAGAATGCCTCAGGAAGGATTGTTGGGGCTTTTGATATAAGACACATGAAATATCTGTAATTAAGGATTATATTTTTGTACCCAATAAATGGCTGAGAGAAGTCCTGTGATCGAAAGTTTTAGAAGATAATTGAATGTGTCAACTGGATCAAAAAATCATGCACTTGCTCCACCTCTGCAAACTGTGATAAATAGTCTATTGTCTGGAGAATTTGCTAGGCATTTCCTTTTGCATTGTAAAATTACTGTAGCCTTTGTCACTGAATTTTTGGTTAACAACTCAAAGAAACCCTTGGACTAGGAGTTACCTTCTTTATGCCAGATACTGCCTCTCAAATAATAAAAATAATAATAATTCAAAGCTTCAATTTATTTCTACCATTATCCCAGTTGAAGGAGTTTTNGTAACTTAAAGAGAGCAATCCAATGTCAAACCAGATGTCATGTCTTAGGAGTTCCCTGCTAGAATTATAGAACTGGAGCACATGGGGTGGAAGTAGGGAAGTTAGAGATGAGATACAAAGGGAAAAAAAAAGATTTTTGTCAGATTTTATTCAGCAATACTGGAGTAGGAAATGGGAACCCACTCCAGTATTCTTGCCTGGGAAATCTCATGGACAGAGGAGCCTGGCTCCATGGAGTCACAGGAGAGTTGGAATGGCTGAGCGACATTGGTCAGTTCAGTCTTCTTGCAGTCCCGTTTCATGTTTCATGCCTACAGGAAGGAGTAAAAGGCCTGTCAACCACCCATGGGCACCAAGCCTATGGGCACATCAGATGACAGATGGTCTTCCTGAGTTTGATCATCTCTGCTCTACAATTCTACTGGTTAACTAACCAGAGGAAAAGCACTCAAACTACAAGGTGAAGAATTTGAGGTATGCATGAAGAAAGTTTACCATCTTTAGGAGGCCAATCAATAGGAAATACCTTGAAGTTAATTGACAACTTGTCTCTCCTAATCTCTTGGTATGGAGGGGTGAAGTAGGGCTGACTGACATTTATTGTTATTAATAACAAGGAAGAGATCATCTCACAAACAGTATCCTATTAGGCACCATAAGAGCCCAGCCAGGTAAGTATAATAACCTGATATATTCAGAAAAGAATCCAAGATTATTCAGGTTAAACACACTATTACCCAAGGATATGTTATTAGGAAATGGTAGAAATAACCTCAAACGTAGCCTCTGATTTTCCCACCATATTATGTTTTGATCTTTAAGATATGCATGTAGACTCAGAAAATGCTATTGGTTACAGCTCAAAGCAGGTAGATAGACTAAATTAATGTTCACAGAGTCCCTTTCAGTCCTAGACATCTGTGAGACTATGATATACAACAAATTATTTTCTCTGCAAACCCAACCCTAGGGTACACTGTACGGATTTCTTTCCCTTGCATTTTCAGCTGTCAGCTCCTTGACTGCCCCTCACGGTCACTTTGCAAGTCTTGATTGCCAAGCATTTATTTTTTTCTCCCAGTTTGTCTGGAAGACAGAATGCCTCAGGAAGGATTGTTGGGGCTTTTGATATAAGGCACATGAAATATCTGTAATTAAGGATTATATTTTTGTACCCAATAAATGGCTGAGAGAAGTCCTGTGATCGAAAGTTTTAGAAGATAATTGAATGTGTCAACTGGATCAAAAAATCATGCACTTGCTCCACCTCTGCAAACTGTGATAAATAGTCTATTGTCTGGAGAATTTGCTAGGCATTTCCTTTTGCATTGTAAAATTACTGTAGCCTTTGTCACTGAATTTTTGGTTAACAACTCAAAGAAACCCTTGGACTAGGAGTTACCTTCTTTATGCCAGATACTGCCTCTCAAATAATAAAAATAATAATAATTCAAAGCTTCAATTTATTTCTACCATTATCCCAGTTGAAGGAGTTTTGTTATTGTTTTTTTTTTTAGAACATTTATCTGGTTAAAAATGGGACATATCTGTTTGAATAAAAATTAGCATTCCTCTATCTGAATAATAAGCACTTATTCTTCATTATTTATGTTTCCAATTGTCCTTTGTATAACTGCTTTGAAGCAGAAGTACCTTATTAAAATGGACAATCAATAACAGCGATAGAATTTCCAGGCAGAACAAAACAAAATATAAATTAAAACTTCCTATTAAACCCCAGCAGTATATAGTGTGCCTGACCAAGAAGAATTGAGCTTGTTTAAATGTATATAAATCAGAGAAAATAGGAGGTGGAAGAGGAAAGAGAAGGGATCAAATCGAGACACAAGACTGAGGTGAGAATTTCCCAAGCTCTCAAAAAGCATGGCAGACATAACAAAGGAAAAAAATCAATGGGGATTTCACATACAAATTACATTTTCTCCCATAATTGCTTAACAGCAAATAAACCAGGGGAAACACTTGCTCTGAACAGGACAAAGGGTGATATACTTAATAAGAGCTCATGCCAAAAGGCAAAAAGAAAACCATCAAGTTTCCAATAAATACAGAGGGAAAAGGACAAAGACAATTTAAAACACAGACACATTAGTGGCTAATAAACATTTGAACATTTTTCGACCTCACTCATTATCAACGAAATAGAAATTCGAATAACAATGAGACGCTATTTTTAACCTGCCAGATTAATAGAACTGTAACAAATGAATGTTTGATACTGGAGATTAAGTGTAGTGACCAAGACACTCAGCACAGCTGGAAGGAATAGCAGAGTGGCTGGAGCCTTCAGCAGAGGACAGGGGAGAATGGGAGAGCCTTTAAAATACTTGTGGTATTTGTAATCCTCACCTCCAAAATGTTGTCTCTGGGATTCTACTGATGGAAATGATCTAAAATGAAGGCACAGTTTTCTGCCAAAGATTTTCATCACAATGCTGTTTGTAATATTAAAATTTGGAAGCATACTGTTTCCAAAAATAAGGGTTATATCAATTACATTGGAATAAAAAAATGTAGCCACTCAAAATATCTGTAAAATATTTTGAATAATATTATAAAATACCTAGGTTTTAGTGTAAAATGTAAAAGTATAAAATTTTATATGTAGATTGAGATCAAAGATGTAAAATAGGTATAAAAAGTGACTGGAATGAATTTATAATATAATATTAATCATGATTTTATTTGGCCAGTGAGATTACAGGGAGGGTGGCCATGTAATTTGTTTTCCAAATGGGGACACTTGGGAGGTGAGAAGAGAGCTGGATCAGAGGTTAGAAACGGAATTGTTCCAGTTAGGTGGTCACACTTCTCCCAGATCATCTTCAAATGAATTTTTGCTCAGCTCTTCCATTCAAAATTTCTCAAAAATCTTTCCCCCCAGTGCTCATTGCAGCAGGACATGGAAGCAACCTAAGTGTCCTTCTAGAAAGGAATGGCTAAAGAAGAGGTAGTATGTATATATAACGGAATACTTCTCGGCCATAAGAAAGGATGAAATAGTACCATTTGCAGTGACGTGGCTGAACCTAGAGACTGTCACACTCAGTGAAGTAAGTCAGGCAGAGAAAGACAAACATCATAAGATATTGCTTACATGTGGAATCTTAAAAAAAAAGGGGGGGGGTACAAATGAACCTACTTACAAAACAGAAATGGAGTCACCGATGTAGAAAACAAACTTACGATTACCAGGGGGGAAGTGGGGAAGGAGAGGGATAAAGTGGGAGATTAGGATTGCATTATATACACTGCTACACATAACATAGACAAGTAATAAGAATTCCAGGCAAGAGTACTGGAGTGGGTTGCCATTTCCTTCTCCGTTTAACACAGGGAACTCTACTAAATACTCTGTAATGACCTACACAGGAAAAGAGTGAAGATATATACAACTGACTCACTTTACTAAAAACAGAAAGTAAAATAACATTGTAAGTCAGCTAGATGCCAATAAAAAATTAAGCATCAGAAAATACAAGAGTTTGTAGAATAGAATTTCTGCATAAGAATGAAAAAAAAACTTTTCTCAAAATTTTCAAGCAGAGTGTTTCTTATTGCTGACTACTGAATGCACACCCATGTGTCTATGAGAAGGAATATTTTCTGATAATAAAACCTAGGAATTTTCCTTCCATTAAANAGAATGAAAAAAAAATCTTTTCTCAAAATTTTCAAGCAGAGTGTTTCTTATTGCTGACTACTGAATGCACATCCATGTGTCTATGAGAAGGAATATTTTCTGATAATAAAACCTAGGAATGTTCCTTCCATTAAAGTCCTTACTTATTTTACAGACTAGTACTACTTTCTTTTACAAAAGGATTTCCTCATAAGCAAAATGCTTAATATTCAAAGTAGAAAATTTTGAGAACCCAGAAAATTATGAAATTTTGAGAAATTATACTGATAGAAATGCTGGGTAAGAAGAGCTCAGTAAAAATTCACTTGAAGGAGGTCTGGGCAAAGTGTGGTTTGGAAACTGTTTGGTATGAGAAATAAATGAGGGGAGTGGAAAGATTTTAACTTTTTTTTCATATTGGAATATGGGTGATTAACAATGTTGTGATAGATTCACATGGACAGCAAAGGGACTCAGCCAAACATAAACATGTCTCCAGTCTCCCCAAACTCCCCTTCCATCCAGGCTGCCACATAACACTGAGCAGAATTTCCTGTGCCATATAGCAGGTCCTTGTTGGTTATCCATTTTTAATACAGCAGTGTGTACATGTCCATCCCAAACTCCCTAACTATCCTTTCTCCCCAATTCTTCCCCCATAGGCAACCATAAATTCCTTCCCTAAGTCTGTGAGTCTGTTTGTCTTTTGTAAGTAAGTTCACTTGTATCATTTCTATTTAGATTCTGCATATAAGGGACATCTTACGATATTCTCTTTATCTGGAAAAGATTTGATGTTGGGCAGCAGGTTTGACCCCTGGGTCAGGAAGATCACCTGGAGAAGGAAATGCCACCCACTTCAGTCTTCTTGCCTGGGAAATTCCATGGACAGAGAAGCCTGGTGGGTTACAGTTCATGGGGTTGGAAAGAGCTGGAAGCAACTGAACACGAAAGCTTATACTTAGGCCAGAGTAGTTTTGCAAAGTAGTGGGTTCCCATCACTGGAAGCATTTGAGTTGGGCTTGGCTGACTTCATCAAGGATGTTCTTAAAGAGAACCAAAGTCTGCCTTAGAGATACAAGCCCAGGGACCTGGGGGTCTTTGGAAGACCACTCAGGTCACATCTCCACCCCTAGCTTTTCTCCAGGACTAGTCTCTTCCCAGAGAGGTAAGGAGGTCCAGGCAGGTCACTGCAGGGGGAAGCCACACCTGGGCAGTGTCAGGGTTAGCAGGGAGTGGAAAGCTGAAACTCTATTCAGAACACTACCTTATATTTGAGTATACTCTTTTTCAAAGTAGTTTTACCTACTTTTATGATTTTTCAAAAATTGTATTTTTTTAAGTTGAACACAGAACATTCTCAGAATCCCGGAAACCCTCCAAATCCCACTCTTAATCACAACTTCCTTTTTCCCTCTGAAGGTAAATGGCAACCATACTTATTTATCTGGCATGTTTTCAGATCCTAAATGAAATCATGCAGGATGCACGCTCTACATCTGCCTTCCTTGACCCAACATTATGTTTGTGAGATTTCTCTGTATTATGACTTTACAGCTTTTAATTCTCACAGAAACACCAAAAGGTGGGTTAAAAAGATATTCACAACTTGTTATGGAGATAAGGAAAGGAACCCAAGAGATTAAAGGACTTGTCCAAGGTCACGTTAACCAATAACTTGTCAGTAAGTGGTACCTGGGTCTTCCCAGTGGTTCAAGTGGTAAAGAACCTGCCTGCTGATGCAGGAGACTCAGGCAGGAGATGTGGGTTCAATCCCTGGGTCAGGAAGATCCCCTGGAGTAAGAAATGGCTACCCAACTCCAGTATTCTTGTCTGGGAGATTCTATGGACAGAGGAGCCTGGTGAGCTACAGTTCATGAGGTCACAAAGGAGTCAGACACAATTGAGCACAAGTGGCACCTAGATCCGCAGTCCAGTCTAGCTTTCTTTCTCACACCGTGTTGACACTCCCGAGAAGTATGGCTTGGTGGGGACAGCGTGGGAACTGGGTTCATTCATATTTGGCTCTCCTACTAACGGCCTTCATGACTTTCAACACATCACCTACCTTCTCTGAAAACTGAATGCCTCATTTTCAGAATAGTATGCTGACATCAATGACTCTGAGGCACTCAGTTAATATTTGGTAAGTGGATGAACAAATAATTCTGGTTGTTAGAATAAACTGAGATTGTGTATATAAAACCTCTTGGCATTTTCTGGCACTCGATAAAAAGTAGCTATAGGTGACCCTGGAAAGAAAGTCTCATATCAGCAGAGGCTCCTAATGAAAGACTAATTTGGATACGCTAGTTAGAATTCATTGTTAGGATGCACTGAGCTCTCAGATACTAGATGATTAGCTGGAAGGAAAATGAACAAAATAAAAACAATGATCTAGGTATTTCCAAAAAGCAGAGCTGTCACTTTGCCGACAAAATTCATATAGTCAAAGCTATGGTTTTTCCAGTAGTCATGTAAGAATGTGAGAGTTGCACCATAAAGAAGGCTGGGCTCTGAAAAACTGATGCTTTCAAACTGTGGTGCCAGAGAAGTCTCTTGAGAGTCCCTTGGACTGCAAGGAGATCCAACCAGAGGAATCAACCCTGAATGTTCATTAGTTCTGATGCTGAAGTTGAAGTTCAATACTTTGGCCATCTGATGTGAAGAGACAACTCATTGAAAAAGACCCTGATGCTTAAAAAAATTGAAAGTCAAAAGGATTAGGGGGTAGCAGAGGATAAGACTGTCAAATAGTATCACAGACTCAATGGACATGAGTGTGAACAAACTGGGAGATACTGAAGGACAGGGAAGCCTGGCGTGCTGCAGTCCATGGAATCACAAAGAGTTGGACGTGACTGAGCATCTGAGCAACAAAAACAAAGTATTTCCAACATCTGAAAACTTGCTTTTGTGCAAAAGACCTAGATGCCCCACCATCCACCCAGGGTCACCTAGAAGCTCAGGTCTAAGTAACAGCTCCTCTCATTAGCCCTCTTAATACTCTCAAAGTGTTCCTCACACACCCATTTACTCCAGGCTTTGGTGTTATGTACAAAAACATCAGCTTTTCAAAGCTAATCTCTTCCTGAATTTTTGACATGCATATAGAACTGGTGAATTTACAACAACCTCTGAGATAGCATAGATTTTCTCAAGCAGAATGTAAAAACCATCCAGCTAGCAGGCCAAGTTAGAAATCCCTGTTCATCTAAGTTGGTTTGTGCCTAAATGCTCTCTGGGGTTTTACTTATTTTTCAACTTGCTCGTGCTGTGAAAGTTTCATCTTCTAAATGTTAAATCACTGAGCCATGAAAAGATGTTACATGACCACAGCTAGCAAGCGGTGTCAGTTTTCCCGTAATGGTCTGTATGTGTGGTGCTAGCTGTGGGAAATTTTGGAATGGCTTTCTAAATATTGTGGCATCCTTCTCCTTTAATATGTGAGTCTTCACTGCAATTTATTGAGGACTTGGTGTGCATCAGATTCTGTTAGCTACTCTTTTGGTGTTTCATTTAATCTTTACAGTAACACCCTTGAGATAGAATTACTGTCATCATTTTGTGGAAAAGGAAGCAGACCCAAATAGCTTTTTCAAGGCTAACCAACCATAAGTGGCAGAGCTAGAACTTGAGCCTAGCGCTGTCTGATTTCAATGCTAGTTCCTTTTCCTCACTTCTGTGATTCAAAGCAGGGCTGAGGGGACTCTACTATGACAAGTCTGGAACACGGAACCCAAGCAAGAAGACGGACTCTCATCTTACTGGTAAGCATAGTCCTATGGTAGTAGGTGCTGTGGTTTCCCTAAGTCCTGATGACTTGCTTAACAGAGAATGTACTCAGCTTCTCAGTTGTATCTGACTCTTTGCACCCCNATTACCAGGGGGGAAGTGGGGAAGGAGAGGGATAAAGTGGGAGATTAGGATTGCATTATATACACTGCTACACATAACATAGACAAGTAATAAGAATTCCAGGCAAGAGTACTGGAGTGGGTTGCCATTTCCTTCTCCGTTTAACACAGGGAACTCTACTAAATACTCTGTAATGACCTACACAGGAAAAGAGTGAAGATATATACAACTGACTCACTTTACTATACAACAGAAAGTAAAATAACATTGTAAGTCAGCTAGATGCCAATAAAAAATTAAGCATCAGAAAATACAAGAGTTTGTAGAATAAAATTTCTGCATAAGAATGAAAAAAAAATCTTTTCTCAAAATTTTCAAGCAGAGTGTTTCTTATTGCTGACTACTGAATGCACATCCATGTGTCTATGAGAAGGAATATTTTCTGATAATAAAACCTAGGAATGTTCCTTCCATTAAAGTCCTTACTTATTTTACAGACTAGTACTACTTTCTTTTACAAAAGGATTTCCTCATAAGCAAAATGCTTAATATTCAAAGTAGAAAATTTTGAGAACCCAGAAAATTATGAAATTTTGAGAAATTATACTGATAGAAATGCTGGGTAAGAAGAGCTCAGTAAAAATTCACTTGAAGGAGGTCTGGGCAAAGTGTGGTTTGGAAACTGTTTGGTATGAGAAATAAATGAGGGGAGTGGAAAGATTTTAACTTTTTTTTCATATTGGAATATGGGTGATTAACAATGTTGTGATAGATTCACATGGACAGCAAAGGGACTCAGCCAAACATAAACATGTCTCCAGTCTCCCCAAACTCCCCTTCCATCCAGGCTGCCACATAACACTGAGCAGAATTTCCTGTGCCATATAGCAGGTCCTTGTTGGTTATCCATTTTTAATACAGCAGTGTGTACATGTCCATCCCAAACTCCCTAACTATCCTTTCTCCCCAATTCTTCCCCCATAGGCAACCATAAATTCCTTCCCTAAGTCTGTGAGTCTGTTTGTCTTTTGTAAGTAAGTTCACTTGTATCATTTCTATTTAGATTCTGCATATAAGGGACATCTTACGATATTCTCTTTATCTGGAAAAGATTTGATGTTGGGCAGCAGGTTTGACCCCTGGGTCAGGAAGATCACCTGGAGAAGGAAATGCCACCCACTTCAGTCTTCTTGCCTGGGAAATTCCATGGACAGAGAAGCCTGGTGGGTTACAGTTCATGGGGTTGGAAAGAGCTGGAAGCAACTGAACACGAAAGCTTATACTTAGGCCAGAGTAGTTTTGCAAAGTAGTGGGTTCCCATCACTGGAAGCATTTGAGTTGGGCTTGGCTGACTTCATCAAGGATGTTCTTAAAGAGAACCAAAGTCTGCCTTAGAGATACAAGCCCAGGGACCTGGGGGTCTTTGGAAGACCACTCAGGTCACATCTCCACCCCTAGCTTTTCTCCAGGACTAGTCTCTTCCCAGAGAGGTAAGGAGGTCCAGGCAGGTCACTGCAGGGGGAAGCCACACCTGGGCAGTGTCAGGGTTAGCAGGGAGTGGAAAGCTGAAACTCTATTCAGAACACTACCTTATATTTGAGTATACTCTTTTTCAAAGTAGTTTTACCTACTTTTATGATTTTTCAAAAATTGTATTTTTTTAAGTTGAACACAGAACATTCTCAGAATCCCAGAAACCCTCCAAATCCCACTCTTAATCACAACTTCCTTTTTCCCTCTGAAGGTAAATGGCAACCATACTTATTTATCTGGCATGTTTTCAGATCCTAAATGAAATCATGCAGGATGCACGCTCTACATCTGCCTTCCTTGACCCAACATTATGTTTGTGAGATTTCTTTGTATTATGACTTTACAGCTTTTAATTCTCACAGAAACACCAAAAGGTGGGTTAAAAAGATATTCACAACTTGTTATGGAGATAAGGAAAGGAACCCAAGAGATTAAAGGACTTGTCCAAGGTCATGTTAACCAATAACTTGTCAGTAAGTGGTACCTGGGTCTTCCCAGTGGTTCAAGTGGTAAAGAACCTGCCTGCTGATGCAGGAGACTCAGGCAGGAGATGTGGGTTCAATCCCTGGGTCAGGAAGATCCCCTGGAGTAAGAAATGGCTACCCAACTCCAGTATTCTTGTCTGGGAGATTCTATGGACAGAGGAGCCTGGTGAGCTACAGTTCATGAGGTCACAAAGGAGTCAGACACAATTGAGCACAAGTGGCACCTAGATCCGCAGTCCAGTCTAGCTTTCTTTCTCACACCGTGTTGACACTCCCGAGAAGTATGGCTTGGTGGGGACAGCGTGGGAACTGGGTTCATTCATATTTGGCTCTCCTACTAACGGCCTTCATGACTTTCAACACATCACCTACCTTCTCTGAAAACTGAATGCCTCATTTTCAGAATAGTATGCTGACATCAATGACTCTGAGGCACTCAGTTAATATTTGGTAAGTGGATGAACAAATAATTCTGGTTGTTAGAATAAACTGAGATTGTGTATATAAAACCTCTTGGCATTTTCTGGCACTCGATAAAAAGTAGCTATAGGTGACCCTGGAAAGAAAGTCTCATATCAGCAGAGGCTCCTAATGAAAGACTAATTTGGATACGCTAGTTAGAATTCATTGTTAGGATGCACTGAGCTCTCAGATACTAGATGATTAGCTGGAAGGAAAATGAACAAAATAAAAACAATGATCTAGGTATTTCCAAAAAGCAGAGCTGTCACTTTGCCGACAAAATTCATATAGTCAAAGCTATGGTTTTTCCAGTAGTCATGTAAGAATGTGAGAGTTGCACCATAAAGAAGGCTGGGCTCTGAAAAACTGATGCTTTCAAACTGTGGTGCCAGAGAAGTCTCTTGAGAGTCCCTTGGACTGCAAGGAGATCCAACCAGAGGAATCAACCCTGAATGTTCATTAGTTCTGATGCTGAAGTTGAAGTTCAATACTTTGGCCACCTGATGTGAAGAGACAACTCATTGGAAAAGACCCTGATGCTTAAAAAAATTGAAAGTCAAAAGGATTAGGGGGTAGCAGAGGATAAGACTGTCAAATAGTATCACAGACTCAATGGACATGAGTGTGAACAAACTGGGAGATACTGAAGGACAGGGAAGCCTGGCGTGCTGCAGTCCATGGAATCACAAAGAGTTGGACGTGACTGAGCATCTGAGCAACAAAAACAAAGNACAGACTCAATGGACATGAGTGTGAACAAACTGGGAGATACTGAAGGACAGGGAAGCCTGGCGTGCTGCAGTCCATGGAATCACAAAGAGTTGGACGTGACTGAGCATCTGAGCAACAAAAACAAAGTATTTCCAACATCTGAAAACTTGCTTTTGTGCAAAAGACCTAGATGCCCCACCATCCACCCAGGGTCACCTAGAAGCTCAGGTCTAAGTAACAGCTCCTCTCATTAGCCCTCTTAAAACTCTCAAAGTGTTCCTCACACACCCATTTACTCCAGGCTTTGGTGTTATGTACAAAAACATCAGCTTTTCAAAGCTAATCTCTTCCTGAATTTTTGACATGCATATAGAACTGGTGAATTTACAACAACCTCTGAGATAGCATAGATTTTCTCAAGCAGAATGTAAAAACCATCCAGCTAGCAGGCCAAGTTAGAAATCCCTGTTCATCTAAGTTGGTTTGTGCCTAAATGCTCTCTGGGGTTTTACTTATTTTTCAACTTGCTCGTGNTTTCGATTCTCTATTTTCCAAAGTTTATTTGTTGATTGTCCACGGCCATCAAGGAAGCTATATTCTAGTGGAAGGGGCAGATGCTAGGCAGACAATATATAAAATAGAGTATGTCACTGTGTGATGTTATAGGAGGGAAGGTGATCAATCATTCAGTCATGTCTGACTCTTGAGACCCCGTGGACTATAGCTTCCCAGGCTCCTCTGTCCATGGAATTTCCCAGCAAGAGTACTGGAGCATGTTGCCATTTCATTCTCCAAGAAGTCTTCTCAACCCAAGGATCAGACTTGTGTCTCTTGCATCTCCTACATTGGCAGGCGGATTCTTTACCACTCGAGCCACCTGAGAAGCCCTAGGAGGGAATGGGAGAGGCTTATTGGTCATGCAGCTATCCATGGATGAATGTCCCAGGAAGAAGTGGCAAGAATGTAATGCTTAAAAATCAGCACAAAAAAAAAAGAGTATGACTGGAGTTCACTGAGAAAGAGAAGAAGATGGGATTCCAGAAAAACCATAATTAGATCTTATATAGACTTTGCCTCATACCCCAAGTGAGGTGGGAAATGGCTCAGTTTCATGGTATGACACACCTTCTTGCTGCTGGCTTAGGAAAAGCGGTAGAAAGATAAAGAACAGGAAGTCCAATTAGGAGATGTTTTCAGTGATCCAGAAATGGATCCAGGATAGAGTTTGTATGAAGACCTTAGAGCCTGGAGTAGTAATTAGTGGTCAAATTTTGGGTATAGGCTGTATATTGTCATCTTGCTTATTTAACTTATATGCAGGGTACATCTTGCGAAGTGCAAGGTTGGATGAAGCACAAGCTGGAATCAAGAATGCTGGGAGAAACAGCAATAACCTCAGATATGCAGATGACACAACACTGGTGGCAGAAAGCAAAGAAGAACTAAAGAGCCTCTTGATGAAAGTGAAAGAGGAGAGTGAAAAAGTTGGCTTAAAACTCAACATTCAGAAAACTAACATCATGGCATCTGGTCCCATCACTTCATGGCAAATAGATGGTGAAACAATGGAAACAGTGAGAAAATTTACTTTCTTTAGCTCCAAAATCACTGCAGATGGTGACTGCAGCCATTGAATTAAAAGACGCTTACTCCTTGGAAGAAAAGCTATGACCAACCTGCTGCTGCTGCTGCTAAGTCATTTCAGTCGTGTCGGACTGTGCAACCCCATAGTCGGCAGCCCACCAGGCTCCCCCGTCCCTGGGATTCTCCAGACAAGAACACTGGAGTGGGTTGCCATTTCCTTTTTCAATGCATGAAAGTGAAAAGTGAAAGGGAAGTTGCTCAGTCGTGTCTGACTCTTCGCGACCCCATGGACCGCAGCCTACCAGGCTCCTCTGTCCATGGGATT
>SJYW01028793.1:112715-152590 GCA_006410735.1 Raphicerus campestris | reverse complement strand
CAAGTGTCTTTTAATTTCATGGCTGCAATCCCCATCTGCAGTGATTTTGGAGCCCCAAATAATAAAAATCTCTCTCTGTTTCCATTGTTTCCCCATCTATTTGCCATGAAATGATTGTACCAGATGCCATGATCTTAGTTTTCTGAATGTTGAATTTTAAGCCAAATTTCTCACTCTCCTCTTTCACTTTCATCAAGAGACTCTTTATTTCTTCGCTTTCTGCCATAAAGGTGGTGTCATCTACTTATCTGAGATTATTGATATTTCTCCCAGCAATCTTGATTCCAGCTTGAGTTTCATTCAGCCCAGTGTTTCTCATGATGTACTCTGCATATAAATTAAATAAGCAGGGTGACATTATACATGCTTGAAGTACTCCTTTTCTGATTTGGAACCAGTCAGTTGTTCCATGTCCAGTTCTAACTGCTGCTTCTTGACCTGCATACAGATTTCTCAGGAGGCAGGTCAGGTGGTCTGGTATTCCCATCTCTTGATGAATTTTCCATAGTTTGTTGTGATCCACACAGTTAAAGGCTTTGGTGTAGTCAATAAAGCAGAAGTAGATGTTTTTCTGGAACTCTCTTGCTTTTTCAATGATCCAACAGATGTTGGCAATTTGATCTCTGGTTCCTCTGCCTTCTCTAAATCCAACTTGAACATCTGGAAGTTCAATCCCCAGTCCCCAGGCAAACAAAAACAGGCTGCTTGGGTCCACAAATAGAGGGAGTCAGTGTCCATTCTTGGGGGTGAACAGACATTTGTATCAGGAAGGCAGGAAAAAACTCTGGGGGTTAGGCGAGCCGAGGCTGGCAATGACTCACAGACATAGCTGAGGGGCTCCTATAGATGCAAGGCCTGGAGCATAGTGCCTGAGATGGTAGCTCCTTAAGAAACAGATTAGATTACTGAGGCTTGTGGGTGTCCAGGCAGAACACGGAGCGATGCTGGAGAGGTGTCTCCCCGCAGGTACTAAAACACCTGTGCATGCGGTTTGGGCTGGTCCACATCCAGATGGGGCCATGGGATCACTAGGGCAATTCTGCAGGTGTTAGGGCATTTCTTTTACTCTCCTGTCTATCTATCAGGTGAACCATCCCCATTTCCTTTTTTTTCCCCATTAATATTAAACATTAAATGTTTTTAAATTGGATGACAATGGCTTCACAATGTTGTATTAGTTTCTGGTGTGCGAAGCGTGAATCAGCCATATGTTTACATGTATCCCCGCCTTGCTGGACCTCCCTTCTCCCCATCCCACCTCGCTAGGTCATCATAGAGCCAAGCTAAGCTCCCTGTGCTATGCAGCAGCTTCCCACTAGCCAGGTGTATTACAGACGGGAATGTAAATATGTCAACGCTACTCTTTCAACTCACCCTACCTTCTCCTTCCCTTGCTGTGTCCACACTTCCATTCTCTACATCTGTGTCTCTATTCCTGCCTTGCAAATAGGCTCATCTGTACAGTAATATTTCACTGTACCTGTGTACCACATCTTCTTTATCCATTCACTTGTTAATGGATATTAAGGTTGCTTCCATGTCCCAGTTATTGTAAATAGTGAGGCAGTGAACACTAGGGTACATATCTCTTTTTGAATTATGGATTTCTCAAAGTACACAGCCAGTAGTGGGATTACTGGGTTGTATGGTAGCTCTATTTTTACTTTTAAGGAACCTCCTCCATAGTGTTCTCCACCGTGGCTGTATCAATTTACATTCCTACCAATAGTGCAAGAAATCCTAATTTCTGACAACTCTTCCTTCTGTAGCATTGTAACCCTGGTCACACTGACAGAGCTTTCTCTGGCCATTGTCTGTGGCAGCATTCCAGATGCCATCATACTGGTAAAGAATACACCAAAAACATTACTTCCTGTGCCTGGCATCCTGGAGAAGAGTTTCCTGGAATTTTTGTCAGCTTTTTGAGCAGCTGTACAAGGGTTATGTTTAAATTAGTGCACTGTGTCCCAAGCAGTAACCACTTATGTGTGGTATATAATTGACCTTACTTATAGTTATTATAAGGGATATAGTCTTTCAGGCTATCATTAAGTATATTTTGCATTTTTATAATCACAATATTAAAGACTAGAAAATGTATTCTCAGGTAGCATTGCTGTGAGTGACATGCATTTTCTGTCTCATTACCAGGAGGGGTCATTAGATAATCTTCTGATGGCTTTGGGTAAATCTATTTCTTGAAACTGTTCTCTTGGGATAAACAGATAAAGTCGTCATTTTGTTCACTGTGGTGTCTCTAACTCTCAAGATGACTGATGGGCCATAATGGTATTCCATGGGGATAGGATGCATTGACTGTGGGGTTGGCTTTTGGTTTCCTTAGCAACCCTTTCCTAGGGACACCATGGCAGCCACATTTATTCAAAGTTAGGATTCTTAAAAAAAAAAAAAAAGACAGTTTTTCAACTGAGATTTTATATACCTAAATTAACTTTGCTCAAGAGACATGCATTTTGCTTTGGTATCATTTTTTAGTTTGTGTGTTATTTCTCATTAGAATAGCAAATTCTGCCCTCAGAGGAGAATTGGCTGGGAGGGGAGAGTGCTGAGGGTAGATGAGATTAGAAAGGCTTAATAACCCAAGTCCCAAAGAGGAAGTGATTTTCTCTCAGCTCCATTTTCCAATATAGCCCTGAGGGGAACTAGCTTAGAGTCTAAGCAAAGGCTGTCAAATACATGGTCTCCTTAGCACCGTGTTATTCAATGAGTGGAAATAATGTTGTCTTTCCAATTGTTTTTATAAAAAAAAGCTGGCCTTTGTGGGAAATGTGTTATCATTTCCTGAACCAGGGTTCTCCAAGCTTGGTGCCATTTGTATTTGTATTTTGGGCTAGGTGATTCTTTGTTGGGAGGGAGGTTACCTTAGGTATTATAGGATATTTAGTATTCGTATTCCAGATCTCTATCCAGTAGATACTAGCATATCCTTTCTCCCACTGTAACAATATTGCCAAGTATTTCCTGGGCAGGGGGAGTGGGGCAAATAGCCCCCCTCTACTTGAGATCTATTGTTTGAAGCAAAGGTGAATATCTCTGCCACTCTCCCTTATCTGTCCTTACTTTTCATGTCCAGAATGTCTATTAAGAGGAGCTATGTTGTATTTACATATTGTTTTACAAGGATGTATCATTATAACATTATTGTCCTGTCTTCCCTGGTGGCTCAGAGGTTAAAGCGTCTTCCTGGAATGCAGGAGACCCAGGTTCGATCCTTGGGTTGGGAAGATCCCCTGGAGAAAGAAATGGCAATCCACTCCAGTACTCTTGCCTGGAGAATCCCATGGAGGGAGGAGCCTGGCAGGCTACAGTCCATGGGGTTGCAAAGAGTCGGACACGACTGAGCGACTTCACTTTCACTACCCTTGAGAAGAGATGATTTGATTGATCTTCTGGCCTCAGTGTTTCTCATCTCTGTCAAATTATCTACTCACATTACAGTTTATATTTCTTACACAGCATGTCAGAGGGAAGACACCACTGCCAACACTTTCCAGCCCCCAAATATGAAAATGGGAAGCATAATAAGGGACTTCCATGGTGACACAGTGGTTAAAACTCCACGATTCCAAGGGGGCATGGGTTCAATCCCTGGTCAGGGAATGAAGATGCCACAGGCTACACAGTATGGTAAAAAATAATAGTAATAATAAATAAAATGAAAGAATGATAAAATAAAAGAAGGCTAAAGAAAGAGCCATGGAGGAATCAACTATGAATTTCACAGGACACAGTTTTACAGAGTATTGAACCTACTTGGCCCTACAATTAGCCACAAAGTTAGACACATATGGCAGATGGGGGATTTATAGAACATGTTTAAGCACTAAAAGTTTTTACAAGAATTTTTTTCCAACAAGGTCTACTAGAACAAAAATTCTTAATCAGTAAAAGAATATGTACAGCTCCTTACACTTCTGAATGACCAAAGCCACATTTTAGATTAAAGATATTCCACTGTAAATCCTTTACATGGAGAAATATTTTTGTCTGATCTCAAAAAAGTTAGACTTATCAAAAAGTTTTTCTAGATGCTCCCCAATGCAGTTAGAACTGACCTATGCTGGAAATGAGGTAGTGCTTGAAAACTGACGTGAGCTAGCACCAGCATCTGCCATGATGCACCCTGGCACATATCCAGCAGTTGTTGGGTTTTGTTGGAACTGGTTTCAATCTTAGAGATGAAGTCTATGTGTCAAGGAAGATGGAAAGATCATGGAGTTTTGCATTTGGTTCACTTGAGTCTTAAACCCAACATTGGCTGTGGGATTTCAGGCACCTTATTTAACCGTTTGCACTTCAGTTTCTGGAAAGTAAGAGTATAATTCAACCATTGCCAGGTCATCACAGGAATTAGAATATACATAAGTCNGAAACTGGTTTCAATCTTAGAGATGAAGTCTGTGTGTCAAGGAAGATGGAAAGATCATGGAGTTTTGCATCTGGTTCACTTGAGTCTTAAACCCAACATTGGCTGTGGGATTTCAGGCACCTTATTTAACCATTTGCACTTCAGTTTCTGGAAAGTAAGAGTATAATTCAACCATTGCCAGGTCATCACAGGAATTAGAATATACATAAGTCCCTGAGCCCCTCCCCTGTGGGATGGTTACTCCATGCTGACAAGATGTCTGATTCACATGGCCTCAGGCTAACACATCTAGTCCCTTCCCAAGTGGATGACTGGAGCCTTCACATTTCTTTGAAAAAACAACAAATTACCATCTACCTAAGGAAGACATTTCCTTCCCTGGTGGCTCAGATGGTAAAGAATCTACCCGCAATTCAGGAGACCTGTGTTCTATCCCTGGGTCAGGGAGATCCACCAGAAGAGGAAATGGCAACCCACTTCAGTATTCTTGCCTGGGAAATCCCATGAACAGAGGAGGAGCCTGGCAGGCTATAGTCCACAGGGTTGCAAAAGAGTGAGACATGACTGAACAACTAATACACAAGCACACACGAGGGGTTTCCAAATGGCTATGTCAGCCTGGCTGGGAGCCTACTGAAATAACGGTCCCTGGTTCATTTGCTAGAGATTCTGATTCAGTGTTCATCTCAATGACTTGGGAGCTGAGCCTTAGAAAGCTCTTCAGGAGGTGGTCATGTGGGAAACCCTCACTTTATGAAACATGGGAGTTTTCCCTTCCTGAAAACTCACTAATTGGTTCACTTTTCTGCATGTATGTACATTGTATGATACTTCTTCAAAAGTTTAATTAAAATAAAAGATCTCCCCAGGTTATTCTAATACACAGCCAGGATTGAGAGCCACTGGTTTATATCATATCCAAGCTCTTTTAAAACTATAAAATGATATATATCATTTCCTTATCTTTGATGAAAGAACTATTGGGCCAATATGCTTGGCCAGTGGAAGAGTCACTTCCCAGAGCCTCAGAAGAATGGATCTTGACAATATATAAACAGCATCTGGTCTGAGATTTTCATTTCATAGTTGAGGAATCTGAGAGCTAGGAAAGGGACATGATTTCTGTAAGTGACCCAGTGAGGAGCTGGAAAATTAGACAGGTGCCCACACAACCATTCCCATCCTGCTTCTATAAAATATAAGTTGCATTGGAAAATGGACCCACCTTTCAAGCACAGTATCAAATGCACAAAAATGTCAGCCTTAGAAAGCTGATATCTCATTACTGATGGAGAGCTTTGACCAGGGCCAGATGCCTGGAGATAGAGTAATGAATCGTGCCTTCCTTTTAGCATCTTATACTGGCCCACATGTTTTCTTTTCCTTAAAACTTCAAGGAAGACAGAGAAAACTCTAATTTTAAAAGATACATACACTCCAATGTTCATTACAGCCCTGTTTACAATACCCAAGATATGGAAGCAATCTAAATGTCCATCAACAAATGAATGGATAAAGATGTGTTACACATACACAATGCAATATTACTAAGCTGTTAAAAGGAATGAAATAATGCCCTTTGCAGCAACATGGATGGACCTAGAAATTATCACATTTAGTGAAGCAAGTCAGACAAAGTCAAATATCATATATCACGTATATGTGGACTCTAAAAAATGATACAAATGGACTTATTTACAAAACAGATATAGACTCATAGACCCAGAAAACAAACTTATGGTTACCAAAGGGGATAGGAGGGAAGGATGAATTAAAAATTTGAGATTAGCAGATATACGTTGCTATATTGGGCTTCCCTGGTGGCTCAATCAGTAAAGAATGTGAGACCTGGGTTCGACCCCTGGGTTGGGAAGATCCCCTGGAGGAGGGCATGGAAACTCACTCCAGTAGTCTGGAGAATCCCCATGGTCAAAGGAGCCTGGCGGGCTGCAGTCCATGGAGTCACAAAGAGTCAGACGTGACTCGGCAACCAAGTACAAACACACATGACTATATATAAGGGTGGTGCTTATTTATACCCTGGTGGCACTAGTGGTAAAGAATCCACTTGCCAATGCAGACAGATGTAAGAGATGAGGGTTCAATCCCTGGGTCAGGAAGACCTCCTGGGGGAATGCATGACAAACCACTCCAGTATTCTTGCCTGGAGAATCCAATGGACAGAGGAGCCTGGTGGGCTACAGTCCATGGGGTCGCAAAGAGTCAGTCACAACTGAAATGACAGCACTCAGGCACACACTACTATATATAAAATAGGTAAATAACAAGGGCGTACTGTATAGCATAGGGAACTATACTGTATATCTTGTCATAACCCATAATGGAAAAGAGTCTGAAAAAAATATGCAGATATAAATATATGTATAACTGAATCATAAGGCTGTATTCTTGAAATTAGCACAACATTGTAAATTAACTATACTTCAATTAAAAAAAAAACCTCAAGTGATAAAAAGCCACAAGAATAAAATGCTATAAAGTTTCTAGCAAAGCACTTTCGTTTATGGCAACTGTCTTTGTGAAATCATAAGACCCGTCAATTGCTGAACCCTTCCTGAACCTCAAACACTGAGTGTGGAAGATGGACAATTAATTGCTCTTATTTCCACTCTGCTCAATTAGAAATTAAAAGTATTAATACTGTTGAGCCAAAGATTGCAGATTGTGCACAAAAGGCACATTTCTACTTTCCTTCTGTCAAGAGTGGTTAATTTTCTCCTGAGGAAGTCTCACTGTGCACTCTTTAATCCAGCATTGAATAACAGAAAGAAATTGCATATTTCAAGCTTGGTAAGTATGGTATTTATTTGTAATTTCACTTAGGAGATGAACCAGTTAAGACTTACACAAAACGTCAATGTGTCTAAACACAGGGTGTCCAGAGGCAATTGCTATGATTTTTAGTAGTAGTTTTGTTTCCAACTTGCTACTTTATTCACTTATTTCAGTTGTGGATAAACTGGGTAAGCTATGTTCACAATACTATAAGAACTTTTCCCCCAATGATGATGAATTAAAAAAAAAAAAAAAAGGCAGCCAGAGGTGCTCTGGCACTGTCTTAATAAGACAGGTGAAATATTAGTCTTAATCAGATAAAATCTTGGATTTTTTTTCAGGTAATTTAAATGTTGGGAAAATGAACTCATCACTCAGGAAGACAAATTAATGAAAAATATGTATACTGTGGATAGGCAGATTGAGAGTAATAAGACTGAATCTAAAGTGAAGTAGTAAATAGTATCAGTTTGATCTTCACAATAATTCTTCAAGGTTAAGATAATGTGCCCATTTTTCAGATGAAGAAACTAAGATTCAGAAAAATTTCAGAGCTGAGACTCACTCAAGTCTGCTTAAAAGCTGTACACTTCTCCTCACGCCTCTGTAGTGGTTTGTTACTGAAAAAACATTCACACATTCAAAAATATTGGTAGGGGACCTGATACAATAATAACTGAAAAAAGACAGTCAGGCAAGGAAGTCATGCAGCATGAGGAACAGCCAGAAGGTGAGATGGGTATTGTGACAGGAGCAAGACAATGAAAACAAGCAACCAATGTAGTCTAGGAGTAGAGGTCCCCAGAAAAGCATGTGTCTGTGGAATCTACGGGCTTCCCAGGTGGCGCTAGTGGTAAAGAACCCAATGCAGAAGACATAAGAGACCCAGGTTCGATCCCTGGGTCGAGAAGATCCCCTGGAGGAGGGCATGGCAACCCACTCCAGTATTCTTGCCTGAAGATCCATGGACATCGGAGCCTGGTGGGCTATAGATCATAGGATTGCAAAGAGTTGGACATGACTGAAGCAGCTTAGCATGCATGCACGTGGAATCTACAGCAGAATTTGGAGGGAAGCATACACCATGACCTGCATTCACCTTCATCAGGGAAAGACCTAATGCTCTCTCAAACACATCTTACATGCACATCACTGAAATTTCACATCTTATTTTTATATACTCTTTCAGTAGATTGAATGATGGCTCTCAAAAAGGTCAACACCCCAGAATTTGTGAACATGACCTTATTTGGAGAAAGAGTCTTCAGATATGTAATCAAGTTAAGGATCTTAGAGATGAAATCATCCTGAATTACATCCTGAATTATCCTAAATCTTACAAGTAGCCTTAGGAGAGTGGACAGAAAGAGGAGGAGAAGCCATGTAAACACACAAGGCAGGCGCTGGTTGGAGTCCCCTGGAAAAGGCAGGAAGGATTCTCCAGAGGGTCTCAGAAGAGATGTGACTCTCTTGACACCTTGGAGTCAGCCTTCTGATTCTTCTGAGTATGAGAGAATAAATTGGCTGTTGTAAGTCAACAAGGTTAAGGTAACTTATTACAGCAGCCCTGTGCTCTCATGATCCCCATTTTACAAATGAAAAAGTTCAGTTCAGTTCAGTCACTCAATCGTGTCATGACTCTTTGTGACCTCATGAATCACAGCATGCCAGGCCTCCCTGTCCATCATCAACTCCTGGAGTTCACCCAAACTCACGTCCATTGAGTCGGTGATGCCATCCAGCCATCTCATCTTCTGTCATCCCCTTCTCCTCCTGCCCCTAATCTCTCCCAGCATCAGAGTCTTTTCCAGTGAGTCAACTCTTCACATCAGGTGGCCAAAGTACTGGAGTTTCAGCTTTAGCATCAGTCCTTCCAAAGAATACCCAGGACTGATCTCCTTTAGGATGGACTGGTTGGATCTCCTTGCAGTCCAAGGGACTCTCAAGAGTCTTCTCCAACACCACAGTTCAAAAGCATCAATTCTTTGATGCTCAGCTTTCTTTATAGTCCAACTCTCACATCCATGCATGACCACTGGAAAAACCACAGCCTTGACTACATGGACCTTTGTTGGCAAAGCAATGTCTCTGCTTTTGAAATGAAGAAACTGAGGCCTAAAATGTGAAGTAGACTCCTCAGTTCACACAGTTATCAAGAAGTCAAGCCAGGTCTGGAGCCTGACCACAGAGACCATACTTAGAACCCTATCCCAACACCACCTTCCAGTCTCTGAAAATAAGGCCAGATATGTCAGGCTTCCCAGGTGGCCCTTCTCAATGAGGCTCAGTCCACCTTTCTGGACTCTGCTTTCAACATCAGCCAGCCTTCCAGTCACCACACCCTGGGTTCTAATGGGCCACTTCTAAAGCATTTGTGGTGGTGTTCAGTCACTCAGTTGTGTCNATTGAATGATGGCTCTCAAAAAGGTCAACACCCCAGAATTTGTGAACATGACCTTATTTGGAGAAAGAGTCTTCAGATATGTAATCAAGTTAAGGATCTTAGAGATGAAATCATCCTGAATTACATCCTGAATTATCCTAAATCTTACAAGTAGCCTTAGGAGAGTGGACAGAAAGAGGAGGAGAAGCCATGTAAACACACAAGGCAGGCGCTGGTTGGAGTCCCCTGGAAAAGGCAGGAAGGATTCTCCAGAGGGTCTCAGAAGAGATGTGACTCTCTTGACACCTTGGAGTCAGCCTTCTGATTCTTCTGAGTATGAGAGAATAAATTGGCTGTTGTAAGTCAACAAGGTTAAGGTAACTTATTACAGCAGCCCTGTGCTCTCATGATCCCCATTTTACAAATGAAAAAGTTCAGTTCAGTTCAGTCACTCAATCGTGTCATGACTCTTTGTGACCTCATGAATCACAGCATGCCAGGCCTCCCTGTCCATCATCAACTCCTGGAGTTCACCCAAACTCACGTCCATTGAGTCGGTGATGCCATCCAGCCATCTCATCTTCTGTCATCCCCTTCTCCTCCTGCCCCTAATCCCTCCCAGCATCAGAGTCTTTTCCAGTGAGTCAACTCTTCACATCAGGTGGACAAAGTACTGGAGTTTCAGCTTTAGCATCAGTCCTTCCAAAGAATACCCAGGACTGATCTCCTTTAGGATGGACTGGTTGGATCTCCTTGCAGTCCAAGGGACTCTCAAGAGTCTTCTCCAACACCACAGTTCAAAAGCATCAATTCTTTGATGCTCAGCTTTCTTTATAGTCCAACTCTCACATCCATGCATGACCACTGGAAAAACCACAGCCTTGACTACATGGACCTTTGTTGGCAAAGCAATGTCTCTGCTTTTGAAATGAAGAAACTGAGGCCTAAAATGTGAAGTAGACTCCTCAGTTCACACAGTTATCAAGAAGTCAAGCCAGGTCTGGAGCCTGACCACAGAGACCATACTTAGAACCCTATCCCAACACCACCTTCCAGTCTCTGAAAATAAGGCCAGATATGTCAGGCTTCCCAGGTGGCCCTTCTCAATGAGGCTCAGTCCACCTTTCTGGACTCTGCTTTCAACATCGGCCAGCCTTCCAGTCACCACACCCTGGGTTCTAATGGGCCACTTCTAAAGCATTTGTGGTGGTGTTCAGTCACTCAGTTGTGTCTGACTATTTGTGACCCCATGGACTGCAGCATGCCAGGGTTTCCTGTTCTTCATGATCTCCCAGAGCTTGCTCAAACTCATGTCCATTGAGTCTGTGATGCCATCCCACCATCTCATCCTTTGTTTTCCTCATCTCCTCCTGCCTTCAGTCTTTCCCAGCATCAGGGTCTTTTCCAATGAGTCGGTTCTTTGCATCAGGTGGCCAAAGTATTGGAGGTTCAGCTTCAGAGTCAGTCCTTCAAATGAATATTCAAGGTTGATTTCCCTTAGGATTGGCTGGTTTGATCTCCTTGTAAAGGATGCACTGATAATAAAACAACTACCATGTATTGAATCTTACTGTGTACCAGGCACTGTCTTAAATTCTCTATATTCATTTTGTATTTTCTCCTCCACAGCCTATGCATCTCCTTTTACAAATGAGAGCACTAAGACTTGTAAGATCAGTGGGCAAATAGTGGAAGTACAGGGCCTAGCTCAAAGGCTGCTTCCTCCATGAAGCTTCCTGGATTTTTCTTACCATAGAGGGAAGGTCCTACTTCCTCCACCCTCCCACATCTCTTGGAACCCACTTCTAACTCTACCAATCCTTCATCCCTTCAACAAGTAACTAGTGAGCAAGTACTTTTCACCAGGCACTGAATTTGGGAAAGATTTCACAAAGAGGAAAAAAAACAAAACAAAACCACAAGCCCCACCTTCAAGGAGCTCACAGCCAGGTAGTAAAACAGACGAGAAAAGTATACAGTATACCACAAGGAGGGACAGGCATACTGCTCAGGATGCCATGCAAACCCCATTCGCTCCCTTGCAGTCCCGTGTGCCTCCTCAGGTCTGTTTCCTGCAGAAAGAGTTGATAGCTCCCGGGGCCCACTTGCCCCACCTGTTATAAAGTTATGTCCTGGAGGGCTCATCTTTCTCCATCTTATACTCAGGGTTCACCTGACTTGGCTACCTGGAGCAGGCTGATGCCCCTAGATGCGTGTCTCTAGCTCTCTCTTCTCTTCTAGACTTCTAAACCTTTGCTCAGGCAACCTTGCCTCTTCCATGTGCTGTTCAGTGAAACCTACTGAGGGAAAGTCATCAAATTCCAAGAAGAAGTAGGGTCCTTTTGCATTGGCCTTGGCCATCTACTTCTGCCCAGATTCCCAGAGAGCTCATCAGAGGTGTTTGGGCCACAATCTCAGCCTCACAATCCTAGTAAAACAGTATTTTGGTTCTCCATTGACTGCTGTTCCTGGCACATGTCATTCCCTGGAAACACAGTTTGGTCTGTGATGCAGAAGAATCCCACCACAACTGTACTTCCAGCCAGTGTCACCAGCCTCCACAGGATGATCTAGTAAATAAAACAGAAGCTACATCTCCTCTGTTCGTGTGCACAACTGTAAAAAGCCCCAGAGTTGCACTCTCAAGGTTGAAGGTCCAGGGTTGGCCATACTCTTCCACAGGAGCCAATTGTGCCATTTGCCTGGTGAGAGGGACAGAGGGTGGTCACAGGTCTGGGTCCTGGTGGCAGGGCTCTGCACAGAGGGACAGTAGAGAGAGAAGACTTGCAAAGCTTGGCGCTCTGCCCAGTCTCTCCTTTCTGTAACGCCACAGTGATTTTAATTAAATACTCCCACTACGAACTCAGCTTCGCTGGTGGCCCAGATGGTAAAGATTCTGCCTGAAATTCAGGAGACCAGGGTTCGATCCTGGAAGAAGGAATAGGTTAGGATTCCCTGGAAGAGGGACTAGCTACCCACACCAGTATTCTTGCCTGTAGAATCCCATGGACAGAGGAGCCTGGAGGGCTACAGTCCATGGAGTTGCAGAGCAGGACACTGCTGAGCGACTAACACATGGACTCAGCAGCGGCTGTAAAAGCCAAGTGCAGAGCCAGGAGCCTGATGTATAGAGCATCACTGGTGGTAGTCAGACTGGAAAGCCTTGCTGGAGGCTGCCAACCCCTCACAGCCTGTGACAGCCTCAGTATTCCTTCTCCACCTGGACTTCCCAGTGGTTGGCTGGAGGCAGGCAAGCTGCGCCTTGTCAAAGCCTCTTGAAAGAGACGCTTCCTTGGACTCCACTGGTCTTGGTTTTGAACTGTTTACCAAAGTCCTATTGGGAAAGCTGCCTCATTCACCCCATTAAGATTTCCTCCTTGTTTCTGCATGGCTGTGGCTGGAAGTTGACTTCTGAAAGAGCTCAGCAGCTGTTGGGAAAGGACAGAAGGGGACAGGTCTAGGAGAGAGGAGACCTGGATTCACAGGCCACAGCACAGGGCAGAGAAAGGACACAGGCTCTGTACCCAGGCCCATGGGCGTTCTCATACCAGTTCTTCTGGTTTTCACCAGGGCTCAGGACTCAGCTTTCCTAGTCTCGGCCTTCTTATACACAAACTAAGAATAAGATCTATTTTACAGGACCATCAAACGGATTAACTGAGACAAAAATTACACACACCAAGCCTTCAAAAACTGGTAACTATTTTGTCAAACATGCAGTGTCCAATTAAAGGCTGGATAAACCACAGCCTATGGTTTATTTAGCTGTTGTTGTTTAGTCACTATGTTCCGTCCAACTCTTTTGTGACCCCCTGGTCTGTAGCCCACCAGGGGGGAAAATGACCACTATCCTTTCTGGAACAACTCTCAGACATTCTTTCCCTCCTTTCTGCTCATGTCTAGGTTAGACAGAGAGAAGACGTTGGTTTATCTGTGATTCTGTCCCAACTTTCCCCTCTTGAACATTTACCTTTTATATTCTCTGATTCCATTAGGGAAACTTGCCAGTGGGGTGAAGGTGGACATCTCTAGCAGCCAAGGTAAGAAAGGGTTAGGACTTTAGATTTAACTGTCTGCTCTATGTTTTTACTCGTCAATGTGACAACTATATCACTATAATTCAGGCATTGTGTAAATGCTAAGGGTAGAGTGGTTCTTGTTGTTCAGTCACTAAGTCATGTCTGACTCTTAGTGACCCCATGGGCTGCAGGGGTCATGCCAGGCTCCCCTGTCTGTCACTGTCTTCCAGAGTTTTCTCAAATTCATGCCTTTTAAGTTGGTGACGCTATCTAACCATCTCATCCTCTGCCACCCCCTTCTCCTTTTGCCTTGGGTCTTTTCCAACATGGATTTCTCTTAGCCAATGCTTATCTGTCTACCCTTTTGCTGAATGGCCTACTTTCCAGTAGCAACAGCTAATTGCAGTTCTGTAGTGTGGTGTTTTGGAGGATAATTTTGGGACCTAATGGCTGATTGATTCTGTAGGCCTTCTTTCATAATAGAACAATTCCTTCTTAGTGAAAGAGTTACATTCTGAATTTGAATTTGCTTTCTTTGCTAATGATACTTCTGCTAGCTATCTGACCATGTCATATTAAATATTATGTGTGTATTGAAAAATCAGTCCCCTGGCTCAACTAAGGTGCAAAACCTTCCTTGGAAGGGAATCAGCCTTGTAGAATAAAGGATATGCTCAGAATTAGTTCCAGTATATCATTTTGTGACTCTCTTAGTCATATTACAAGTGTCCATTACAGGGGCTAGAATTGGGGAGCATGTCATGTAATTAAATCTGGTGACTCACTAGCAAAAATGTTGCTTTCTTGCCTGAATCTGTAGACTCCTATTAGTTTAGGTATTTGAATATCCAGTTACAGAATGCTCCCAGCCCTGAATCCAACAATGATTTCATNAATTGGGGAGCATGTCATGTAATTAAATCTGGTGACTCACTAGCAAAAATGTTGCTTTCTTGCCTGAATCTGTAGACTCCTATTAGTTTAGGTATTTGAATATCCAGTTACAGAATGCTCCCAGCCCTGAATCCAACAATGATTTCATAGAATTGGAGCCTAAGAATACCATCTGTCCACTCTGAGTGCCTCATGTCATTCAATTAACCAGCAAAACAGGACACTAGATTGTTGGCCAGGGCACTTAATCCCACCAAGGGGAAATGGTTTTGAATCAAGCAGTGGGGTAGAAAGGACTATAAATGGAACACAGGTTCCCCTGGGTGCCTTTTAGTTCAGCCATTCTTGCGATGTTAATTGGCAGGAGCACCAAGCTCACATCCTTCAGGAAGGAAGGTCTGAGCTCACTAGGCAAGCATCCGCAATCACCATGGGTGCTGGCTGACAGCCTAGAGAACAAGGGCACAGGGGAGAGTCGTGTACATCAGCTATGACCTTGAGACCAGATGCAGTACAAGGGCACGGCCTTCCCTCATACTCTCTCTCTCTATGTGTGTGTGTGTGTGTGTGTGTGTATACACACACAAGGTTTTTCTGTTATATCTTCCATTTCTCCCTCCATCATTATCTACAGGTTGATGCTTCAAAATATTGTGACTGGTTCAAGAGACAGCCAGGGGGAGGAACAGACATTCCTCAGAAACCTGGACTCAGACCTGGATGCATTTGCTGAGAGATTCGTGATGTATCCTTGACTGGGAGGTAGCACTGTAAATGAGTTTTCAACATATAAGAATGAACGGCAGTAGCTAAATGAAGACTTTATTTTGAAAGGTGATTATGGGAAGAAGAGTATATGAGGATATAGGATTGCCAAGCAGACTAACTATATAAGAAGTTGTCAATTTTGACTTCCAAATATCCAGTACTCTTCCCATTTGACATTATCCTAGAAAAATCCCAGAAGAAGAGGCAGTTAGCGATTACTTACAGGAGATGTGATGTTAGGGCCAAAGTCCGATGTTAGGGCCTGCAGTGGTGGTGGTTTTGGGTCCCAGGACACAGGTCAGGCCATGCTCTCAGTTGTCCAGGCTCTCTTGACCCCTGTCTTCTGACTTGGCATTCTGGTTTTCCCTGTCATTCAAAAACCAGCAGATCTCTTCCATTGGATCTTCCATCTGCTTTAGTAGACAAAATTGATTTCTGCTGTTTATGACCAATCACCCTGCCTTGAACAAATAGTTTGTAAAATAGGAAAGTTTGAGGGCATAGCTCTACAATGGATTGAAAACGTGCTGTAAAGATACATCTCACTGGAGAAAAGATGGTCAAAGAAGAGCCAGAGCTTTGGGTGTGCCATGCGTGGGAAGCTAATGTCATGTATGATGGTGGTAGAACTTTCAGAAAAGAAATGCGGTAAACCAGATGTCCATCTCTTCAGGAAATGTAGGAATGTGACCATTTGGCTAGCTGGAAGAGAATGAGGAGATTGACACAGAATGATTTAGCCAAATAGATCAAGTCTCAGAGGAGCAGAGATTCTTCTGACACAAGTTAGAGAAGTTAGGGTGTCGAACAAGGAAAATTCAGACCCATAACCTCTGTGTGGGGGAATTGTGTTTAGCTGGGACAAGACATTACAAAAAATTAATCCCCCCTTCACATGGACCTCAATAAGGTCAGTTATGAGGCTGCCTAAAGAGACCAATCAGACGAACACAGGCGTTGAGCATGAAAACCTGGATTTTAGTCCCCTGATGGCCACTATGCAGTTTTATTTATTTATTTAGGTCATGCTATGTGGCATGTGGGATCTTAGTTTCCGGACCAGGGATCAAACTCCTGCCTTCTGCATTAGGAGTGCAGAGTCTTAACCACTGGAGTGGGAACAGTTAGTCCCTGGGAAGCCTCCACTATGCAATTTTAAATACCTTCTTTTGGTATCTTCATTTGTATAATGGGAATCATAAACCCCACATTACTTGACCGTTGTTAGGATCAGAAATACNGAGTCTTAACCACTGGAGTGGGAACAGTTAGTCCCTGGGAAGCCTCCACTATGCAATTTTAAATACCTTCTTTTGGTATCTTCATTTGTATAATGGGAATCATAAACCCCACATTACTTGACCGTTGTTAGGATCAGAAATATAATGTATACAGTGCTCTTAAAGAATAATTTTTTTTCAAATTTACAGAAAAGCTGCTGGAATAAAAATAATACAGTGAACACATATACTTTTTCTGAGCTTCACTTTTGTTAACATTTTCCTTGTTTACTTCATCAGGTATTGTTGCACTCTGTCCGTTTATATAGACATAGATTAAATATTGGATTGGTCAAAAGGTTCATCTGCATTTTACCATAACGTATTACAGAAAAACCCCAATGAGCCTCTTGGCCATCTCAATATATCAAAATGTACAAATATAACAACATTGTAAAGCAATTATACTCCAATCAAAAATTAAATAAATTTTAAAAGTATAAGCATAGGTACATATAAAATATTATAACATATATATAAATGTGGTATAAAAGTACATGAAAAAATATATATTACATTATATATATAATGTAAAATCACATGAAAAAATCGCAACAGAGGAACACAAGTGTAAGGCATGCAAATTAGAAACTATAGATACACNGTTATGTCCTGGAGGGCTCATCTTTCTCCATCTTATACTCAGGGTTCACCTGACTTGGCTACCTGGAGCAGGCTGATGCCCCTAGATGCGTGTCTCTAGCTCTCTCTTCTCTTCTAGACTTCTAAACCTTTGCTCAGGCAACCTTGCCTCTTCCATGTGCTGTTCAGTGAAACCTACTGAGGGAAAGTCATCAAATTCCAAGAAGAAGTAGGGTCCTTTTGCATTGGCCTTGGCCATCTACTTCTGCCCAGATTCCCAGAGAGCTCATCAGAGGTGTTTGGGCCACAATCTCAGCCTCACAATCCTAGTAAAACAGTATTTTGGTTCTCCATTGACTGCTGTTCCTGGCACATGTCATTCCCTGGAAACACAGTTTGGTCTGTGATGCAGAAGAATCCCACCACAACTGTACTTCCAGCCAGTGTCACCAGCCTCCACAGGATGATCTAGTAAATAAAACAGAAGCTACATCTCCTCTGTTCGTGTGCACAACTGTAAAAAGCCCCAGAGTTGCACTCTCAAGGTTGAAGGTCCAGGGTTGGCCATACTCTTCCACAGGAGCCAATTGTGCCATTTGCCTGGTGAGAGGGACAGAGGGTGGTCACAGGTCTGGGTCCTGGTGGCAGGGCTCTGCACAGAGGGACAGTAGAGAGAGAAGACTTGCAAAGCTTGGCGCTCTGCCCAGTCTCTCCTTTCTGTAACGCCACAGTGATTTTAATTAAATACTCCCACTACGAACTCAGCTTCACTGGTGGCCCAGATGGTAAAGATTCTGCCTGAAATTCAGGAGACCAGGGTTCGATCCTGGAAGAAGGAATAGGTTAGGATTCCCTGGAAGAGGGACTAGCTACCCACACCAGTATTCTTGCCTGTAGAATCCCATGGACAGAGGAGCCTGGAGGGCTACAGTCCATGGAGTTGCAGAGCAGGACACTGCTGAGCGACTAACACATGGACTCAGCAGCGGCTGTAAAAGCCAAGTGCAGAGCCAGGAGCCTGATGTATAGAGCATCACTGGTGGTAGTCAGACTGGAAAGCCTTGCTGGAGGCTGCCAACCCCTCACAGCCTGTGACAGCCTCAGTATCCCTTCCCCACCTGGACTTCCCAGTGGTTGGCTGGAGGCAGGCAAGCTGCGCCTTGTCAAAGCCTCTTGGAAGAGACGCTTCCTTGGACTCCACTGGTCTTGGTTTTGAACTGTTTACCAAAGTCCTATTGGGAAAGCTGCCTCATTCACCCCATTAAGATTTCCTCCTTGTTTCTGCATGGCTGTGGCTGGAAATTGACTTCTGAAAGAGCTCAGCAGCTGTTGGGAAAGGACAGAAGGGGACAGGTCTAGGAGAGAGGAGACCTGGATTCACAGGCCACAGCACAGGGCAGAGGAAGGACACAGGCTCTGTACCCAGGCCCATGGGCGTTCTCATACCAGTTCTTCTGGTTTTCACCAGGGCTCAGGACTCAGCTTTCCTAGTCTCGGCCTTCTTATACACAAACTAAGAATAAGATCTATTTTACAGGACCATCAAACGGATTAACTGAGACAAAAATTACACACACCAAGCCTTCAAAAACTGGTAACTATTTTGTCAAACATGCAGTGTCCAATTAAAGGCTGGATAAACCACAGCCTATGGTTTATTTAGCTGTTGTTGTTTAGTCACTATGTTCCATCCAACTCTTTTGTGACCGCCTGGTCTGTAGCCCACCAGGGGGGAAAATGACCACTATCCTTTCTGGAACAACTCTCAGACATTCTTTCCCTCCTTTCTGCTCATGTCTAGGTTAGACAGAGAGAAGACGTTGGTTTATCTGTGATTCTGTCCCAACTTTCCCCTCTTGAACATTTACCTTTTATATTCTCTGATTCCATTAGGGAAACTTGCCAGTGGGGTAAAGATGGACATCTCTAGCAGCCAAGGTAAGAAAGGGTTAGGACTTTAGATTTAACTGTCTGCTCTATGTTTTTACTCGTCAATGTGACAACTATATCACTATAATTCAGGCATTGTGTAAATGCTAAGGGTAGAGTGGTTCTTGTTGTTCAGTCACTAAGTCATGTCTGACTCTTAGTGACCCCATGGGCTGCAGGGGTCATGCCAGGCTCCCCTGTCTGTCACTGTCTTCCAGAGTTTTCTCAAATTCATGCCTTTTAAGTTGGTGACGCTATCTAACCATCTCATCCTCTGCCACCCCCTTCTCCTTTTGCCTTGGGTCTTTTCCAACATGGATTTCTCTTAGCCAATGCTTATCTGTCTACCCTTTTGCTGAATGGCCTACTTTCCAGTAGCAACAGCTAATTGCAGTTCTGTAGTGTGGTGTTTTGGAGGATAATTTTGGGACCTAATGGCTGATTGATTCTGTAGGCCTTCTTTCATAATAGAACAATTCCTTCTTAGTGAAAGAGTTACATTCTGAATTTGAATTTGCTTTCTTTGCTAATGATACTTCTGCTAGCTACCTGACCATGTCATATTAAATATTATGTGTGTATTGAAAAATCAGTCCCCTGGCTCAACTAAGGGGCAAAACCTTCCTTGGAAGGGAATCAGCCTTGTAGAATAAAAGATATGCTCAGAATTAGTTCCAGTATATCATTTTGTGACTCTCTTAGTCATATTACAAGTGTCCATTACAGGGGCTAGAATTGGGGAGCATGTCATGTAATTAAATCTGGTGACTCACTAGCAAAAATGTTGCTTTCTTGCCTGAATCTGTAGACTCCTATTAGTTTAGGTATTTGAATATCCAGTTACAGAATGCTCCCAGCCCTGAATCCAACAATGATTTCATAGAATTGGAGCCTAAGAATACCATCTGTCCACTCTGAGTGCCTCATGTCATTCAATTAACCAGCAAAACAGGACACTAGATTGTTGGCCAGGGCACTTAATCCCACCAAGGGGAAATGGTTTTGAATCAAGCAGTGGGGTAGAAAGGACTATAAATGGAACACAGGTTCCCCTGGGTGCCTTTTAGTTCAGCCATTCTTGCGATGTTAATTGGCAGGAGCACCAAGCTCACATCCTTCAGGAAGGAAGGTCTGAGCTCACTAGGCAAGCATCCGCAATCACCATGGGTGCTGGCTGACAGCCTAGAGAACAAGGGCACAGGGGAGAGTCGTGTACATCAGCTATGACCTTGAGACCAGATGCAGTACAAGGGCACGGCCTTCCCTCATACTCTCTCTCTATATGTGTGTGTGTGTGTGTGTGTGTGTGTGTGTGTGTATACACACACAAGGTTTTTCTGTTATAGCTTCCATTTCTCCCTCCATCATTATCTACAGGTTGATGCTTCAAAATATTATGACTGGTTCAAGAGACAGCCAGGGGGAGGAACAGACATTCCTCAGAAACCTGGACTCAGACCTGGATGCATTTGCTGAGAGATTCGTGATGTATCCTTGACTGGGAGGTAGCACTGTAAATGAGTTTTCAACATATAAGAATGAACGGCAGTAGCTAAATGAAGACTTTATTTTGAAAGGTGATTATGGGAAGAAGAGTATATGAGGATATAGGATTGCCAAGCAGATTAACTATATAAGAAGTTGTCAATTTTGACTTCCAAATATCCAGTACCTCTTCCCATTTGACATTATCCTAGAAGAATCCCAGCAGAAGAGGCAGTTAGCGATTACTTACAGGAGATGTGATGTTAGGGCCAAAGTCCGATGTTAGGGCCTGCAGTGGTGGTGGTCTTGGGTCCCAGGACACAGGTCAGGCCATGCTCTCAGTTGTCCAGGCTCTCTTGACCCCTGTCTTCTGACTTGGCATTCTGGTTTTCCCTGTCATTCAAAAACCAGCAGATCTCTTCCATTGGATCTTCCATCTGCTTTAGTAGACAAAATTGATTTCTGCTGTTTATGACCAATCACCCTGCCTTGAACAAATAGTTTGTAAAATAGGAAAGTTTGAGGGCATAGCTCTACAATGGATTGAAAACGTGCTGTAAAGATACATCTCACTGGAGAAAAGATGGTCAAAGAAGAGCCAGAGCTTTGGGTGTGCCATGCGTGGGAAGCTAATGTCATGTATGATGGTGGTAGAACTTTCAGAAAAGAAATGCGGTAAACCAGATGTCCATCTCTTCAGGAAATGTAGGAATGTGACCATTTGGCTAGCTGGAAGAGAATGAGGAGATTGACACAGAATGATTTAGCCAAATAGATCAAGTCTCAGAGGAGCAGAGATTCTTCTGACACAAGTTAGAGAAGTTAGGGTGTCGAACAAGGAAAATTCAGACCCATAACCTCTGTGTGGGGGAATTGTGTTTAGCTGGGACAAGACATTACAAAAAATTAATCCCCCCTTCACATGGACCTCAATAAGGTCAGTTATGAGGCTGCCTAAAGAGACCAATCAGACGAACACAGGCGTTGAGCATGAAAACCTGGATTTTAGTCCCCTGATGGCCACTATGCAGTTTTATTTATTTATTTAGGTCATGCTATGTGGCATGTGGGATCTTAGTTTCCAGACCAGGGATCAAACTCCTGCCTTCTGCATTAGGAGTGCAGAGTCTTAACCACTGGAGTGGGAACAGTTAGTCCCTGGGAAGCCTCCACTATGCAATTTTAAATACCTTCTTTTGGTATCTTCATTTGTATAATGGGAATCATAAACCCCACATTACTTGACCGTTGTTAGGATCAGAAATATAATGTATACAGTGCTCTTAAAGAATAATTTTTTTTCAAATTTACAGAAAAGCTGCTGGAATAAAAATAATACAGTGAACACATATACTTTTTCTGAGCTTCACTTTTGTTAACATTTTCCTTGTTTACTTCATCAGGTATTGTTGCACTCTGTCCGTTTATATAGACATAGATTAAATATTGGATTGGTCAAAAGGTTCATCTGCATTTTACCATAACGTATTACAGAAAAACCCCAATGAGCCTCTTGGCCATCTCAATATATCAAAATGTACAAATATAACAACATTGTAAAGCAATTATACTCCAATCAAAAATTAAATAAATTTTAAAAGTATAAGCATAGGTACATATAAAATATTATAACATATATATAAATGTGGTATAAAAGTACATGAAAAAATATATATTACATTATATATATAATGTAAAATCACATGAAAAAATCGCAACAGAGGAACACAAGTGTAAGGCATGCAAATTAGAAACTATAGATACACCAAAGAAAAAAGTGCCTGTAAACCCAGACCTTAAACCAGTCAAGGTGCCTGTGTCCCGATTGCCTGCTCTCTTGGTGAGCACCCAAATAGAAACACCACCTGCCTTTTGTCTCTCCTTCTTTGTGCTTCTTTGCCCTTCAAAGGAGACTTCCCTGGTGGTCCAGTGGTTAAGACTCTGTGCTCCCAATGCAGGGGCCCCAGGTTTGATCCTAGATCAGGAAACTAAGATTCCCCCATGCCACATGGCAGCCAAAAATAGGACAATCTCACACTACAATTTCCACAGTGAGTGTGTGCGCACGTGTGTGTGCGTGTATGTGTGTGCTTGTGCCCATGCCCATGAATAGCTTTTAAACCACAGAGTCCTACACTAGTCTAAGAGCTCGTAGTCAAATAACAGAGCTAGAAAATGGGGTTGTGTTAAATGCCTTTTCTGGCTGCTGCTTTGCTCCTCTCTCCAGCTGCCTCTCTTCGTTGCTCATTTCTCTTCGTTCTATCACATGTGGGATGGCCTTCTTTGTGGACCCAGAGCACTGTAACTGCTCCTTACTGACTCACGCTGCCAGGTGTTATCTGCTGACAGGTCTGAATGTGTCACCAGACTCATTCTAGCCTTAGGACTTAGTAAGTCCGGGGCACACAGTAGGCAGTTAACAAAGAGATACTGAAAGGAATACAGGAGTGAAAGAATTCCAGTTTCTTTAAATGCACTTCTGTGCTGTGCACTGTTTTACTACTCAGTCTTGCTCTGCAGGTGAGCTATTGAGTCTTAGCATTTGTATAACTAGGAAGAACATTGGCTTATTGAAGACAGCACACCTGTTCTATTATCTATAAATTATTAAATCCACTTAGGATTATGGTCAACACGATGGTGAAAACAGTAATTAAATGAAATAAAATCATGTGTTGGGGTAAAATTTGATCTTGTTTAAATTAAGATAGATGAAAAAAAATGGTGTGAAATTGGAACACCAGATGGTATCAATACGTTACACTAATTTTCTATTCACATATTCAATTACAGTTTAAATAAAAACTAATATGGGTAATTTATCTCTTGGTGTTTGTATGTACCATCTGACTATTAATTCCCATAATGTCCAATTTATCCACCAATCTTACACTGCACAATTATTGAGCAAGTGGGGCACGGTCTTCAGGGCATTTCAAAAAGTTTTAGTTCCTCTTGGTCCTTGGGGGGAAGGTGTCATAGGGCAAGAAGTCAGTACTGACTTCTGTTTCCCAAGAGTGTGGGTACCAGATAAAATAGAGAATTCCTGGTTCAATTTGAATTTCAGATAAACAAAGGACAATTTTTAGTATAAATATGTCCCAAATATTGCATGCGTGCTAAGTCACTTCAGCGAGTCTGACTTTGCAACTCTATGAACTCTAGCCTGCCAGGCTCCTCTGTCCATGGGATTCTCCAGGCAAGAATATGGGAGTTGGTTGCTATTTTCCTCCTTGAAGGGATCTTCTCAACCCAGGGATTGAACCCACATCTCCTGTGGCTTGTGCATTGCAGGCAGATTCTTTACTGCTAAGCCACCGGGGAAATCCAGTTGTTGCATGAGGTACAGACGGAAAGAATTCACATAGGTTACCACGTGCTTTTCTGTGCATCCGTTTATCATTGCAACAGATCCGTGAACTAGGATCTCAAATTCAGTGGGAGGTGGAGGACCTAAGAAAACGCTTGTTCTTATCTTGTTTCGTCACTAAGCTGTGTCCAGTTCTTTGCAACCCCACAGACTGTAGCCCACCAGGCTCCTCTCCATGGGATTTCCCAGGCAAAAATACTGGAGGGGGTTGCCATTTCCTTCTCCAGGGGATCTTCTCAACCCAGGGATTGAACCCGTGTCTCCTGCATTGGCATGTAGGTTCTCTACTACTAAGCCCACCAGGGAGCCCAGCATGGTCTTACTAAAATTAAAAATTTGTTGTTGTTTAGTTGCTAAGTTATGTCCAACTCTTTTGTGCTCCCATGGACTGTAGCCCACAAGGCTTCTGCACCCAGGTAAGGTGGACAGGTCTGTGTCCAGCAGCCATGGTCAGGGACCCCCAGAGGAGCCAAGATGAACTGGGGTGAAGTGAGACCAGGTCCTCTCACCCTGTCTGATGCCACAAGCAGATCAGAGCACGCTTTCCTTCAGTCAAGCCGAGAGGAAGGTCAAAGTCAGGCTTGAGAGAAGCCCTGTTCTCCTACTCCTTGAAAAATTCTGTGAAATAAATCTTTGTGCCTCTTTTGTGGTGTCAGAAATTACTTTAAAAGGGAGGAGTGCAAATGTTCAAAATCTTAAAAGATGTATAGCTTTAAAATAGGCATAGTGAGACTTCCCTGTTGGTCCAGTGGTTAAGAATCTGTCTTCCCGTGCAGGGGACTCGAGTTCCAATCCTGGTTGGGGAACTAACAGCCCGCATGCCACAGGGTGATTAAGCCTGCACCCTGCAACTCAAGAGCCTGTGCACTGCAACAAGAAGTCCTTGTACTGTAACTAGAGAAAGTCATTGGCTGCAACAAAGACCCAGTGCAGCCAAAAAATAAAATGCATTAGCAAAATAATCGTATGTAAATTTAGTTAGTAAATTTGCATCTGTTGTCTCAATAATGAGCAAATTAGCAAATTATTTTTCTCTACTTGATCATCTTTCTGCTCCCCCCATTTACTCCTTATTTAACTCTTCCTTGGAGGAAGAAATGACAACCCACTCCAGTATTCTTGCCAGGAAAATCCCAAGGACAGAGGAGCCTGGTGAGCTACAGTCCATGGGGTCACAAAGAGTCAGACTCGTCTAAGCTCGCACTTGGTTGGTTGGTTAGAGCTAGGATACTATTTCCATTTTATAGCCTGCCTGAACTCTAACAGCCTGAAGGGGTTTTCCTCTTTTCTGCATCTCACAACATCTCATATTAACCTTCTTCAGATGCATCATTTCTCTCTTATATGAGGATTTGTGTATATGCCTTATTTTTCCTTTAAGATAGAAACTCCTTGGGATAAAGAATCGCATCTTGAGCTTCCGGAGTACCACATTCACTGCCTTAAATATAATGGATGCTCAGTTATTGCTGAAAATGAAAAAGAATGAACTGCACTTTACAATTAAATAAAACACATTCCCCAGTAAAATGGCTCCTTGGAGAAATGGCTGATTCCAGGGCTGGGCATAGATAACGCAAAATGAGGTTCTTGTGAAAATAATACACACTAACTTGAAGGGGCTTCCACTAATCAAATACAGAATAATTTGAGCAACAAAATAAAAAACATAGTAACCTGTAGAATAAAAAAGACCCCTGGAGTTTTCAGTAAGATAAACATGTAAATGAAAAAATAATGTTGCAGAAGAAAAGCTTTCCCTTACAGAAAAATTTCAGCTAAAGGTAGAAGAAATTGTTAGAATATTGCTATTTGGCAAATACTATAGTAATAATTGCTCAGATAAAAGTCTCCAAGGATGCTAAAACAAGTGGGCAAAAATGTGATGAGCAAAGGCACTTGCTCACAGTCTTTTAGGTTAATCTCCTCACAAGATTCATTGTTGTTTTGTTTAGTCACTAAGTTGTATCTGACTCTTTGCGACCCAGTGAACTATGGCCCATCAGGCTCCTCTGTCCAGCAAGAATACTGGAATGGGCTGCCATTTCCTCCTTCAGAGAATCTTCCCAACCCAAGGGTCAAACCTGGGTCTCCTGAATTGGCAGGTGGATTCCTTACCACTGAGCCACCAGGAAAGCCCATTCATTCACTAGGAATAGGAAAAGTAACTTTTCAGTGGAGAAATACAGCTGGTGTAAGTCTAACCAAGTGGTTGGGAAGAAAGGAAGCACAACCAAGTGTTTCCTGATGTCCTATTATTGACTAGACTCCTATCAATATGTCTTTCATTATGTGAACCTTATTGATTGGAGACCTATCAATATGCTTTCAGAGAGAGAGAGATAATTAACACCACTGTGTGAAGTTGTTAGCGCATAAAATTGATCAAAGTTTTATCATACAACTTATGATTGTTGTTGTTCATATTTTTGTTCCAATCTTGTGCATATTATAAATGTAAAATTTTAAAATATGGTGCATCATGATATCTTGAGGAAAGAAGCATTTTTCAGTGAATTTTATGAAAATACGTTCTCTGATTGTCTGAGCAACATATATAATAAGGTCTCAGAAGATGATAGTTTTTCAGAATATAGTTCTGAGCCAGACAATGTGATTATTAGACCAACACAAAGACAAAAAAATTAACCTTAGTGATTGACTCTGGTATGGAAAGTGAAAATAAAACTCACAGTGCTGAAGAATACTCCTTTGACTCTATGGAGGAGTGGATTGAAGGCAACATTTCATGAAAATTAAAAGACTTTACAAGTGTGTCTGGTGTACCTATTGAATGTTATAACCCACAAAGTGTTAGTGAGATAACAGAATTAATTTTTTGGCTGGCCAAAATAAAAATCCCCAGCCACATGCAGTAGTTTCTGCAAAAATTCCCTGGTCAATAATGAGATATGCTGCACTGAGCAGAACATATCACCACATCTGTGTATTCCTGACAAAAATGCACATTACAAATCTAACCACACGGAAACATCAGACGAGACCACGTTGAGGGACGTTCTGCAAACCGCTGGTACATGCACTTCAAAAAGTCACTCTCCATGAATGACAAAGAAGACTAGGATAGAAAAAGAATGTGGTACATGGTATGTAAATGCAGTGTGTGATTCTGAATTGAATTCTGGGACAGATAAGTGCTTCTTTTTCCATACAAGACATTGGTGGGACAATGGATAAAATTTTAATATCTGTAGATGGATAATGAGTGTATCAAAGTTAAAATTTTGATAGTTGTACTGTGGTTATATTACAGAGTATCCTTGTTTTAGGTACGATGCTGCTGCGGCTGTCATTTCAGTCAGGTCCGACTCTTTGTGACCCCACAGATCGTAGCACATCAGGCTCCTCTGTCCATGCGATTCTCCAGGCATGAAAACTTGTGTGGATTGCCATGCCCTCCTCCAGGGGATCGTCCCAACCCAGGGTTTGAACTCGTGTCTCCTGTGTCTCTGCATTGTCACCCAGCAAGCCCTTTAAGTGTGATACTGAGACTTAATGGTAAAGGAGTATAATGCTTTCTGCTCATCCTCAAACAGTTCAGATTTTTTAAAAATATAACTACATAGAGAATAAAGTAAAGGTATTAGAATATTAACTCTGAGAAATCATAGTAGGTTATACAGGAATTCCAAGTACTACATTTGCAAATTTTAAGTCAGATTATTTCAAAATGTTAAAATGGAAAAATAACCTTTGATATATAGAAGTATACATCTATTATTTCTAAATTAACCAATCTTTTAAAGTTATGAAAAACACATTGTATAATTTTTTAATCTCCCCCCCTAAAATTATATATCTGATTTTTATGATTTCTGAATTTATCTCAATTTTTTATAGTTTTTGAATTTGAGGGAATTTTTTCTTATAATATTTTTGGTAACTCTTCTGGACCATTGATTTCCTTTAATGGGTGATCAAAATTCACAGTCAAATAAAAATGCCCATAGAGTTCATGACCTCATGCAACTTATCTGTTTTTGGTGTGAATGAATTGTATCACCCCTGTCTGAATACTGCAGTTCTAGTCTCTGCACCATGCTTGCACAGCCCCTTTAAAATCATTATCTTCTAGCTTTGTGGCTGCTATACTGACCTCCACTCCCCACACCCTCTTGCCTTTACTGGGGTCTCAGTTTTCCATGTTGTCTCCACAGAGCCTAGCAGTCTAAAAATGTGGAATGCTAAACAATATTTATTATGATCTCTCATTTCTAGACATTAATAAAAATGTCTTTAAGATATTTTCTACCTGTTGTATTTACTCACAGAGATGTTCTTTGAGCAAAGGACATTGACATTTACTGTACTCCCATCATGGCAGACACAGAACATACACCATCTCATTCAGTCCTTAATATGATCATATGACACAGGTATGGTTATACCCATTTGGCAGATGAGAAAACTGAGGTTCAGAAAATTTAAGTTGCTGTAGCTCACATGGTAGGTAACGGTAACTCACTCCAGTGTTCTAGGCTGGGAAATCCCATGGACAGAAGAGCCTGACGGGCTATAGTCTATGAGGTTGCAAAGAGTGGGACGCGACTTGGTGACTGAACAACAACAAAGCTCATACGGAAAATAAATGGCAGAGCAAGAATTTGAACTCAGACCTGTCTAACGCCAATGTCCACATAGCCTCCTCCTATCCTCCTCAGTAATCCTCTCTTTCAATTAATGCTTCTATTTGACAACTTAAGTAAACAGCCCATTGCCCATTGACTGCACAGCTGATCTTTCAGATGCTCTTCTCTGGTCCCCTGCAGATTTGAAGATGAGAGGGCACATAGAAAGCAAAACATAAATATGAAATACTAAATCGAAAGTGACGCTCACAGCCACATAGAACAAAGGGGGAAAGCAGTAGCTCATTGATATGCTCTCTTTGATGTCTGCACTGGAAAATAATTTATAGGGGGCATGTGTTTTCCCACATTGTATCTTTGAAAAGAAGCCAGAGGAAGATGCCAAGAAGAACTGAGGAGCATCTAGTTCCAGATTCATATTTGATATCATTCATCAGAATGGTTGGTTTGTCCAGAAATAATGATAGCCTGGACTGCTGCGTTCCCTCCACACCTGCTACCCCTTTTCACTCTCTAGCAAAAAAAAAAAAGAAAAAGAAAATAGAAGCCATGATCCTGGGAACTGCACAATTCAGAAATGCTGGCTTGGATGGCAGGGCTCCAGTGCACTGAAATCCAAACCCAGAGTCTCTCTTACTTCCTTCTGACATGATCACATGCCAAGCAAAGCAAATGCTCTAGGGTCCTCCACCCACCAGGAAGGAGAGTAGGTACACACATTGCAGAAACCAGTACTCGAGAAACCAAGCACCATCTCAGAGAGTTGGAGAACTCAGGTTTATTACGCCAATGAGCCCAGAGGAGTTAACACTCCAAGCTCTGAGCCCTGAACAAAGGGGTTACAGAGTATTTTTACACACGGACAGGCGTGATTAAGTGGGTTTGTGGGTTTGCAGGAGCTGGGGTAATTGCAAAGAGCAGGACAAGGATGAGTGAGATAAGCTCCAGTTCCTAGTATTGTGAGTCCCCACTTTCTGAGACCTATGTGATCTAGACTTTGCAAGGAGCAAGCTGGGTTACAGAGACAGAAGGAGCAGGAGGTTATGTAAAATTTTAGCTTTTTTGTCTTTACACATACAAAGGAAGCATGGGAAAGTGATAACCAAACAGGAGGTCAGAGATGCTGATATGCTTTAAAAGAGATCTTGATACAAGGTCTGGTACGATATAGAGCTGAAGGCAAGACAATTTGTTGACATACGCCATGATGTAGCCTGGATCACTGACAGATAACTTTGGGAAGCAGTTTGGAATCCTCTAAGTTGACCTTCATCCTATCAGGGGAGATGCTCTGGATTAAATGGGAGCTTTCTGGATGGAAATCTGTTTCTATGGTTTAGTCTCTAAGTCATGTCCAACTCTTGTGGCCCCATGGACTATACCTGCTAGGCTCTCCTGTCCATGGAATTTCCCAGGCAAGAACACTGGAGTGGGTTACCTTTTCTTATTCCATGGGATCTTCCTGACCCAGGGATCAAGTCTGTGTCTCTTTCATTTCCTGCATTGGCAGGTGGATTCTTTACCACTAGTGACACCTGGTTTGAAGTTTAGAGAGAGGAAAAGCCCCTCCACCAGTCAAATAACACCTGGCAGTCACAGTTGTCACCACATAGGGCAGAGGAAACACCCAGCTGAGCCCTGTCTAAATTCATCACACACTAAATTGGGAACTATAAATGACTGTTGATTTAAGCCACTAAATTTGGGAGTAGTTCATTATGTATCAACTGATAACTGGACCACTTGGGCCTCAGTATCCTCATCTGTAAAACAACCCAAATGCCCATCAGTGGAGGAATGGATAAAGGAGATGAGATACATATATACAATGCAATATTACTCAGTTATAAAAAGAAACACAATTAGGTTATCTGTAGAGAGACATGGATGGACCTAGAGAGTCATACAGAGTGAAGTTAGAAAGAGAAAATAAAGATCATATATTAACATATGTATGTGGAGTCTAGAAAAATGGTATAGATGATCTTATTTACAAAGCAGAAATAGAGACACAGATATAGAGAACAAATATATGGATACTAAGGGGAAAAGGGGGTTGGGTGGAATTGGGAGATTGGGATTGATACATATGCAATGTTGATGCTATGTATAAAATAGATAACTAATGAGAACCTACTGGATAGCACAGGGAACTCGACTTCATTCACTCTGGTGACCTGAATGGAAAGGAAGTCCCAAAGGAGGGGATATAGGTATACTTAGGGCTAATTCATTCTGCTGCCCAGTAGAAGCTAACACAGCGTTGTAAAGCAACTAGACTCCAGTAAAAAATTAAATTAAAAAAAGAGAGGGGACTCCACTGGACTCCATGAGCTTCAAGATTCTTGACAGTCCTCAAGGACTCTCTTGATAGGTACATTTAGCCTTTCCTAGCTGAGTGGTAAACAAATGTATGCCAATGTGCTGTTGTGCTCTTCCCTTCGGCATTCAGATTGCAGTGAGAAATACATTTCTGTAAAATGGCTGTAGCCCTGCGATTTTGCTCTGGAATTGGAATGCTTGCCCAGATGAGAGCCTCGGAGCACACCGTGAATGGAGGTTCACTCAGGCAGTACACAAGCCACCTTGCTTACTATGTTCTCCTTTTATTCAGAATTCTACCAGTGACAACGGTAAAACCAGGGGGTCAAAAGTGCCCCCATGCCCATTAAGAAGCTGGCAGAAGACAAAGACGAGCCATTTCAGAAATGATGGAATGAGAAAACGTACAAACTAGACAAAAATCCCATAAATAGGATGAGTGTATTTCTCATACATACTAATTTCCTTAACAACGTCTAGAAGGGTTGTGATTTACAAATTTATCTCAGCCATCTTTGAACCTATTTATAGTTTTTTTTTTATCTTTGGGTAACAAGCTCCATATCATCTTTATATTTACTTGACCTAAATTTACCTCCTGTAAGCTGGTTTTAAACTACCACCTCCTTCTCTGTGTGACCAGGTTTAGTGAATTCAAAAATGTAAGCTGTGAGGCAAAATACACTGAAAATTAGCCATGTTGAATTCTTTGTAAACTTAGATGTAAGTATAAAAATGCATAACAATGGAATATATGGAATTTTCTCATCCAACAGATTCCTATGAAAGTCTGTCAGGAAAAGTCTGACCCAAAGATGAAAGAAACAAGCATTTTAAAAATAACCTGAAGAGTTGCCTGGTTAGGACTTCAGAGTATAGAATGGAAAGGCCCAATAGACATGTAGTTCTGGGAGTGAATATGTTTCCACCACTTGCTATCAGGATGTCTTTCATAGGTTCCTTGACTACTGTAAGAACACATAATTGCACATGAAGAAGAAAGACACCCTAGTGGTTAAGACTATGGCCAAGGGAGCCAGCCTGGTTGAGTTACATCCTTCTCTACCATGCATAGCTGTGTGATGCTGGGAAAGCTACTTCACCTCTCTGTTTCTCATTTAAAAAGTCTGTAATGTGCAAAAGCCTGCAAAGTGTAAAAGTAATAATATCTACTGCATTGCATCTTCATAAGGTTTTATGAGGCTCAAGTAGGGAAAGCTCTTAGACTATGTCTGTGTGTGTGTTAGTTGCTCAGTTGTGTCTGACTCTGCGACCCCATGGACTGTAGTCTGCCAGGCTCCTCTGTCCATGGGATTCTGCAAGCAAGAATACTAGAGTGGGTTGTCATGCCTTCCTTCAGGGTATCTTTCTGACTCAGCGATTGAATCATCTGTTTCCTGCACTGCAGGTGGGTCTTTACCACTGAGCCAACCAGGGAAGCCACAATGAGATGCTAAAAAATATTCACTCATTTCCTTTCCTTCTTCTGCAGATTTTATAATAAAAATGAGGCTCTGCTGTTTTCTGGTTCCATGGAGGCAGACACTTGTGCAATGTGAATGAAAATTGCTCTCATACGTGTAAGCCAACTTAACTGTTAATAAATAACAACACAAATAAATGACATTAAAGTAAGAAAGATTTTGAACAAAAGAAAGAGTTTCTAGACTGCTGCTGCTGCTAAGCCACTTTAGTCATGTCCGACTCTATGCAACTCCATGGACGGCAGCCCACCAGGCTCCCACATGCCTGGGATTCTCCAGGCAAGAACACTGGAGTGGGTTGCCATTTCCTTCTCCAATGCATGAAAGTGAAAAGTCAAAGTGAAGTCACTCAGTCGTGTCCGACTCTTAGCGACCCCATGGACTGCAGCCTACCAGCTCCTCCATCCATAGGATTTTCCAGGCCAGAGTACTGGAGTGGGGTGCCATTGCTTTCTTCATTCCAGGCTGCTAAGCTCACTAATATATACAAGTGATGGGGGAGCTCTAATGCAGTCTTTCCCATCCTTTTTTTTTTTTAAGAAAAGAAAGAATAATCATATGTCCTGGTTACCTGACAAGCACATAGTAGTCCACTCATATATATTTAGAGAAAGAATGACACTGAGTGGCAGCTGGAAATGGTGCTTCATGTGTTATCCTCCCAATTCACAAATGCTTCGAAGGTTTTGAAAACGTAAAGCACGAAGCAGTTGATTTCTTTGGATGAAAAGCTTCATAGCTTTTGCCTCCTCCCGGGTTTAGCTCTGTCTTTGACCCATTGCTGGAGGGCTGATAGCTATGCACTGGGCAGCCTGAGGCAGTCACCCCTGAACCGGTAGGAGCATTCAAGCATTCTTGCCAAGGGTCAGTGTCCAGGGGTTCAGGGCCAGGGACTAGTTTCTAAGACCTATGAACCACAGATTGAGTATACATGCCCGTGAGAGCGTGCACACACACACACACACACACACACACACACACACACACACACACACAGATCACAGACCACAGAGCAAGCAGATTCATTCACAGCCCATGTCTCCTCAGCCTGCTCTGCTGTTGACCTTGTTACTGAACACAAGTTCTTGTGCCCAATGCACAGTGAGGCCAAACAAACCTAAACATCAGAGTTTAGAGGATAGAATGATTAGTTGCAAGGCCAAGCAAGAACAGTACCTCATACTTTAAAAAGGAAAACAAAACAGAAAAGAAAACGTGAACTCTTTGAAGGGTTTCAGCAAAGCATTTTTCAAGGCAAGGTAAAGGAGGGAAGTTTCAGGGTCTGTGATCAGCTGGTGCACAATTCTGATTGGTTGATGGTGATCAATCCTTAGGCTCCAAAAGGTCTGGAGGCTATGTGCTCATGATCAATAAATAGTTAATTTCTTCCATTTGGTGGTGGTTTTTGCATCTGAAAAACTCAAGAAATATGCATCAGGTACTATTATCTAGGTACTTCTGAGAGCTAGAGGGAAGAAGGATGTGGGGGAGGGCCCTGCCAGATTACAACCTGATAAGAATTGCTCATCTTCCTTTGTGCTAGAGGATGGGGGCTGGTGGGAAAACACTGCACTAATATTACATCCTGTATTACAAATGGAATATGTGTGCCCCTGCCCCAAATTCCTATATTAAAGCCCTAACCACCACCACCCTGCCCCTCCAGTGTGGCTGTATCTGAAGATCTGCTTGGATTGGTGTCTTTATAAGAAGCCAGCCGAGAGCTTGAATTCTCTCTCTTTCTGTGACTGCACCAAGAAAAGGTCATGTGAGGACTCAGTGAGAAGGCAATCCTCTGCAAATTGGGAAGAAAACTTAATTTGCCAGCACCCTTATCTTGGACCTCTAGTCTTCAAAACTCTGAGAAAGTAAACTTCTGTTGTTTAAACTACTCACTCTGGGGTATTTTATTATAGCAGCCTGAGTCAACTAAAACATCCTGTATTCTCTATCTCCCAGAGAGTCCCCAGCAGAACTCAGCTTCGGTTACCCACGGCAGAGATAAACCCATCATGAACATACACTCTATTGGTTTTCCTTCACCCACCAGAGGTTACCTCTCAAATAAACCACCTTTACTCAAATCCACTTCTCAGACTTCGCTTCTGGAGGAAGGCAAACCAGGAAATCCATCATCAGTGTATACTGTGAAAGGCTTCAATACGCTAGGGCTTCACTAAGTGCATCATAGATAAGGGCCAGTGTGTTTGTGGAAAGGAGAAGGCAGAGATCCTTGGTAGGGTTCTTGGGCTGAATGGCTCACAAATGAACCTTGGATTTTCTTTACCATAATTGAGGACAAACCTCCTTTTCCCCATTCTCTGCCCTTCTTTGGGTAAGAAAGAATTATTGGCTCGGCCAAAAATTTTGTTCAGAGTTTTTGGTAAGCTCTTACATAGAACCACCTTCCTATGTAGACACTCAGTCCACATTAGAGTGTTGTAGCAACATGTTCCTGGAAACAAACTCACTCAGAAGGACAATGCAAATAGTGGAGTGCAGTTTATTACACCAGCGGGCCCAAGGCAGAGTCTCCTCTTAGCCAAGGACCCTGACCAATTTTTGTGAAAACCTTATATAGCCTAAGTGTACTTGCACAAACCCGCTTCCCCAAATTCCCTGAAACTAATCTTGTTGCAGGAAGAGGGACCCCTTCCAGGGCCTGAAACTGGGCTCTTGTCTGACACTCAGAAATGAATTGTCTGAGGAGACACATGTGCTGACAAAGCAAGAGATTTTATTGGGAAAGGGCACCCGGGTGGAGAGCAGTAGGGTAAGGGAACCCAGGAGAACTGCTCTGCCGCGTGGCTCGCAGTCTCAGCTTTTATGGTGATGGGATTAGTTTCCGGGTGGTCTTTGGCCAATCATTCTAATTCAGAGTCTTTCCTGGTGGTGCACGCATCACTCAGCTAAGATGGATGCTATCGAGAGGGATTCTGGGAAGTGGACGAACACGCAGTGTCTCCTTCCGCGTTTTCCCAAACTCTTCTGGTTGGTGGTGGCTTATTAGTCCCGTATTCCTTATCAGGGTATCCTGTCATAAAACAGCTCATGCAAATGGTTACTATGATGCCTGGCCAGGGTGGGCGGTTTCAATCAGTGTGCTTCCCCTAACAGTCTGAACAAAAAAAAAGAAGGATACAGTCAAAGTTAACCCGTGATTCATATATCTTAAGCCTAGGTAATTAACAGCGGGCAATTATCAATAAGCCTGTGGTCATACCCCAATAAGCACAGTAGAATCTGTGATTCTGTTTGGTTACACAGATAATTAGGGTATTCTTTTAGGCGACAGAGAGTCTAGGTACGTACGAACCCTGGGGCTTTTCCCTTGGTGGGTGGGTGGGGGGTGGTCTGGTTTTCCAGTTGGTATGTCATTTCCATAGATATTGGGCATATAGATCAAAATCAACAGTCAGGCCCAAGATGGAGTCCTGCTTTCAAGATGTAGCCTGTTCTGTCTGTTTTCTCCTTCAAGGGTACAGAGTAATTGTTATAATTCACTAGGTACCAGAGAAGTGTCCTTGAGAGCCTTGCAAACTCAGAGCTTCTAGGATTCTCTCAAGACTGCCCTGCATTTAGATATTACATCATTACCCCATGAAGGGAAGAACAGGTGGATTTACTAGTGTCTGATTACAGAAGGTGATACATCCAATTTGAAGTGATGGCTGGAGTCTGGCATGGGAGGACATGTCAGTGAGCAACCATGGAAGGTGTACTCACCCACTTAGAATTTGGCAGCTTATCCTGTCTCCTGGTGTTATGGATCTGGGTTTATTGTGTTGAGCACTCAAATGTAACTATATAATAAAGTCAGTGGGGTTTACATTACTTAACAGCGTGCGTAGTGTGCTAACTGATCGGTAGAGAAATGTTATCCAAGAAAATGGGTGAATTTTGTCTCCGACACAAGAGGAACCTGGGCCAGTTTCCCTGCCAAGCGTATTTTTCCAGAGCATTAGTCTTCTATAAATCACTTAAGTCCATCTCCAGAACCACTTTGATACACATAGGTTTCATTTACATAACTCATCAATTAAAAATATAGGAGGAGGTGCTTCCTTGGTGGCTCAGTGGTAAAGAATCCAGGGGTTTGATCCCTGATCCAGAAAGACCCCACATGCTGTAGAGCAATGAAACCTGTGTACCGCAACTGTTGAGTCTGTGCTCTAGAGACCAGGAGCCACAACTACTGAAGCCCGCGCACCACAGAGCCCATGCTCTGCAACAGAAGCCATTGCAATGAGAAACCTGTGCACCACAGCTGGAGAGCAGCTCCTGCTTGCTGCAGCTAGAGAAAATAAAGCAAAGTAAACAAACCAACCCACGCAGCAACAAAGACCCAGCACAACACGCCCCCCATGAATAAATAAAATTAAAAATATATATAGGAAGAGAAATAAAATTGTTACTGCAGAAGGCATACTCTTGACTCTCCATCCATAAAAGTATATCCAATAAACTTTAAGCTTAATTGGGCTAGAAATGAATTCACTAGTCCCCTATATCTACTGCAATGAAGCACTTAAATTTTATGGAACCTCTTTACTATACATAGTTTGTTATCTGATAGACCTAGGAATGCATTCTCATATCATGAACATAACCTTGGAAAGTAACTTAAACCTTCTAAACATTAATTTTCTCACCTATATATTGATAATAGTAATATTAGTTCTGATCACAAAGAATAATTATAAGAATTAATAAGAAAATATATGTAAAGTGTCTAGCAAAAATCCATCCCATAATTGGCACTTTTAGTACATATTTGATATTTTTTATTCAGCATACAGACCTCATTTCTGTATTTAAGTAATTCCTTACCTTTTGTAGGCTTTCCCCATGGCTCAGTGGTAAAGAATCTCTGCCTGCCAATGCAGGAGAGGAGGTCCAATCTCTAGGTCAGGAAGATGCCCTGGAGAAAGAAATGGCAACCGTCTCCAGTATTCTTGCCTGGTAAGTCCCATGGACAGAGGACCCTGGCAGGCTACAATCTATGGAGTCACAAGAGTTGGATATGACTTAACAAGTAAACAACAATAACAGGAGCTACCTTTTGTATTTTGTGGGAAATACAAACTGAAAATTCCAGATACCATTTTTTTCAGGATCCCTTGTGATTTTTCCAGGAGTCATGTATGGATGTGAGAGTTGGACTGTGAAGAAGGCTGAGCACCAAAGAATTGTTGCTTTTGAACTGTGGTGCTGCAGAAGACTCTTGAGAGTCCCTTGGACTGCAAGGAGATCCAANGTGATGGACAGGGAGGCCTGGCGTGCTGCAGTTCATGGGGTCACATAGAGTCAGACACGACTGAGTGACTGAACTGAACTGAACTGCACTATTGAGTAGTTTCTCAATAGTTATCTATTTCATATATATATATATATGTATGTATATAAATAGATAGATGTCAACCCTAATCTCTCAATTTATCTCACTCTCACTTTCTACCTTGGTATAGATACGTTTGTTCTCTATTAAAGACTCCTTAAAAGTCTTTAAAAGTATAAGTATCCTTTAAAAACTCATAAAAGTATAGGCATACTCTTGTATGCATATGTGTAGAATTCTCTTTTTTTTTTTTTCAGGGGACTAGCATTAAGAAGGATGCTGTTCTCAGGGTCAGGCTGAGAATCTACGCAGATTCTATGGGGAAAATATGCTTTGTGATTGTCTAATGCTATAATTCAGCATATGCTATCATACACATAACCTGGATTCTTAAAATAAGGCAAGGCTAATCTCAAATAACATCTGCATGAAACTGAATAACCTGATGACATTGTTTCAAGGCTCTAACTGAAGTCCGAAGGCAGCCAACAGCTTTATCATAAATTAGGCAGGCTTTTGAGGGAAATTCTTCAAAAAACCCAGCATGTCCTCAAGTATGGATTGACAGCTGAGCAATTTTCCTGCTGTGCATTAGGAAGAGCTGCCAGCCCAATGAGCTGTTGTCGAAGTGACTGAAGACCGCCTGCTGCTGATTTCGGCTCCACAGTGTGAAAAAAACCAGCCTTCTTATGGATGGTCACTGCTGGTCAAGAAATAACTGCCTCCACACTTGCAGATTTTGGTTAGCTGGTTGAGGAGGCTTCACATTTTGGATCTTGGAAAATTTTTAATGGTACAAAGATTCAGAGTGACAGGAAGAGGCCAGAGCAAACTCTGACAAAGGGGAACAGAGCCACTTATTCCACAATGAGCGAGGGGACACTAGACTGGAACTCATTGTGCTTGAAATGCCCTTTGACAAAAGTATGCTTCAGTCTAAAGAAAAATGCTCTGACTTTTAAACCACCAAATATTAATTTTCTGAGAGCCACAGCTCTTTTCTTTTGCTTCCATTAAAGAAAAGATTATATGCAACTATAACATTTGGTACTACTCTTACAAAAGAAAGCAATCTGTAACTTTTTACATGTTTTAATATGTCTTCATTTTGGTCATGTGAGTAAATATTGATATAAAATGTTAAAATCAGAAAGTATGTAATACTTTATGATTCTTAGTGTTGTTGCTGAGATATTTGCTTGGATTTTTCATCATCATAATTATTATTATTAATAAGTGTGTAACAGCTCACATATTTGACATATATAATACATAAATTTATAACACTTATGATCATTTCTAATGGTGGATACTAAAAAGTAGTATACAGTAACTGTCCCCAGTTTTACTATCGTGGATAAGAATGAACACATTTTACATCTCTGCAGAATTATTTCTCAAGATAAAATACCAGGACTGAACTTACTGAAGTAAAAAGCATAAACCAACCTTAAATACTTTCTTGCAGTTTGTACACAGCACAAGTTCAAGGGATATCATTCATAAAGCTTCCATCCTGTGAGCCTGCACCCCTGCAGGTGTCAGCAGTTCATCTGTGCATCCTCTGTAGCAGTCCTCTAATGCATCTACTGTTGGATCACTCTCTCAAGGATTAACTCAAAACAATCTCAAGGGAAAAAAGGACAATCCCACTGTCTGCATAATTTGCTGCTGAAAGACTTAGGAATATAAGGACAGAATATTTAGAAGTAAAACTGCTGCATTCTTCTATGTAAATAATGAGTAGTTGACAATATAGCTATTAAGATAAATTATTCAGAAAATAATAATCCTTATTATTATTATTAAAAATAATGAGTCAGTTCAGTTCAGTTCAGTCGCTCAGTCAAGTCTGACTCTTTGCGACCCCATGAATCGCAGCACGCCAGGTCTCCCTGTCCATCACCAAGTCCTGGAGTTCACTCAGACTCACGTCCATTGAGTCAGTGATGCCATGCAGCCATCTCATTCTCTGTCTTCCCCTTCTCCTCCTGCCCCCAATCCCTCCCAGCATCAGAGCCTTTTTCACTGAGTCAACTCTTCGCATGAGGTGGCCAAAATACTGGAGTTTCAGCTTCAGTATCATTCCTTCCAAAGAAATCCCAGGGCTGATCTCCTTCAGAATGGACTGGTTGGATCTCCTTGCAGTCCAAGGGACTCTCAAGAGTCTTCTCCAACACCACAGTTCAAAAGCATCAATTCTTCAGCGCTCAGCCTTCTTCACA